>CM026397.1:24196503-24294446 GCA_014843695.1 Archivesica marissinica | reverse complement strand
ATATGATTATATTGTACTGTTCCCGAATGGGTAATGATTTGAGCTCTTGGAGATCGAGTATTGGTCTATATCATATTAGTAGAGGACAGCCGATAAAGAAATCATGCACCTTCTATTCATATCCTTTAAAATCATTATTGTATGCACTTAGACAAATGCTTTGTAAACTGTATAAACTGGTTTTCGTATTGAATACATTACTGTATACAAGCACTTACAATTTGAATTTTGCTACTACTGCTTTACTTATTACAGGTCAAAAATATATTATTTCATCAACATACAGTGTCTCAACTATGGATATGTGCGAAACATTTAGTACAAACATTGGCTATACTTCACTTATTCAACTACTGTTATTACTGTCTGGAGATATTGAAACAAATCCAGGACCGGATATAAATTATAATAATTGTTTTTCTATATTGCATCAAAATATTAGAAGTATTAGAAACAAGCTGGATTATATTAATGATAATTTTCTTGATTTTGACATTTTATGTATAACTGAATCTCATCTCACACATGAAGTTAATGATGACTATATATGGTTAGAAGGTTTTGATACAATGTTTCGAAAAGATAACACAGCCCATTCTGGAGGATTATTGATTTATGCCTCATCACATTTAAGACCAAAAAGAATTATTGAACTAGAAAATATACTCGCTGAATCAATGTGGATCGAAATTAAAGACCATTCCAAAATATATTTAATTTGCAATTTATATCGGCCTCCAAATTCTACAGTTGACTTATGGGATAAAATTAATGTGTGTATAGAAAGAGCATCCGAAATGTCAACAAATATTGTCTTAGTCGGAGATATTAATGAAGATCAAATGAATTACAACAATTCTAAATTAAGAAACATCCTACTACTAAACAATATGACCAACATTATTAATGAACCTACTAGAGTAACTAATCATTCGAGAACATTAATTGATCCTGTGGCAATTACAAATAGCATTACTTCATTACACTCGGGTATCTTTGAAACAGAAAATAGAATTAGTGATCATTTCGGTACTTTTGCGTACATCAAAGTCGATTTTCAGTCGAATGGACCTTATAAACGAAGGGTATGGAACTATAAACGTGCTAATTTTGAATCACTAAATAACATAATACGTGTAACTGATTGGTCATTTATTCACTCACATAATCTAGATACTGCTACTTCTCTTTTTATTGATACATTCTTAAACATAGTAAAGTCATGTATACCAACTTATTTAGTTACAGTCCGTCCAAACGACAAACCATGGTATAACTCAGAATTAAGGAAAATATCTAGACAGCGCGACAGGCATAAAAGTACTGCAATACGTACAGGAAAATTAGTTGACTGGATCAGTTATAAAAAATTGAGAAACAAGGTAAATAATATGAAAAAACACGCAAAAGAACTATTTTTTAATAACATTGAATTTACACTAAATGACTTAAACTCGTCCAATCCGCGACAATATTGGAAAATAGTTAAAATGTTAGTTAAGGAAAATTCTGCAAAATGTGAAAAGATACCACCACTGTTAAGAAATGATAATTCATATTCCGTCTCGGATTTAGATAAAGCCAATACTCTTAACGACTACTTCGCATCCATTTCGACAATAAACGATTCTCAAACAGATCTGCCAAATTTTAGTTTAAAAACAGATTCATCAATCACAAATATAATCATCACTGAACAAGACATTACCTACATCTTATCACATTTAATAGTAAAAAAATCCAGTGGGCCAGATGAAATTAGCCATCGTATGCTTAAAGAAACCTCTCGCACTATAAGTCGCCCGCTTTGTATACTTTTTAATAGGTCAATACAAGAACAGACTTATCCAGCTAGCTGGAAAAGTGCAAATGTCATGCCACTGTTCAAAAAGGGTGACCGCGATATTCCATCAAACTATAGACCTATCTCCTTAATTAGTTGCGTAGGAAAAGTAATGGAACGAGTTATGTTCAAATATTTATATAACTATTTGCACGAGAATGAACTAATATACAAAAGTCAATCGGGCTTCCTCCCGGGACACTCTACAGTGTATCAGTTAATTGACATTTACAACCAAATTTGTAAGGCCTTCGATGAACGTAAATCAACTTGTATTATATTCTGTGATATTAGTAAGGCATTTGACCGAGTTTGGCACAAAGGTCTTCTTTTCAAACTTCGACAGTATGGCATTTCGGGAAACATAATCAAGTGGTTATCTAGCTATCTTAATGAACGGCGACAAAAGGTTTTTGTTGGATCTGCATTCTCTAATGAAAAATGTCTTAACGCTGGTGTACCACAAGGCTCTGTCTTGGGACCCTTACTTTTTTTAATATACGTCAATGACATTGCTGAATCTCTTTATAGTCTAACAAGATTATTTGCTGATGATAGTTCCTTGGCAATGACATCCAACGACTCAAATGTTATAGAAGCTTCACTGAATCATGATCTAATTATTATATCAATATGGTCTAAACAATGGCTTGTTCAATTCAATCCAGCAAAAACAGAAGTTATGTTCTTATCACTAGGTAACGTTAATCGACCAGTGCTATTCTTCGAAAATACGCAGTTAGATTACGTAAATCACCACAAGCATCTCGGAGTTACACTTAGTGAAGACGGTACGTGGCACAAGCACATATCAAACATTACTACTTCCGCTTCAAAAACACTAGGATCAATGAGAATGTTAAAATTTAAATTAAAACGCCAAACTCTTAATCAAATATACATATCTTATCTCCGACCTATTTTAGAATATGCGTCCATAGTCTGGGCTAGTTGTACATTATATGAAAAAGAATCTCTAGATAAAATTCAATATGAAGCTGCTAGAATAGTCACGGGACTTACAAGATCAGTTTCCATTGAGAAACTTCTTCAAGAAATTGGCTGGGTTTCACTCTCTGATCGCAGAAAAATGCAAAAATTAATTTTAGTTCATAAACATATACACGATAACGTACCAAGCTACATAACTGATTTATTTCCAACAACTGTTGACGAAGTAAATCCGTACAACTTAAGAAACAATAAAGATTTTGTTACTTTAGCAAGGCGAACTGAAATTTATTCAAAATCTGTATTACCATCGTCAATAAAACTGTGGAATGAATTGGATATTAATATTCGTAATATAAATACATTGTCGACATTTAAAGGGAGGTTGAAAGAAATCTTCAAACCACCAATAGTACCATCATTTTTTAAATCTGGAAATCGACGTCAGCAAGTATTTCATGCTCGCATTCGAAATTCTTGTAGCAACCTGCATTCAGATCTTTATAATAATCATTTGCGCGATAGTCCAAAATGCTTGTGTGAACTTAACGAAAATGAGGATGCGGAGCACTATCTATTTCGCTGTCTATTCTATGTAAATTCCAGACTCGTACTATTCGTAAACACTCGTACTTATCATCCCTTAAATACAAGAAAACTACTGTTAGGCTTCGAAAACTTAGCGGACAACGAAAACGAATATATTTTCACACAAGTTCAAACATATATTAAAACGACTAAACGCTTCGAGTAAATAACCACATGATCTGTATATATATACATAGGCTGTTCTCTTGTGACGATCTATGTTAGGGTGTGGTGACGGGTGTGGCTGGCTGGGTAACGTTGTATGGTGGGACACTTGATAGGAGTAGCTATTACAGTTACATTTCCTAAACTTTTTTGGTTTGTTTATTGTTGTTTTTTGTTTCTAAATTCTTATTATCTAAAATGCTGCTTATTCTCTTAATCATTTTACCCTTTTTCTATTAGTATCATTAAATTAGTAAAGTACTAGCACAACTCTTGTATTCAGTCTCTTTGTTAATTACAATCTAGTCTTATGGGGAGGGCCGTAACTAATGTTGTTAAAACGTGTGGCCCAACCCATTTGCTTCAACATATAATGACAATCCTTGAGCAAACAATGCCACAAATCATGCATTATGGATAGTTATACATGTTTGTTCATTTGTTTTGTATTGTACATTGTATATATAGAATGCAATAAAATATAAACTAGATTGCAACATGGTGCAGTGTCACATGATGGATTGTCACATGGTGGATTGTCACATGATGGATTGTCACATGGTGGATTGTCACATGATGGATTGTCAAATGACGGATTGTCACATGATGGATTGTCACATGGTGGATTGTCACATGATGGATTGTCACATATTGGCTTGTCACATGATGGATTGTCACATGATGGATTGTCGCATGATGGATTGTCACATGTGAATTATGTTAGCTGTCGTATTAACCTGTGAATTGTGTTAGCTATCATATTAACCTGTGAATTGTGTTAGCTATCATATTAACCTGTGAATTGTGTTAGCTGTCGTATCAACCTGTGAATTGTGTTAGCTGTTGTATTAACCTGAGAATTGTGTTAGCTGTCGTATTAACCTGTGAATTGTGTTAGCTATCATATTAACCTGTGAATTGTGTTAGCTGTCGTATCAACCTGAGAATTGTGTTAGCTGTCGTATTAACCTGAGAATTGTGTTAGCTGTCGTATTACCCTGTGAATTGTGTTAGCTATCATATTAACCTGTGAATTCTGTTAGCTGTCGTATCAACCTGTGAATTGTGTTAGCTGTCGTATTAACCTGAGAATTGTGTTAGCTGTCGTATTAACCTGAGAATTGTGTTAGCTGTCGTATTAACCTGTGAATTGTGTTAGCTGTCATATTAACCTGTGAATTGTGCTAGCTGTCGTATTAACCTGTGAATTGTGTTAGCTATCATATTAACCTGTGAATTGTGTTAGCTGTCGTATCAACCTGTGAATTGTGTTAGCTGTCGTATTAACCTGAGAATTGTGTTAGCTGTCGTATTAACCTGAGAATTGTGCTAGCTGTCTATTAACCTGTGAATTGTGTTAGCTGTCATATTAACCGTCATATTAACCTGTGAATTGTGTTAGCTTTCGTATTAACCTGTGAATTGTGTTAGCTGTCGTATTAACCTGTGAATTGTGTTAGCTGTCGTATTAACATGTGAATTGTGTTAGCTGTCGTATTAACCTGTGAATTGTGTTAGCTGTTGTATTAACCTGTGAATTGTGTTAGCTGTCATATTAACCTGAGAATTGTGTTAGCTGTCGTATTAACCTGTGAATTGTGTTAGCTGTCGTATTAACCGTCATATTAACCTGTGAATTGTGTTAGCTTTCGTATTAACCTGTGAATTGTGTTAGCTGTCGTATTAACCTGTGAATTGTGTTAGCTGTCGTATTAACCTGTGAATTGTGTTAGCTGTCGTATTAACCTGTGAATTATGTTAGCTGTTGTATTAACCTGTGAATTGTGTTAGCGGTCGTATCAACCTGTGAATTGTGTTAGTTGTCATATTAACCTGTGAATTGTGTTAGTTGTCGTATTAACCTGTGAATTGTGTTAACTGTCGTATTAACCATCATATTAACCTGAGAATTGTGTTAGCTGTCGTATTAACCTGTGAATTGTGTTAGCTGTTGTATTAACCTGTGAATTGTGCTAGCTGTCATATTAACCTGTGAATTATGTTAGCTGTTGTATTAACCTGTGAATTGTGTTAGCGGTCATATCAACCTGTGAATTGTGTTAGTTGTCATATTAACCTGTGAATTGTGTTAGTTGTCGTATTAACCTGTGAATTGTGTTAACTGTCGTATTAACCATCATATTAACCTGAGAATTGTGTTAGCTGTTGTATTAACCTGTGACTTGTGCTAGCGGTCGTATCAACCTGTGAATTGTGTTAGCTGTCGTATTAACCTGTGAATTGTGTTAGCTGTCGTATTAACCGTCATATTAACCTGTGAATTGTGTTAGCTTTCGTATTAACCTGTAAATTGTGTTAGCTGTCGTATTAACCTGTGAATTGTGTTAGCTGTCATATTAACCATAATATTAACCTGTGAATTGTGTTAGCTGTCGTATTAACCGTCATATTAACCTGTGAATTGTGTTAGCGGTCGTATCAACCTGTGAATTGTGTTAGCTGTCGTATTAACCTGTGAATTGTGTTAGCTGTCGTATTAACCGTCATATTAACCTGTGAATTGTGTTAGCTTTCGTATTAACCTGTAAATTGTGTTAGCTGTCGTATTAACCTGTGAATTGTGTTAGCTGTCATATTAACCATAATATTAACCTGTGAATTGTGTTAGCTGTCGTATTAACCGTCATATTAACCTGTGAATTGTGTTAGCTTTCGTATTAACCTGTGAATTGTGTTAGTTGTCGTATTAACCTGTGAATTGTGTTAGCTGTCGTATTAACCTGTGAATTGTGTTAGCTGTCATATTAACCTGTGAATTGTGCTAGCTGTCGTATTAACCTGTGAATTGTGTTAGCTGTCGTATTAACCTGTGAATTGTGTTAGCTGTCGTATTAACCTGTGAATTGTGTTAGCTGTCGTATTAACCTGTGAATTGTGTTAGCTGTCGTATTAACCTGTGAATTATGTTAGCTGTTGTATTAACCTGTGAATTGTGTTAGCGGTCGTATCAACCTGTGAATTATGTTAGTTGTCGTATTAACCTGTGAATTGTGTTAGTTGTCGTATTAACCTGTGAATTGTGTTAGTTGTCGTATTAACCTGTGAATTGTGTTAGCTGGCGTATTAACCTGTGAATTGTGTTAGCTGTCATATTAACCTGTGAATTGTTCTAGCTGTCGTATTAACCTGTGAATTGTGTTAGCTGTCGTATTAACCTGTGAATTGTGTTAGCTGTCGTATTAACCTGTGAATTGTGTTAGCTGTCGTATTAACCTGTGAATTGTGTTAGCTGTCGTATTAACCTGTGAATTATGTTAGCTGTTGTATTAACCTGTGACTTGTGTTAGCGGTCGTATCAACCTGTGAATTATGTTAGCGGTCGTATCAACCTGTGAATTGTGTTAGTTGTCGTATTAACCTGTGAATTGTGTTAGTTGTCGTATTAACCTGTGAATTGTGTTAGTTGTCATATTAACCTGTGAATTGTGTTAGTTGTCGTATTAACCTGTGAATTGTGTTAGCTGTCGTATTAACCTATGCATTGTGTTAGCTGTCGTATTAACATGTGAATTGTGTTAGCTGTCGTATTAAACCTGTGAATTGTGTTAGCTGTCGTATTAACCTGTGAATTGTGTTAGCTGTCGTATTAACCTGTGAATTGTGTTAGCTGTCGTATTAACCTGTGAATTGTGTTAGCTGTCGTATTAACCTGTGAATTGTGTTAGCTGTCGTATTAACCTGTGAATTGTGTTAGCTGTCGTATTAACCTGTGAATTGTGTTAGCTGTCGTATTAACCTGTGAATTGTGTTAGCTGTCGTATTAACCTGTGAATTGTGTTAGCTGTCGTATTAACCTGTGAATTGTGTTAGCTGTCGTATTAACCTGTGAATTGTGTTAGCTGTCGTATTAACCTGTGAATTGTGTTAGCTGTCGTATTAACCTGTGAATTGTGTTAGCTGTCGTATTAACCTGTGAATTGTGTTAGCTGTCGTATTAACCTGTGAATTGTGTTAGCTGTCGTATTAACCTGTGAATTGTGTTAGCTGTCGTATTAACCTGTGAATTGTGTTAGCTGTCGTATTAACCTGTGAATTGTGTTAGCTGTCGTATTAACCTGTGAATTGTGTTAGCTGTCGTATTAACCTGTGAATTGTGTTAGCTGTCGTATTAACCTGTGAATTGTGTTAGCTGTCGTATTAACCTGTGAATTGTGTTAGCTGTCGTATTAACCTGTGAATTGTGTTAGCTGTCGTATTAACCTGTGAATTGTGTTAGCTGTCGTATTAACCTGTGAATTGTGTTAGCTGTCGTATTAACCTGTGAATTGTGTTAGCTGTCGTATTAACCTGTGAATTGTGTTAGCTGTCGTATTAACCTGTGAATTGTGTTGTCGTATTAACCTGTGAATTGTGTTAGCTGTCGTATTAACCTGTGAATTGTGTTAGCTGTTGTATTAACCTGTGAATTGTGTTAGCGGTCGTATTAACCTGTGAATTGTGTTAGCTGTCGTATTAACCTGTGAATTGTGTTAGCTGTCGTATTAACCTGTGAATTGTGTTAGCTGTCGTATTAACCTGTGAATTGTGTTAGTTGTCATATTAACCTGTGAATTGTGTTAGTTGTCGTATTAACCTGTGAATTGTGTTAGCTGTCGTATTAACCTGTGAATTGTGTTAGCTGTCGTATTAACATGTGAATTATGTTAGTTGTCGTATTAACCTGTGAATTGTGTTAGCTGTCGTATTAACCTGTGGATTGTGTTAGCTGTCGTATTAACCTGTGAATTGTGTTAGCTGTCGTATTAACCTGTGGATTGTGTTAGCTGTCGTATTAACCTGTGAATTGTGTTAGCTGTCGTATTAACCTGTGAATTGTGTTAGCTGTCGTATTAACCTGTGGATTGTGTTAGCTGTCGTATTAACCTGTGGATTTTGTTAGCTGTCATATTAACCTGTGAATTGTGTTAGCTGTCGTATTAACCTGTGAATTGTGTTAGCTGTCGTATTAACCTGTGAATTGTGTTAGCTGTCGTATTAACCTGTGAATTGTTTTAGCTGTCGTATTAACCTGTGAATTGTTTTAGCTGTCGTATTAACCTGTGAATTATGTTAGCTGTCGTATTAACCTGTGAATTGTTTTAGCTGTCGTATTAACCTATGAATTGTGTTAGCTGTCGTATTAACCTGTGAATTGTTTTAGCTGTCGTATTAACCTATGAATTGTGTTAGCTGTCGTATTAACCTGTGAATTGTGTTAGCTGTCGTTAGCTGTCATATTAATGTGTGCATTGTGTTAGCTGTCGCATTAACATATGCATTGTGTTGTGGATTTTGTTAGCTGTCGTATTAACCTGTGAATTGTGTTAGCTATCATATTAACCTGTGAATTGTGTTAGCTGTCGTATTAACCTGTGAATTGTGTTAGCTGTCGTATTAACATGTGAATTGTGTTAGCTGTCGTATTAACCTGTGAATTGTGTTTGCTATCATATTAACCTGTGAATTGTGTTAACTGTCGTATTAACCTGTGAATTGTGTTAGCTGTCGTATTAACCTGTGAATTGTGTTAGCTGTCGTATTAATCTGTGGATTGTGTTGTCGTATTGACCTGTGAATTGTGTTAGCTGTCGTATTAACCTGTGAATTGTGTTAGCTGTCGTATTAACCTGTGAATTGTGTTAGCTGTCGTATTAACATGTGAATTGTGTTAGCTGTCGTATTAACCTGTGAATTGTGTTAGCTGTCGTATTAACATGTGAATTGTGTTAGCTGTCGTATTAACCTGTGAATTGTGTTAGCTGTCGTATTAACATGTGAATTGTGTTAGCTGTCGTATTAACCTGTGAATTGTGTTAGCTGTCGTATTGACCAGTGAATTGTGTTAGCTATCATATTAACCTGTGAATTGTGTTAGCTGTCGTATTAACCTGAGAATTGTGTTAGCTGTCGTATTAACCTGAGAATTGTGCTAGCTGTCTATTAACCTGTGAATTGTGTTAGCTGTCATATTAACCGTCATATTAACCTGTGAATTGTGTTAGCTTTCGTATTAACCTGTGAATTGTGTTAGCTGTCGTATTAACCTGTGAATTGTGTTAGCTGTCGTATTAACATGTGAATTGTGTTAGCTGTCGTATTAACCTGTGAATTGTGTTAGCTGTTGTATTAACCTGTGAATTGTGTTAGCTGTCATATTAACCTGAGAATTGTGCTAGCTGTCGTATTAACCTGTGAATTGTGTTAGCTGTCGTATTAACCTGTGAATTGTGTTAGCTGTCGTATTAACCTGTGAATTGTGTTAGCTTTCGTATTAACCTGTGAATTGTGTTAGCTGTCGTATTAACCTGTGAATTGTGTTAGCTGTCGTATTAACCTGTGAATTGTGTTAGCTGTCGTATTAACCTGTGAATTATGTTAGCTGTTGTATTAACCTGTGAATTGTGTTAGCGGTCGTATCAACCTGTGAATTGTGTTAGTTGTCATATTAACCTGTGAATTGTGTTAGTTGTCGTATTAACCTGTGAATTGTGTTAGTTGTCGTATTAACCTGTGAATTGTGTTAACTGTCGTATTAACCATCATATTAACCTGAGAATTGTGTTAGCTGTCGTATTAACCTGTGAATTGTGTTAGCTGTTGTATTAACCTGTGAATTGTGCTAGCTGTCATATTAACCTGTGAATTATGTTAGCTGTTGTATTAACCTGTGAATTGTGTTAGCGGTCATATCAACCTGTGAATTGTGTTAGTTGTCATATTAACCTGTGAATTGTGTTAGTTGTCGTATTAACCTGTGAATTGTGTTAACTGTCGTATTAACCATCATATTAACCTGAGAATTGTGTTAGCTGTCGTATTAACCTGTGAATTGTGTTAGCTGTTGTATTAACCTGTGACTTGTTCTAGCGGTCGTATCAACCTGTGAATTGTGTTAGCTGTCGTATTAACCTGTGAATTGTGTTAGCTGTCGTATTAACCGTCATATTAACCTGTGAATTGTGTTAGCTTTCGTATTAACCTGTAAATTGTGTTAGCTGTCGTATTAACCTGTGAATTGTGTTAGCTGTCATATTAACCATAATATTAACCTGTGAATTGTGTTAGCTGTCGTATTAACCGTCATATTAACCTGTGAATTGTGTTAGCGGTCGTATCAACCTGTGAATTGTGTTAGCTGTCGTATTAACCTGTGAATTGTGTTAGCTGTTGTATTAACCGTCATATTAACCTGTGAATTGTGTTAGCTTTCGTATTAACCTGTGAATTGTGTTAGTTGTCGTATTAACCTGTGAATTGTGTTAGCTGTCGTATTAACCTGTGAATTGTGTTAGCTGTCATATTAACCTGTGAATTGTGCTAGCTGTCGTATTAACCTGTGAATTGTGTTAGCTGTCGTATTAATCTGTGAATTGTGTTAGCTGTCGTATTAACCTGTGAATTGTGTTAGCTGTCGTATTAACCTGTGAATTATGTTAGCTGTTGTATTAACCTGTGAATTGTGTTAGCGGTCGTATCAACCTGTGAATTATGTTAGTTGTCGTATTAACCTGTGAATTGTGTTAGTTGTCGTATTAACCTGTGAATTGTGTTAGTTGTCGTATTAACCTGTGAATTGTGTTAGCTGGCGTATTAACCTGTGAATTGTGTTAGC
The DNA here is from genome assembly GCA_014843695.1 of Archivesica marissinica. Classification (NCBI taxonomy): domain Eukaryota; kingdom Metazoa; phylum Mollusca; class Bivalvia; order Venerida; family Vesicomyidae; genus Archivesica; species Archivesica marissinica. The sequence continues at coordinate 24,283,287 of CM026397.1, read as the reverse complement.
TGTCATATTAACCTGTGAATTGTTCTAGCTGTCGTATTAACCTGTGAATTGTGTTAGCTGTCGTATTAACCTGTGAATTGTGTTAGCTGTCGTATTAACCTGTGAATTGTGTTAGCTGTCGTATTAACCTGTGAATTGTGTTAGCTGTCGTATTAACCTGTGAATTATGTTAGCTGTTGTATTAACCTGTGACTTGTGTTAGCGGTCGTATCAACCTGTGAATTATGTTAGCGGTCGTATCAACCTGTGAATTGTGTTAGTTGTCGTATTAACCTGTGAATTGTGTTAGTTGTCGTATTAACCTGTGAATTGTGTTAGTTGTCATATTAACCTGTGAATTGTGTTAGTTGTCGTATTAACCTGTGAATTGTGTTAGCTGTCGTATTAACCTATGCATTGTGTTAGCTGTCGTATTAACATGTGAATTATGTTAGTTGTCGTATTAACCTGTGAATTGTGTTAGCTGTCGTATTAACCTGTGGATTGTGTTAACTGTCGTATTAACCTGTGAATTGTGTTAGCTGTCGTATTAACCTGTGGATTGTGTTAGCTGTCGTATTAACCTGTGGATTTTGTTAGCTGTCATATTAACCTGTGAATTGTGTTAGCTGTCGTATTAACCTGTGAATTGTGTTAGCTGTCGTATTTACCTGTGAATTGTGTTAGCTGTCGTATTAACCTGTGAATTGTTTTAGCTGTCGTATTAACCTGTGAATTGTTTTAGCTGTCGTATTAACCTGTGAATTATGTTAGCTGTCGTATTAACCTGTGAATTGTTTTAGCTGTCGTATTAACCTATGAATTGTGTTAGCTGTCGTATTAACCTGTGAATTGTTTTAGCTGTCGTATTAACCTATGAATTGTGTTAGCTGTCGTATTAACCTGTGAATTGTGTTAGCTGTCGTTAGCTGTCATATTAATGTGTGCATTGTGTTAGCTGTCGCATTAACATATGCTTGTGTTGTGGATTTTGTTAGCTGTCGTATTAACCTGTGAATTGTGTTACTGTCGTATTAACCTGTGAATTGTGTTAGCTGTCGTATTAACCTGTGGATTGTGTTGTCGTATTGACCTGTGAATTGTGTTAGCTGTCGTATTAACCTGTGAATTGTGTTAGCTGTCGTATTAACCTGTGAATTGTGTTAGCTGTCGTATTAACCTGTGAATTGTGTTAGCTGTCGTATTAACCTGTGAATTGTGTTAGCTGTCGTATTAACCTGTGAATTGTGTTAGCTGTCGTATTAACCTGTGAATTGTGTTAGCTATCATATTAACCTGTGAATTGTGTTAGCTGTCGTATTAACCTGTGAATTGTGTTAGCTGTCGTATTAACCTGTGAATTGTGCTAGCTGTCGTATTAACCTGTGAATTGTGTTAGCTGTCGTATTAACCTATGAATTGTGTTAGCTGTCGTATTAACCTGTGAATTGTGTTAGCTGTCGTATTAACCTGTGAATTGTGTTAGCTAATTTATCAGTCCATTTACGAAACAGAAGATTCCAGGCTCATTCAATTCTTCCATGACTATTACAGAAGTCTAAGATACTCGCGACACTCAAGCTATAAACATTCTCGAGAGCCCACGACGTCCTTCCAGAAGTCCCCCCCCCCCACGTTCAGCCCTATATTCACACCGCGCATGGAGCATAGTTCACGTTCAATGGGGCGCAAGTCTCGCTCTGAAAGGCCTAAGCGTCCCAGGAAAAGTCTTCACGAAGATCCATCAAAACTATGGGCTCCAACGACATTTCCCGCCGTTCTCCATTCTTTGGAGATATTGCAGGAATACATAGACGATAAATGCCAGACGTGGATTGACAAACTTCCATAATTAAGAGGCATTGTCAATATTTCTCAATTAAATAGCAGTGTTGTTAAAGTCTTATCTTACACTAGTAAACACAAATATTAACTATATAGGTGTATCCCATGACCACACCAGATGTATAGGCAATGGCAGAACACGTGCTCTAACACCGTATGTATATCAATGACAAAACACATGCAACACGGTGCTTTTCATGACGAGCCGTCTCATCAGGATCTGCACCTGTTGTCAGTAATATTACTATGTTTAGACAAAATTACCCATTTTGATAAATGAACTGGTCCAAATTTACTTATTAATTAATTGGTCTAAGAATATCATGCACCAGTCCATGTCAGTTACTTGGTGTTGAATGGCTTAAAGTTGAACAGAAAATATATGTTGAATGTGCTAAAAGTAAGGTGTCATGCCACGACCAATCAGAATCCTTCCAGGTTGTACTACACGTGAGTCAATATGCAAGGCATTTAATACAGACGGATCTGTAGCCCAGTGGTAACACGCTGGACTGGTAATCCAGGGATCGCAGGTTCGATCCCCGATCCCCGTCTGACCCTAATAAAATTAACAGTCTTTCAGATGGGACGTTAAACCGAGGTCTCGTGTCGGGGCTTTACACCGTGCACGTAGAAGAACCAGAGGAGACTCTGCAATTGTTCTCTGTCTGTATCATTTTGCACTATCCTCCAAAATATAAAATGACTAATCTCTACAGGAATGCAATAACATGTTTTTCATTTGTCTACATAAATATATTTTGATTCCCTCTCTGTTCAGCCTGTCTGTTCTACAATAAACACATGAAATGTTGTCACGCATAGATCAGTCCGTCCGTCTGTCTGCTTGGTTATCAGTCCGTATGAGCCTGTTTATTCGTCCACCAGTACGTCTTTCTGTGTGTGTTTTACGTTTATTTATCGTCGCTACCGGTTGCCCATATGAGCGACGCCTCCTGAAGAGATTAGTCATTTTAGATTTTGGAGGATAGTGCAATGATACAGACAGCGACCCATTCCAGAGTCTCCTCTGGTTCTTTTACGTGCACGGTGTACAGCACCGACACGAGACCTCGGTTTAAAGTCCCATCTGAAAGACTGTTAATTTTATTAGTGTCAAACGTGGGATCGAACCTGCGATCCCTGGATTACCAGTTCAACGTTTACCACGGGACTACAGATCAGGCTTTCTACACCACGTGTGCTAGCATTAGTCGATGTGATTCGAATATCGTACTATTCGTAAATGTCACCAACCGTACCTGATAGTATCCACGCTGGAAGTCCGTACAGTACTCTGGTACTACCATGAATGGGGAGGACGACAGATATATGATTAACGTATCCAATAGTAGGCTGACTACGGACGCCGATACGTGTCACACAGAATTGTTTAATTATTTGTATGTCGAAATAACGACATAGCTACGTCAACGATAACGATGCCTTTGATGATGATCACTTTGATGACATTGATGATGATGATGATGTTGACGATGTTGATGATGCTGATGTCGATGATGACAATGATGTAAATGATGATGATCACTTTGATGCATTTGATGATGATGTTGATGATGATGCCGATGCCGATGATGATGCCGATGATTATGCCGATGATGATGCCGATGACAATGATGTAAATGATGATGATCACTTTGATGATGATGCATTTGATGATGATGATGATGATGAGGCTGCTGATGATGATGATGATGATGTCGATGATGACAATGATGTAAATGATGATGATCACTTTGATGACTTTAATGATGATGCATTTGATGATGATGATGATGCCGACGATGATGCCGATGATGATGCCGATGATGATGCCTATGATGATCATGATGTAAATGATGACGATGATGATGATGATGATGGATACAGTGGGCACTGCCAGGACTAATGATTTGAAGTAAACGATCAAAGTTCGCTTGCAGTAAATGTATTCTCAGACAATTGATGAAACAATTAGCATATTTACCATTTTGCTTTTGGGAATGCTTAAAGTATGTCAACTGTTCGACAGACACAGCACAGTACGTTATATGCAACCATTAACACGTGCATCATGCACTAACCAGGTTGTGTTGGGGGAGAGTATGTGTGCATATAAAGTGCTGCATTGTGTTTACAACTTGAATGGGAATACCAGCAAGTCAATAAAATTTGATTTGATGTATATTTCTATTCTACGTTATACTGCCGAACAATCCATTCTGATATTAAAATGATGTTCAGGTCCCTTATTTATTTTTGTGGGACCCACTCAATCCCGGTGTAACCCACCCAGAAAGAGAGAGGTAACGTGGAATTACGAGCCTTGCATAACAACTCAATAATGGCTAAAGTCGGGTGCGAACTCCGGGGCCCGTCTGTCCAACATGCTTCAAAATGTAAGCATTCCTAAAAGCTAAATGGTACAGATGCTAACGGACCAATATCAGATGTACATTATAGTAAAATTGCAACTCGAGTACTTTTTAGAGTACTTTGATAATGCAAAGTGGTATGTCACAAATATCCAACCATTGCATCCAGATACAACAACCTGTCTTTACTGTGAATAGTTGATACAACAACACGCGAATATCGAATGAACAACTGCAACGCTACGCATCAAGCAATTTGTGAGTTCCACTGTATCAACTTTGCGCATACAACATGTTGTACAGTATCGAGTTACGTAGTGTGTAGTGTGATACTGATTTACTAATGATACAGGGGCATGCTTGTTTATTTACTGGGAATGAATGACAACAGAAGTAGTGCAACTTAAATATAACAATTATTATTAATATTCACTCGCAAACTCGTTGCATACCAACGGTGACACTCGTAGAACTTTGCATGATATGCACACTCTGTGTATCTGTTAAAGAAACAAAAATCACATTATATTTCTCATTAAACAGTATCGTTGGTGTCGATATAAAAAGCTCTGATTAGCTACATGTCCGATTAGCGAAGAGGTTAGCACGCTCCTTCTCAGCAATGTAGCCTGGGTTCGATCCTGGGTACGGGAAGTAAACGTAAAGTAAAGTGTTGTTTAGTGGCCAGATATGTCTGACTTATGAGACATTTATTTAATGAACACAAGTACTTCTCGAATCCTATACTTGTAGGTCCAGGCTGATAGGCAATCAGTAAATGTAGTTATTTAGAGGAACACGATATAGACACAGAGATCCCATAATATTAAATGTCTGAAGGAATGTATTTACACGCAAATGATCCAAATACAGAGATTTCATAAGAAACAATTATAAGAGTATTTATTATGAGGAATACGAGTTAGTTTATACACATTTATTTTAGCTGGAATGCGAACAAAGTTATTACAACTTATATTAATCACTCTCGAGATGTAATCCACAAAGGAGAGAGACGCTTGGACTTTAAATGCCTTGCATAATGGCACCACCGTAACGGTTACAGCTGGGCGCGAACTCGGGGGGTGGTCGCACCTGAAGCGAACGCGCAACCACTGCAATCCGAGAACAGATATCATAGAAGGTACAATGTCTATTTATTTAGCCATAAATATTTCGAAATTGCAATTAGTATATACATAATTATATATAAAAACTATTTAATCTTGATAATTTCTCGCTATTAAAAATTAACATTACGAGTTTAAACTAATGTCTTACCGAGCGCCTCTTAGCATGGGCACCATCTTTCTTTAAATCTCTTACACGTCTATGCAGGATTTGATCTCTGCTGCTACCGAGGCCTTCACGCCTGATCATGATCGCTATTATTTGCCTTTCCTCTGCTGAGTAAAGGATCTGTTTGCAAAATACAGATAATCAATATTAGCAAATGATTAATACAGTTCAATTAAGTAATATTTTATTGTTTTTAATTTTCTGCTAAAGTGAAATGTTTTAATTTAACTGTCTTACCATTGCGGGTGCCAGATCATCTCTCTTGTTTTTACGTGCTCTGCCTATACAACCTCCCATTTTAGTTTTAATATAATATTGCTCTTGAACTTTAGCTTTGAAATAGATAGTCTTACGACGTTTGAAGATAAGACGTCGTGATCATAGGAACAACGTCATAATCACGTCGTTAACGGAGAGTTATCGTTCGTTACGCTCGCGCACAATTTGATTGGCTACGATATTGTAGTACTAAGTAATTAGCTAGCGTTCACAAAGTTGACGATTTTGACGGAAACTTGTTAATTCTATCAATTTCAAAACCAACAGTCGGAACAAACATAACTATGCCCATCAAAATAACAAACTTTTCAATAATATAACGAAAGGTCATACATACAGCTTGTATAGCTGGAGCATGCATGTACCTACAAAATAACACCAACCCCGAGGGTGATGCATGTACTAATGGGGTACTCGGATCTCCTATCCATAATACAACCTTCACTTTGTTTGAATAGGGTTTCAAGGGCTCCAAGTCCCTATAGATGTGATACATGGAATGTACTTGCATATTAAAACATTCGATGTAGCTGAGTCTTATAAAGCGATTGAGACACTTTCTAGAAGGATCCGACTAGGTCTAGAGCCTCTGTTACAGGCACAGATTGTCACTTGGCATATGGTCACATGGCAGATTGTCACATAGCGGATTGTCACAAGGCATATTGTCACATAGCGAATGTCACATAGCGGATTTCACATTGCAGATTGTCACATAGCGGATTGTCACATAGCGAATTGTCACATGGCATATTGTCACATAGCGAATGTCACATAGCGGATTGTCACATGGCGGATTTCACATTGCAGATTGTCACATGGCGGATTGTCACATAGCGAATTGTCACATGGCAGATTGACACATAGCGAATTGTCACATGGCAGATTGTCACATAGCGGATTGTCACATGGCAGATTGTCATATGGCAGATTGGCACATAGCGGATATCACATGGCATATTGTCACATAGCGGATTGTCCCATGATGGATTGCAACATGGTGCAGTGTCACATGATGGTTTGTCACATGGCATATTGTCACATAGCGGATTGTCCCATGATAGATTGCAACATGGTGCAGTGTCACATGATGGTTTGTCACATGATGTATTGTTACATGATGGATTGTCACATGGTGGATTGTCAAATGGCGGATTGTCACATAATGGATTGTCACATGATGGATTGTCACATGATGGATTGTCACATGATGGATTGTTACATGATGGATTGTCACATGATGAATTGTCACATGATGGATTGTCACATGGCGGATTGTCACATGAATTATTGTCACATGATGAATTGTCACATGGCGGATTGTCACATAATGGATTGTCGCATGATGGATTGTTACATAGCAGAGTGCCACATTGTGGATTGTCACATAGCAGAGTGTCACATTGTGGATTTCACATGATGGATTGTCACATGGCGGATTGTTACATGATGGATTGTCACATGATGGATTGTCACATGATGGATTGTCACATGATGGATTGTTACATGATGGATTGTCACATGATGGATTGTCACATGATGGATTGTCACATGGCGGATTGTCACATAATGGATTGTCGCATGATGGATTGTTACATAGCAGTGCCACATTGTGGATTGTCACATGATGGATTGTCACATGATGGATTGTCACATGGCGGATTGTCACATAGCAGAGTGTCACATGAAAGCTTTTCACATGGCAGATTGTCACATAGCTGATTGTCACATAGTGGATTAGCAAAATGACGGATGGATTGTCCGACTTCTGTATCAGGTTTTATTTAAAGAACATTCATTAAATTCAATTTCAAAGGCATCCAATATTTACAGTTTGTCCATGATAGCAAGCAGTAGACGAATGCTGATGTATTGTCAAGAAAATTGATTTGATCAATTTCAAATCATTTGGCTCTCACCGGTGCAGGTTCGAATCACACGGGGGTGTGCATCAAATCCATTTCATGTGAGGAAGCTCTCCAGTTGGCTTGCATAATTCGGTGGTTCTACCTGGGTCTTTCTCCACATATGACACCCGAAACTCTGTTGTATTAACCTGTGAATTGTGTTAGCTGTCGTATTAACCTGTGAATTGTGTTAGCTGTCATATTAACCTGTGAATTGTGTTAGCTGTCGTATTAACCTGCAAATTATATTAGCTGTCATATTAACCTGTGAATTGTGATAGCTGTCGTATTAACCTGTGAATTGTGTTAGCTGTCGTATTAACCTGTGAATTGTGTTAGCTGTCATATTAACCTGTGAATTGTGTTAGCTATCATATTAACCTGTGCATTGTGTTAGCTGTTGTACCAACCTGTGAATTGTGTTAGCTGTCGTATTAACCTGTGAATTGTATTAGCTGTTGTATTAACCTGTGAATTGTGTTAGCTGTCGTATTAACCTGTGAATTGTGCTAGCTGTCATATTAAACTGTGAATTGTGTTAGCTATCATATTAACCTGTGAATTGTGTTAGCTGTCGTATTAACCTGTAAATTATGTTAGCTATCATATTAACCTGTGAATTGTGTTAGCTGTCGTATTAACCCGTGAATTGTGTTAGCTGTCGTATTAACCTGTGAATTGTGTTAGCTATCGTATTAACCTGTGAATTGTGTTAGCTGTTGTATTAACCTGTGAATTGTGTTAGCTGTTGTATTAACCTGTGAATTGTGTTAGCTGTTGTATTAACCTGTGAATTGTGTTAGCTGTCGTATTAACCCGTGAATTGTGTTAGCTGTTGTATTAACCTGTGAATTGTGTTAGCTGTCGTATTAACCTATGCATTGTGTTAGCTGTCGTATTAACCATCATATTAACCTGAGAATTGTGTTAGCTGTCGTATTAACCTGTGAATTATGTTAGCTGTCGTATTAACCTATGCATTGTGTTAGCTGTCGTATTAACCTGTGCATTGTATTAGCTGTTGTATTAACCTGTGAATTGTGTTAGCTGTCGTATTAACCTGTGAATTATGTTAGCTGTCGTATTAACCTGTGAATTGTGTTAGCTATCATATTAACCTGTGAATTGTGTTAGCTGTCGTATTAATCTGTGAATTATGTTAGCTATCATATTAACCTGTGAATTGTGTTAGCTGTCGTATTAACCTGTGAATTATGTTAGCTATCATATTAACCTGTGAATTGTGTTAGCTGTCGTATTAACCTGTGAATTGTGTTAGCTGTCATATTAACCTGTGAATTGTGTTAGCTGTCGTATTAACCTGAGAATTGTGTTAGCTGTCGTATTAACCGTCATATTAACCTGTGAATTGTGTTAGCTGTCGTATTAACCTGAGAATTGTGTTAGCTGTCGTATTAACCTGAGAATTGTGTTAGCTGTCGTATTAACCGTCATATTAAACTGAGAATTGTGTTAGCCATCGTATTAACCTATGCATTGTGTTAGCTGTCGTATTAACCATCATATTAACCTGTGAATTGTGCTAGCTGTCGTATTAACCGTCATATTAACCTGAGATATGGAAAGTAATTTGTATAAGCATTTTAATATGCTTGTTTTCCAATCCAAATTATTTCTCTTGTAACACTTTATTCTTATATGTTATTTTCTGAATAAAATATGTTTAAACTAACCTGAGAATTGTGTTAGCTGTCGTATTAACCTATGCATTGTGTTAGCTGTCGTATTAACCGTTATATTAACCTGAGAATTGTGTTAGCTGTCGTATTAACCTGTGAGTTGTATTAGCTGTCGTATTAACATATGCATTGTGTTAGCTGTCGTATTAACCTGTGAATTGTGTTAGCTGTCGTATCAACCTGTGAATTGTGCTAGCTGTCGTATTAACCTGTGAATTGTGTTAGCTGTCGTATTAACCTGTGAATTGTGTTAGCTATCGTATTAACCTGTGAATTGTGTTAGCTGTCGTATTAACCTGTGAATTGTGTTAGCTGTCGTATTAACCTATGCATTGTGTTAGCTGTCGTATTAACCTGTGCATTGTGTTAGCTATCGTATTAACCATCATATTAACCTGAGAATTGTGTTAGCTGTCGTATTAACCTGTGATTATGTTAGCTGTCGTATTAACCTATGCATTGTGTTAGCTGTCGTATTAACCTGTGCATTGTATTAGCTGTCGTATAAACCTATGCATTGTGTTAGCTGTCGTATTAACCTGTGAATTGTGTTAGCTGTCGTATAAACCTGTGAATTGTATTAGCTGTTGTATTAACCTGTGAATTGTGTTAGCTGTCGTATTAACCTGTGAATTGTGTTAGCTTTCGTATTAACCTGTGAATTGTGTTAGCTGTCGTATTAACCTGTGAATTGTGTTAGCTGTCGTACTAACCTGTGAATTGTGTTAGTTGTCGTATTAACCTGTGAATTGTGTTAGCTGTCGTATTAACCTGTGAATTGTGTTAGTTGTCGTATTAACCTGCGAATTGTGTTAGTTGTCGTATTAACCTGTGAATTGTGTTAACTGTCGTATTAACCATCATATTAACCTGAGAATTGTGTTAGCTGTCGTATTAACCGTCATATTAACCTGAGAATTGTGTTAGCTGTCGTATTAACCTGTGAATTGTGTTAGCTGTCATATTAACCTATGCATTGTGTTAGCTGTCATATTAACCTGTGAATTGTGCTAGCTGTCGTATTAACCTGTGAATTGTGTTAGCTGTCGTATTAACCTGTGAATTATGTTAGCTGTCGTATCAACCTGTGAATTGTGTTAGCTGTCGTATTAACCTGTGAATTGTGTTAGCTGTTGTATTAACCTGTGAATTGTGTTAGCTGTCGTATTAACCTGTGAATTGTGTTAGTTGTCACATTAACCTGTGAATTGTGTTAGCTGTCACATTAACCTGTGAATTGTGTTAGCTGTCATTTTAACCTGTGAATTGTGTTAGCTGTCATATTAACCTGTGGATTGTGTTGTCGTATTTACCTGTGAATTGTGTTAGCTGTCGTATTAACCTGTGAATTGTGATACCTAATTTATCATTCCAACTACTAATTTGGGCATAAGACATTACAGACTGACGGATGCATACAATTCCCACGTCCTCCTCTCTTTCCAAAAGTACTTTTTAAACTTACTGTTCACGTCACCGGTCAATTATCTACATATATATCTCACCTTCATGAATCCACATCTAAATGAACCGCTAAAAATAGAGATTCGGAAGAAAAGAATACACAAGTCTAAATGAAGCTTGGTACAAGAAGCTTTATTTAACGTCGGCTTGCCGTTACATGTCACACAAGCAATTAAGCTATTTTCCGACAAAAGATCTTAGAATCAAAATATAGGTAAAACTGCTAAGGAATTATATATAGGTTTATATAAACAGATCACCCAGTAATATATTACAATATACTGTAATTTACATAATAAATTTGTTTAAAGCAGCACATTAATTTTCAAGTTGAGAAAGCTATGCATTTAGAAAAACCGACAAATTTAAAGTGGCCGACAGATCCGGCTGTAGACACTCGAAAAAACATTAACAGATTGTAAACACGCCAAACTGGATAATGTGAAATAAAATAGTATAAAAAAACGATTCTCCATTCTCTTGAAACTTAAAACGATTTATTTTACAACGATTGAGAAGCGATTAAAATAAATAACGATGATTGCGAAGCAAAGCAAGTTTTAACAACTTATATATTAATCACTCTCGTTGACGCAGATGAAAGCGTAAATGTGGACATTCGTGTGGGAGGAAACCGGACTACCAGGAGAAAACCCACCTGACGACCACCGTACCATCTCACATACTTCCCGGTCCGAGGATCGAACCCAGGTTGCATTGGTGAGAAGCGAGCGCGCTAACCACTGCGCTAATCGAACAGCTTCAATGAATTAATACATATATTAACTATTTGTTTGTAATCATATGAGAAGCATAGAGATATTTTACAAGAAACTAATAACAATAAGGCCACCGTGGCTCTATATCTCTCACCCAAGCAATTTGTTAATAACCTTTTTTTGCAAATACAGTCAAACCTGTGTTAGTGGTCACCTCCATTAAGCAGCCAACCTGTATTAAGCAGCCATATTCCAGATTCCCATTCAGTTGTTTTATTATATATTTGACCTCTATTAGGCAGCCACCTGTGCTAAGCAGCCATTTTCTCTGACTCCCTTGGCTGGCTGCTTAAGACAGGTTTGACTGTAATCTTTTTGCTTAAAGATATATTCCTGTTCAAAAATAAGAAATTGCATTATATGCGAGTGTCCCGTTTTACGCCAGCAATATTAATTACCGTAAACATTCTAAAAGTGATGTACTCACATTAATTTCATTGCTGTTAAGATTTGTTACGATTTGTTACAGAGAGTTGGAGCTACGAAGATTGCCGAATGAAAAAAAGGCTAATATAGTCAAAAATAAGATTATATATTTCTCAACAAGGTTCAGAGATTAAAAATGTTAAAAAGGATGGATTTCATTACTGCATATCTTGTGTAATACTGATTTTGTAATACAATTGTCTGAAAGCAATATTCTTAGAAATTGCGACTGTCAGTTTGAACTGGAATATGACTTCAAACTTACTGTAATTTTATTAGCCAATGTTGCCACATTTTAGCCAATGGCTACTCTGGCGATTGCCAGCGCGGGCACTGTGTATGATCACGTTTTATAGATTCAACAACATACTGTAAACCGAGAAATGTTCACGACAACTTAAGTTTAGCCAAGTTAATGTATGCTTAAAAATTTGTTGCCAAAATTTTAGAAAAATACCTGTAACTCTTAGCGATTTTTCTGCCATTTATACAGGTGTTGATATAACTTTTTGGCAATTCTACAACAAACGCTTGTGGTCTGGACAAATGGTTTTGGGTTCAAAACTAAAAAAACATTTTTATAAAGAACATTTTGATACACTATAGACTTGACACTATATACACAACATTTTTAGGACATATCGAAGCAAGTTTAAAAATGACACGCATCACTATCAAAGCCATATACTGTTCTAGGTATAACTAATGAGTACATGATCTGTCTGCTGGCAAAAATGAATGACAAAATAAATTCATCAGAATCTAAAGACTATTTCATAATTAACTGTTTATAATCGTCAGAAAATAGCTAGAGTACAAAAGTACAGGTATCCATGGAAGAATACAAAACACACATAGTGGAAAAGAAAATTCCATCCCACTGGTTCAAAACAGCGAAAGAGAGCATTTTATTTCAGTGAAAGATAGTATTTTCTTTCAGTGAAAGATAGTATTTTCTTTCACTGAGAAAACTCAATCATTTGTTGGAAAGCATAAAATAAAAAATGATAGTTTTCCATCAGACAGGAAGACAAAATAATTTATACACACAGTTTATAGAAATTTATATTAGCTCGATTGCGAAACAAGTTCCTACAATTTATATTAATCACTCTCGAGACCTCATTCCTGATGGCATCCATGGCCACGAGGGAGAGAGAAGAGGTAATGTGGAATTTAAATGCCTTGCCTAAGGGCATAATCGTAACAGTTACAGCTAGGAGCGAACTCTGGGCTATTCGTACCGGAATGCACTAAGCACTGCGCCATCATGACTTCCACACTTATATACACCTGATTATCCAAGCAGATGACAATAGAATTACTGGATTTTCTAAAGCCGGATATGCATTAGAAGTTGTTAATCTGTTACCATTTCCAACTATACAAACCAATACAACATAATTATATTGTCTTATGCAATGAACTTTCGTCCAAAGCATAAAAATGTATAAACCTCTTTAACTCATTCAACCCCAAGTAACTGACATGGACTGGTGCATGATATTAACCCATTCAACACCAAGTAACTGACATGGACTGGTGCGTGATATTTTCAGACCAATAAATTAATAAGAAAATTACCTTTGGACCAGTTCATTTATCAAAATGGGTAATTTTATCTAAAAATAGTAATAATTATTACTGGCAAAAAAGTGCAGATCCTGATGAGACGGCTCGTTACGAGCCGGCTCATCTGGATCTACACTTTTCATACGCCTATTTAGAGGCCTGTGGGGTTGAAAGGGTGTTAGTACAGCGTGACTCCTGTACCGACTCTATATAATTTGGTGCTTGTAGCCTAATCTATGGCCGGGCCGAGCATTCAAATCGTATTATTAACACACACAACTTAATCACCGTAGTCTATAATCTATGAGTAATAACTAAACTTCTTAGTGCGCTCGCCCATATGGTTCGCCGGTGGCGAGGGTAAATAAGCTCAATCATCATCATCAGCAGATGACATCAAATTTATTGGCTGCATAAGAAAACAATTAACCCATTTCATTCTGGATACCGGTCAAACAGTATTTGCAAAGAACATAGAGCCAGATGAACCACCACGGAACGTGCCGTCTGATCAGGCTCTATGCTGTTTGCTATTCAGATGATCTTGCTAAGACACTTGGCTATGTAGCAAACAACATAGATCCTGATCAGCCCGCAGCGTTACGCTGCGGCTGATCTGGATCTATGTTGTTTGCAAAAGCCTTTAAATGTATCCAGAATGAAATGGGTTAAACAATGAAATAGAAATCTTCTTATTTCGACAATTTTGTACGTTTCATTTGACAAACTACCAAAAAAAGCATCCAGGCAAACTTACGAAACTCAGTCTGAAACTTGTTGATTGGCTAAAGTGAAATGCAATATCTGATTCAACCAATCACATCTGAAGCTTATTTAAAGCTTTCTGATTGGCTGCCGATCAGTTCAAATTTCAGATTCAATCACATCACAACAATTGCAAAATTTATGTTGTTATCGCAGGATCGATCCCCCATCTGACCCTAATAAAATTAACAGTCTTTCAGATGGGACGTTAAACCGAGGTCTCGTCGGTACTTTACACCGTGCCCGTAAAAGAACCAGAGGAGACTCTGGAATGGGTCTCTGTCTGTATCATTGCACTATCCTCCAAAAATCTAAAATGACTAACCTCTTCAGGAGGCGTCGCTCATATGGGCAACCGGTAGTGACGATAAATAAACGTAAAAACACACATAACATCACCCATAAAACAACTTGTCCTTCGGTATTATATATGAAATGTCACGTTTTTGATTTGAAAAACACGCACACAACTCACAACAGGCAAAAATTCTGTTGTTACAATACATGATGATAAATATGTCCTAATCTTCCATTTCCACTATAAACATTCTACACATAGAATAAACGTATTTACCGGCAACAAAAATATGCTGACTGTTACTTATATTGCGTTGACCAACCGTTTTACTGGATTTTAATCCACCACACTAAACATACTTCACCCTCAAAAACGAAACAAAAATACAATATCTACTAGAGGCACATAAATACATGTTTACAAGTGCCGTTTAACCCTTTCAACCCCAAGTAACTGACATGGACTAGTCCATGATATTATTAGACCAATAAATTAATAACAAAATTACATTTGGATCAGTTCATTTATCAAAATGGGTAATTTTATCTAAAAATAGTAATAATTATTACTGGCAAAAAAGTGCAGATCCTGATGAGACGGCTCGTTACGAGCCGGCTCATCTGGATCTACACTTTTCATACGCCTATTTAGAGGCCTGTGGGGTTGAAAGGGTTAAAGCTATTATATAGCTTACAATAAGTTCATTCTTTGGGTTATGTACAACAATATTATTCATATTTAATGCTATTATAACACCCGTTTATTTACATAAAGGAATAGGATTCATTATAATAATGTACAGTTTTTGTTAATATTATAATTTTTTTACGTCTATTTTTCACTTTTTCCCCAAATTGTACAGGACAACAAACAATACAAACAAAGTGAAACATATTGTGTGTATCGGATGCACTGCGGAAAATGAATGCAATAATGTTAGTGCACGGAGAATGTATATCGGAGGAGTGGATAATATACACTAGGATATACAGACTCTAACACCCAACTATGTACAGCGCATCTACATCCACGGAGTATACACTCGGATATACAGACTCCAACACCCAACTATGTACAGCGCATCTACATCCATGGAGTATACACTCGGATATACAAACACCTTACACTCATATATATATATTGAATACGTACATCCATGGAGTATACACTCGGATATACTAACACCTTACACACTTATATATATATAGAACACGTATATCCACGGAGCATTCACTCGGATATACTAACACCTTACACTCATATATATATATATTGAATACGTATATCCACGGAGCATTCACTCGGATATACTAACTCCTTACACACTCATATATATATATAGAACACGTATATCCACGGAGCATTCACTCGGATATACTAACACCTTACACACTTATATATATATAGAACACGTATATCCACGGAGCATTCACTCGGATATACAAACACCTTACACACTTATATATATATAGAACACGTATATCCACGGAGCATTCACTCGGATATACAAACACCTTACACACTCATATATATATATATAGAACATGTATATCCACGGAGCATTCACTCGGATATACAAACTCCTTACACACTCATATATATATATAGAACATGTATATCCACGGAGCATTCACTCGGATATACAAACTCCTTACACACTTATATATATATAAACACGTATATCCACGGAGCATTCACTCGGATATACAAACACCTTACACACTCATATATATATAGAACATGTATATCCACGGAGCATTCACTCGGATATACAAACTCCTTACACACTCATATATATATATATAGAACACGTATATCCACGGAGCATTCACTCGGATATACAAACTCCTTACACACTCATATATATATATAGAACGTATATCCACAGAGCATTCACTCGGATATACAAACTCCTTACACACTCATATATATATATAGAACACGTATATCCATGGAGCATTCACTCGGATATACTAACACCTTACACACTCATATATATATATAGAACACGTATATCCACAGAGCATTCACTCGGATATACAAACTCCTTACACACTCATATATATATATAGAACACGTATATCCACGGAGCATTCACTCGGATATACAAACACCTTACACACTCATATATATATATATATATATATATAGAACACGTATATCCACGGAGCATTCACTCGGATATACAAACTCCTTATACACCCATATATGCACAGAACACGTATATCCACGGAGCATTCACTCGGATATACAAACTCCTTATACACCTATATATGCACAGAACACGTATATCCACGGAGCATTCACTCGGATATACAAACTCCTTATACACCCATATATGCACAGAATACGTATATCCACGGAGCATTCACTCGGATATACAAACTCCTTATACACCCATATATGCACAGAATACGTATATCCACAGAGCATTCACTCGGATATACAAACTCCTTATACACCCATATATGCACAGAATACGTATATCCACGAGCATTCACTCGGATATACAAACTCCTTATACACCCATATATGCACAGAACACGTATATCCACGGAACATTCACTCGGATATACAAACTCCTTATACACCCATATATACACAGAACACGTATATCCACGGAGCATTCACTCGGATATACAAACTCCTTATACACCCATATATGCACAGAACACGTATATCCACGGAGCATTCACTCGGATATACTCCTTAATCACTACTTAAGGCTATTTATTTACCATCAGCACAGTATATTGTTGTCAGCAACTGATTCACGACAACCAGAATATAATAATACATTGTTAGCTCAACCGGAGCTATGAAATCACAGCAAAACAAAGTATTACAACTAGGGTTTATTCTAGAGTGGAGGGGGCAGGGTGGGGTCAGAAAAGTGGCATGGTGGGTCAGAAAAGGGGCAGGGTGGGTCATAAAAGAGACAGGGTGCATTTTGAGCCGCAATGAGGTGCAGGAGGGGGTATTTTAGGGTTAGCCCCTAGAAAATGTTGCTAAATTACGGTGATTGATCAAAGACGCAGTAAGGCAGTACATATTGGTAAAAAGGGGCGGACAAGTTCTACGTTATATTGGTCTGCCCACCCGAAGGCACCTGTTGAGGCGTATACATATATATATTTTAAAAAAAATTTAAAAAGGCAAAAGGGTGGGGCTAAAGAGGGCAATGTGTCGCACCCTGCCACTCCGCTCTAGACAAAAAAAACAACAACTATTAAATGATTACAAATGCATTGTGTTACTGTAAATCTTCTGAAACATTCAATATCTGTATTTACTATCACTGGTCAAAATATTGGGGAATCTACCCACATAATGCTATAAAATCCGTTACCGTATATACTCCAAATTCTACGCAGGTATAAACAGACATATACTGACCAACAACATTCTGTGAAATAATATATTGCAGACACTGCTGCAAGTTCTTGAGTATTCCTAAATAATACCTATACATGAGCTCTAATATACATGGTAGCAATACTAGAAGAACAGTGAAATGTAAAGTTTGGTTTGAAAAAAAAAAAATTCATTTATCCTCGCCATTGGCAAATGAATAATCAATTGGGTTAATAAAGTGGTCTTAATTTACAGGGTCTACTATAGGACACATTTAGGTCAAGCTGGTAATAAATAGTTCAAATAATTGTAGCAGACAAAAATTCATAACTGTTTTTTTCCTTATTTGTAATTGAAAAATCGGGAAAGATGTCATGGAATGTCATGAGAACTGTGTCCTTGTTTGTTTGTTTTTTTTAGTCGTAGTCTTTGTCTGGTCTATCAGACTTTGATTATCTTTTGCTATTGAGAATTTTGTTACTTTTTTGTGTGTGTTTTTAATAATTATTTCCTTGTCCGCAGACAACTAAGGTGCACAATTCCACTTGTCTGCTCGACAAATTGTACGAGTCGGACGACTCGAGCATAAGATTTCCACACCCCTGCTACAGCAACAACAATAAATTTGAAAACAAGCTTCTCTGTTTGCCAGTATACTATTGAGCCTGATAACATCTCGAGGAAATCAGTACGCTGTAGTAAATAGTCCCTGATAATGAAACAACTCCACACAAATAATCCACACAATATTTTCAATCACTGCTTGTGTATATTTAGCATTTTATTATTTTAACCCTTTCAACACCACAGGCCTCTAAATAGGCTTAAATAAAGTACAGATCCAGATGAGCCGGTTCATGAAGAGCCGTCTCATCAGGATCTGTACCTTTTGTCAGTAATATTACTATTTTTAGACAAAATTACCCATTTTGATAAATGAACTGGTCCAAATTTTCTTATTAATTAATTGGTCTAAGAATATCATGCACCAGTCCATGTCAGTTACTTGGTGTTGAATGGCTTAAAAGTTGAACAGAAAATATGTTGAATGTGCCAAAAGTAAGGTGTCATGCCACGACCAATCAGAATCCTTCCAGGTTGTACTACACGTGCGTCCATAGGCAAGGCATTTAAATTCCACGTTGCCTCTTCTCTCTCCCTCGTAGCGATGGATTCCATCAGGAATGAGGTCTTGCGAGTGATTAATATAAGTTGTAAAAACTTGTTTCACAATCAAGCTAAAATAAATTTGTATAAATTATAAACACAACGTTTTGGCTGTATAGAAACTAGAAAATGAGCTTTTGTCAACCATCAACATGGCGGACAATATATTAAATATGAATCAAATCAAAAATAACGGGATCAAAGTGCCTGAGATTGAAATGGAATCGGTGCACGAGATTGAAATGGAATCGGTGCATGAGATTGAAATGGAATCGGTGCACGAGATTGAAATGGAATCGGTGCACGAGATTGAAATAGAATCGGTACACAAGATCGAAATGGAATCGGTGCACGAGATCGAAATGGAATCGGTGCACGAGATTGAAATGGAATCGGTGCACGAGATTGAAATGGAATCGGTGCATGAGATTGAAATGGAATCGAGCCTTGGTGAAGAATTTCAACACTATTAAAAACATATACAAAGATAGCAAAATAATAATTATGGTATTTTAGAATTCTAGGTAGATAAGTTATCTGCTGATCAGATATGTGAAACAATTCTTAGCCGAAACATTTAATTAAAGTTATTGATTTATTGGAGTTCGTTAATCAAATACAATCTGTAGAATTCTTTTGAATTTGGACTGTTTGGTTTCAGTGGATTTGGATTTTAAATGTCCTTGGTTGTCATGGCAACGATTCTCGGTTGTCATGGCAACAGAGTTCTGCAAAATGCCACTTCAATGTACCTATATTGTTAGTGGATCACCTAGTGATCATACATTTGTTTGTGGGAAAAAAAGAATTTGAAATTCATCGATGAAAGTTTGTTATCGTTTTTAAAAAAAAACACATTTTATGTTTGGGTCACATGGGATTAGCAAGCAGAGTTCGGCAAGAAAATCTGTTGCATTTTAACTAATTTAGAAGAGGATTACGGTAACTTACCAGTGGATAATTCCAGTCAAGTTCTTCAGCAGTTAACATGCGGTTTGAGCTGAAATGTGGTTTGAAAAACTTGTGGACAGATGGACTCATGGACGACGGGCAAAGACATGTCATAACATCTCACCTTGAGCACATACATACAGGTTAAAACCAAAAGGGCCTGAGAAACTAGTGATGCAAACAATTATCTTTATATATGTTGCAGGAAAATAATACTTTTTTGTAATCGGTTATAAAATCTACAGATAGAATGCATATATATTCTAGCTACTATACATTGGTGTATTTCATACATGTTCACAAACACATTCATAACAAAAGTGTCAATGCGGCAAAAACTCTGGAATTATTCATCAACTGAGCAAAGTTAGACAAATCAGATGCATTTGGGCTTCTTCATAAATCTTACTAGAAGCCTGTATGCTTTTGGCATCAGTCTGTATGTCTGTCTACAGTACTTGTTTTATCACTGCTAGCTGTCGGTGGACTCTATCAATCTTTCACTTCCATTCTCCGGTTCCCTGTCCTGCATGTTCGCAAATGGATCAATCAAAGATGACCTGTAAATAAAATGAAACTGCATAAAATATTTACAATTATTCGATCCCCCGTCTGACCGTAATAAAATTAACAGTCTTTCAGATGGGACCTTAAACCGAGGTCTGGTGTCGGTGCTTTACACCATGCACGTAAAAGAACCAGAGGAGATGCTGGAATGGGTCTCTGTCTGTATCATTGCACTATCCTCCAAAAATATAAAATGACTAATCTCTTCAGGAGGCGTCGCTCATATGGGCAACCGGTAGTGACGATAAATAAACGTAAAACACAACAAATATATTTACAGTGAAAGCACTTCGACAGATCATCTCCCAACAACAGACACTTCCGTACAATAAACACATCCATATAAGAGTTGTCTCCACACAACAATTACTTCTCAACAACATCCACCTCCATACAATAGTCACCTACAAACAAAGATTACCTCTCAACAACATCCACCTCCATACAATAGTCACCTACAAACAAAGATTACCTCTCAACAACACCCACCTCCATACAATAGTCACATACAAACAAAGATTACCTCTCAACAACATCCACCTCCATACAATAGTCACATACAAACAAAGATTACCTCTCAACAACATCCACCTCCATACAATAGTCACCTACAAACAAAGATTACCTTTCAACAACATCTGCCTCCATACAATAGTCACATACAAACAAAGATTACCTCTCAACAACATCCACCTCCATACAATAGTCACCTACAAACAAAGATTACCTCTCAACAACACCCACCTCCATACAATAGTCACATACAAACAAAGATTACCTCTCAACAACATCCACCTCCATACAATAGTCACATACAAACAAAGATTACCTCTCAACAACATCCACCTCCATACAATAGTCACCTACAAACAAAGATTACCTTTCAACAACATCTGCCTCCATACAATAGTCACATACAAACAAAGATTACCTCTCAACAACATCCACCTCCATACAATAGTCACCTACAAACAAAGATTACCTCTCAACAACACCCACCTCCATACAATAGTCACATACAAACAAAGATTACCTCTCAACAACATCCACCTCCATACAATAGTCACATACAAACAAAGATTACCTCTCAACAACACCCACCTCCATACAATAGTCATCTACAAACAAAGATTACCTCTCAACAACATCCACCTCCACACAAAAACCAGCTCTCAACAACACCCAATTCCATACAAATACCAGCTCTCAAAAACACCCAATTCCATACAACAACCAGCTCTCAAAAACACCCAATTCCATACAAATACCAGCTCTCAAAAACACCAAATTCCATACAACAACCAGCTCTCAAAAACACCCAATTCCATACAACAACCAGCTCTCAAAAACACCCAATTCCATACAACAACTAGGCTAGGAGATTATTAAACTTTTCACCACTCTCAAACTCAGTTTCAAGCTTCTGGTTGGTTCAGTTGAGTGTAAATCTCAGAATCAACCAATCAAATTTCTTGAGCTTGAGATCTGAGAAAAGTTCTATAACCTCGGGAACATAGTGGTGAAAATATATTGGTGTCACTATATCACAAGATCTATTCTGGAATACGCACAACATCACGAAGAAAGCCAATTCGACCATGTCCTTCATCCGAAGAAACATTTGCTCAAGCCCACCATCAGCCAAAGTCAATGCCTTCAATAACTATGTCCGTCCGTGTGTGGAGTATGCTTCTTCTGTCTGCATCAAGCAACTGGAAATGGTCCAGCGGAGAGCTGCTAGGTTTGTCAAGAACGACTACTCCACAACCAGCAAAATAACAAACATGATGAACGACCTATCATGGACCACCTTACGACAACGCCACGAAAACACACATCTAACCATGCTATACAAGACCCTCCACAACCTAGTCGACACCAATCCAAACCCACCTTTAGTTATGACCAGGATCAACCGAGGCCACAAGCCCACAACCAACGCTACTGCCAAATCAGAGCCCGTACAAACATATACCAGAACAGCTTCTTTCCTGCATCCATAGTACTCTATAACAAGCTACCCCAGAACGCTATGCTATTGACCAGACAACCTTAGGGGGTTTCCAATTGGTACTGGTCAATCGCTATGTCCACTAAACACACATGGACTCTTTAATCAGTTATTAAGAACTACTTGTAAATATGGAAATTTTTGAGAAATGCCTACCCTGTTGCAGGTGTTGCCTTTTTAACGACATTGCGAGTATACTATATGCAGAGTGATGCAATCACTATAGATAATGAACACCCCAAAACACCCAATTCCATACAATCCCCTCTCAACAAACAGCTCCTTGTTTTGACAACTATCTTTAAAATACCTCTACATCCCTATTAACAGGGATCATTTTAGAGGGCGATGTGGGCATGAGTATTAATATACCAGAGTCCCTTCGCCAAGGTCACTTACCCTAAATATGTACGAATCCTTTCCAGACGCTGTCGTCTTCTCACCTTCCGCACAACATAAAAAGTCGTGACCGTAATAATAAGAAGTCCAAACAAACCAAACACAATCCCTAATACTGAATCTCTTGTGCCAAGGAATGAAGTCTGCTCTTCGAAAACCACAACTGAAGATGTGTCCGGGGTCGTACCAAGGAAGGTACAGTCTATATCTGAAAGTTGACAGTAAAGGTAAACATTAAAGTTTTTTTTTCTCTTAAAGTTTAATCTCGTTGGCGCGGATGAAAGCGTACATGTGGTCATTCGTGTGGGAGGAAACCGGAGTACCCGGAGAAAACCCACCTGTGCGATCTGGCAACCAGGTAAACATTCATATGTCAATTTGGAGCACTAGTGTCTAGGAGTGTTTATATGCGAATATTGGGAAACAGACATTTCCACACACCCTCGGGACATTATCCCCCCCCCATATGTATTAATTTTTAACACTGGAGGACAATATCCCCTGTCAAATAGACACTAACAGATAGGACATTGTCGCCCCTATTGAAACTACTGGATAGGCCATTATACCCCCATCCATTGAAAATCGGTATCAATAGTTCAGATTTATAAATGTTTTCAGAATTGTTTCTACATAATTCACGAAATAGTTGACAAAAATAAATGATATCCCATGGCAATATTGCCTGCTTAGTTCTAAAGTTTAAATTGTATTTATTTTACAACGATTGCGAAACAAGTTCTAACGACTTATATTAATCATCTCGTTGGCACGGATGAAAGCGTATATGTGGTCTTTCGCGTGGGAGTAAACCGGAGTACCCGGAGAAAACCCACCTGTTCGATCTGGCGACCATCGTACCATCTCACATACTTCCCGATCCGAGGATCGAACCCGGGTTGCATTGGTGAGAAGCGCATGCTTAGTTCTGTTGAGTGATACACTGTGGAATGGTTTATACCTCGCAACTTGACGGTCAATCTATATATTCCAATGCAGTGTTAGTGACCACAGACACTTGGTGAACGGTCCATCAGAATCCTAACTTTTTAGAAAGCTTAAATTTTGTAAATCAATTGACAGCCACAGCATAACGCTTACAACCGGCAGACAATGTATATGCAAACATATAATACATAAAAAAATATCCCCCTATCTACCCAATACAAGCCAGAAGTTCTATCCTACAATACAGGGCTAAAGTTGGACCTACAAATTATGGAGAAGCTTATGGTACACAAGGGAGAAGCTTACGGTACAAAAGGCAGAAGTTTCTTGACTTGGCCGAGTGTTCTCTCTACATTTTGTATATTTGAGGTGAAAACTTTTCTCCCTGAACTCAAAATAGGGAGATAGTGACACAGCTTGGGGAGATTATTTCACCTAAATCACCCTCTTCTAGTTGCAATACAATTACTTATAAGTCATTTAAACTTAAATCTTTATGCATGAATTTGCACCCACAGTCAGAAAAAGTAAAACATATTTTCAGTTTTTCACAAACCTTCAATGTCAAATGTTAAAACATCCGATTCTACAGTTGTGCACACTATCTGTATAGAGTAATTCTGAGAAAGCACTAAGTCTATTACTAAGAACATTCCCGAGTTCTTCATAAATGAGTAAGTATACAGAACACTAGATGTGTTCTGTGCAAAGTCTGCAGTTAAGCTATATACAACAGAGCAGTTAGCGAGGCCATCTTCAACCTCAAAGATGATCCACTCAAACTGAGCAGCAGATCTACAAGAGCTGGTTTCTTCAAGTTTGATTTCTGGTACAGCTGATAAAGCACACGTCCTCCAGTCTAGAACTGAAAATGAAATAATACATTTTATTCAGAATTTGTTAAGTTATTTAACACTTTCAACACTACAGACCTCTAAATTAGATTATCATTACATGTTTTAGACAACTGCCATTATCGCGATTGTACCCCAGTGACGAGCCGTCTCATCAGGATCTGCAATTTTTGCCAATAATATTACTATTTTTAGACAAATTTGCCCATTTTGATAAATGAACTGGTCCAAATGTAATGTTCTTATTCATTTATTGGTCTAAAAATAGCATGCACCAGTCCATGTCAGTTACTTGGTGTTGAATGGGTTAATATCATGCACCAGTCCATGTCTGTTACTTGGTGTTGAATGGGTTAATAGCAGAATTCCAACACTAGTTTCAGAAAATATGGTATGAAATCACAAAAATGTAGATCCAGATGGTCGAAAGTGGAAGTTGTGATAGCCCAGTGGATGCGCGTTCGCTTCAGGTGCGAAAGGTCCGGAGTTCGAGCCCCGCTGGAGCCGTTACGATTGTGCCCTTAGGCAAGGCATTTAATTTCCACGTTGCCTCTTCTCTCTCTCTCGTGGCGATGGATTCCATCAGGAATGAGGTCTCGAGAGTGATTAATATAAGTTATAAGAACTTGTTTCGCAATCGAGCTAAAATAAATTTGTATTAATAATAATATTCTTATTAATTTATTGGTCTAAAAATATCACGCACCAGTCCATGTCAGTTACTTGGTGTTGAATGGGTTAAGCATATATATAGTAAAGCCCTTCTCAACCGGAAAACTCTGCATCTCCACTACATAATATTTCAACACAGGAGGACATAGAGGATATTTGTGTTTATTAGTGTTATTAGTGTAAGATAGGATTTTATTTCATCGAATAATAACCGAAATTAATCACGAGACACAACTGGTTGCAGAGAAAATGCCATCATTCACTGTATTAAGCAGGGTTCATTCTAGGTCAGAATTTTTGGGAGAAGTGAGAATGCGCGTGATCGCTTCCTTAAATGGTGTTCTTTAATATACTTCTGCAAAATAGGGTTAAAATGCACAGTACAACCATTGAATACAACATTTGAATAGAAGGAGTGCTTTATAATGGGCCAGTGTATCTTACTAGACAAAATTTTGTTTGAAAATCGTAAAAACCAATTTGTTTTAAAAATTTTGTAGGGAGAAGTGGGGCCCCCAGAGGGCGAAGTCAGGGTCCCTAGGGCTCGCCCACATCGCCCTCTAGAATTATCCCTGGTAAGATGTAGTTTTATTTCACTGAGAAAAGTCTACCATTCATTGGAAAACATAAAGAAAAAACCCCCCTTGTCAAAAAACAGTTAGGATTTACTCGACCCCTCCCATTTAATATACTGGGTAGAGCATCCACGGTGAAGTGGATAGTGTACGACTCGTAATCTCAAGGTTGTGAGTTCAAAACCCTGCCAGAATCGCAATGGTGAAGTCCTATGGATTACACCAGGACAGGAATACGGTCCCGAGTGATTAGTGACTAATGTTGTAAGAACTTGTTTCACAATCAGGCAAAAATAAACATACCACAAAATACTTTTTTATTTATATATAGTAAAACTCCTCTAATCTGGACTTGACAAAAAGTCAGATTTAGAGGGCGTTCCAGATTAGAGGGTTTTTTGTTTCAATGAAAATAGAAGGGAGAAATTCGGGACCGGAAAAAAAAAGTCTGCTTTGGAGAGGATTAGAGGAGATCTGGATTAAAGAGGTTTTACTGTACATGTAAATGATGATTGAGGGTGATTATGAGGAATATTTCTAAAGGAATAATAGGTCAATGATACACACTGGTTACCTCACAATGAATGGTGTGTGTGTATACAGGGATCATTCTAGTGGGCGATGTGGGCGAAATTGTCGCCCTAGGGACCCTGACATTGCCCTCTGGGGGCCCCACTTCTCCCTAAAAAAAAAAAAAATTATTTTTTGCTTTTTACGATTTTCAAACAAAATTTTGTCTAGTAAGAGATACACTGGCCCATTATAAAGCACTCCTTCTATTCAAATGTATTTAATGGTTGTACTGTGCATTTTAACCCTATTTTGCAGCAGTATATTTAAAGAACACCATTTAAGGAAGCGATCACGCGCTTTCTCACTTCTCCCAAAAATTCTGACCTAGAATGAACCCTGGTATATATGGCTGGTTTTCATTCTATTTCAAGTTTTGACTCTGTTCAGTACTTGACGACATTGTTGACACTTGGGCTCCAGGGCTGGCATTTTAGCAGTAAGCACATGTGTTTATTGTCAAGTAAACATTTGATGAGAACAAAGCAGGTCATTAAAACACTAACTCTAAATCCTAGGGTATGAACCGTCCAGACAAAGGTACGAAACCGTAGCTATCATTACATCCTTGGGTACAAAATGTCTCTGACACTAATATTTGTAAACCCTTAATCCTAGTGTACAAACTGTCCAGATTTAGGTACGAAACATCCTTAACTCAAACTTAACTTAAGTATGAACTGTCCAAACTTGGGTACAAAACGTCTCAGACATAGAAACTTGGTACAAAACGTACATGGTACGAAATGACAGTAATTCAATCACCCTGTCGACCCTGAGCACTGGCTACTGGTGGAGCGTATTGAAGTAGAAGTAGAGCTTAAACACTGTTAAAGTCAAATAGCGTATTAATTACTCTTTAATGCATGAGGATTAAGAGCCGACTTATATACAGATAATGCGTGTCCAGTCGTTCACTGATAATAAAATGGGTGTAATACAATAATAATATTTGGTATCCGCGGTACGTCCTTGAGGCTTGATGCAAACTGGAACACCTGCTATAGGCCTAGCATGTATTATAATGCTGTTATGATGTATATGGGAAATCTCACTGAACTCAAAATAGGGAAAGGTGAGGCAGTCAAGTAAATAATTCTCTACCTACCATATGTCGCAAACAAAAGCAGCTGTAAGACAGACAACCCCTCCATCTTCTACCATATTTTTCGTGTTGGCCTGAATTCAATTAGATACACAAGACTGCACAACTGCGTACTTTGGTAAACAAATGTGCCTTTGTGATTATCACCTTTACACGGATAGTATGAAAAATACAATATAAACTGAATCGAACTCAAAAAATAAATGCTTTTGAAATATACGTAACACCTATAGTTTTTGACGAAATACTACATGTACAAACAATTTTGACAGAAAACCGCAACCGGTGCAGCGTGACTTTTACACGTTTGCTGTTACTATTGTGTAATGGCAAAAAATCGTCACCAACACTAATAGGTAATACTAAACAAATTGCTTTTAACTTTTTTCTATGTTCCGCTACCTTTAGCATTAAAACAATCTATCTATATAAGTTTATTTAAAGTCGCCACCGCATAAATGCATTTGGGCGACTAACATTAAAACAAAATAAATCATGCAAATACAGTTTGATCTCTGGATCTGGTTACGGCGTACAGTAGGGTACAGTTCTGGGTCCATTACTATTCCTGTCGGTAGACTGTTCCATAGCCTGATTGTTCTATGGGAAAATGAGTTGGCATTATATTGCGTTTTTCACTGTGGGATTAGAAAGTTACGGTTATCTTGTAGGTGTTAGGTGATCGTGATCTACAGCAAATAGTTCATTTCTTATTTTGTAAAACATGATCAGTGAGGCTTGATTTCGTCTATTTTCTAACGTTTGGGTACCATTTGTGATACACTACTAAAGTAATTGTAATCATTGAATATATATATAACTGGCTGCAGATCTTTGGACCAATTCTATTTTGTAGTTAATGTGTGTCTGCCAGGGATTCCAGACTGTAGAGCAGTACATGCGGGCGGACATAAGTGGTATATATGCGTTTTCTATGACCTGTTTGTTATTAGTATTGACATTCCTTTTGATGAAGCGGAGGGTGCTGTTAGCTTTTGGGGTAATATTATTGATGTGTTGGGCCCAGTTGATGTTCTTACTAATGGTGACTCCGAGATATTTGGAGTATTCATTTAGTTTAAACATATTTTATTTTATCAATATTTACATCATGTTGTAACATTAATATACAAGAACAAATGGATTAAATCGGAAGCTAGTAGCTTATTTAGATTTTCTCCATGACAAACATAATTTTCATAAACTATGGTTGAGTGTATATACATTTATGAACGTGACAAGTTTTATTCAACTGTAATGATATAAGTGTAAGTAAAATAATATGGAGATGATGATGAAGTAATCAATCAGACTGGCTTACCAGTTGGATTACGTGTAGTCGATTTAGGAAATGGTGAGGCGAGAGAGGGGACGAGAGAGTGAGAGAGAGAGAGAGAGAGAGAGAGTGAGAGAGAACGAGGTGGGAATCGTTTATACGAGGATGGAAGAGGAAGATACACAAATTACACTAGCCGTTATCAAATCTCTGTGTTGCTGTAATAAACTGGTGAACTGCATCAGATAGCACCTTGTTAATCTCTTCACTTAGATTATCATCACCATACAACATAACTTTAAGAGAAATGTCTGTCAACGGGCTTATGGTGTTGATATGGGTTATTCTGGTGTCTTAATAATCAGGACATTGGAATAAGTAGTGGTGACTGGATTCATTAGCTCCGCATCTGCAGAGTGGAGAGTTTATAATATTTCTCGAAAATAACTGTTGATTTAGAGCACTGCATCCGTTTCGAATACTGGTATGGAGGACTTGGGCACGGCGGACACCATGATAGAAGAGTGGATTAGGATTCGGTTTATTAGAGTTCAAGTAATATTTGACAGAAGCTAGTATATCAATATCCTTAGTTTCCTGTGGCAAAGCATTCCAATCGTTAGTATTCATTTAATTGATATTAATTGTGTATTATGTAACACGTACTGGTAAATGATGGGGTTTCTTTTCCTATGTATTCCTAATATTTCCGCATTTATCAGGGTTGAATTCCATTGGCCATTCCATTTCCAAAGATTCTGAGAGGTGTAGTTCATGTTGTAGAGCTTCTGCTGATGCTGCTGACGATGGTGTCGTCGGGCCGGTCGATCTCCTCACGACGTGCACGTCGTGACCGGTGCACACCCCGCAGCAGCAGCGTAGGATACTGGGATCGTCTAGTCGTCGATCTTGCGAAGGGGGAAGCTTGCCAGCATGTGGACCCACGGCTATGGCACATTAGGACAGATCCGCCGTCACTTCTAGATAGTGTTTGAAATACACACTATATCTTCGCTGGCTTCTTCAATCTTTTACCTCCTTCTACTTCTCCAGCGGATAGACGAGACAGCGGACCTGAGGGAGCGGCAACAGTCGTGGCATCCACGCTCCCCTGAGTGACAATCGACGACCAGATGTCTAACTGCCAGATCCGTATAAATGCTGCTGCGGGGTGACCAACAGTGAGGAGGGTGGCCCTACAAGGGACCAGGCCCTGTTACCCTGCCAAGAAAGGAACCACCTAAGGATGTCATCATAGGCTCACAGCGGGAGATTGTGTCACCGTTCCGAAGTGACCAATCCACGCCGCTGACGTATACAGACGAGGACCCGCATCGACTCTTCGGAGTGTCTACACTTACCTAGATCAGCGACAGCTAGTACTGGGGCGCTGAAGAGGCGACGGGAGACCGGACAGGACGGCAATCGTTTCGAGTGGATGGCATACCCGTCGCCTCGAACTCTTTTATCTGTCTACCAATGAAGGCCGTTGAGGATGGAGGGATGCGACCTCGACCCCGGACGGGGTGGACAACGACGGAACAACCGAACCATTTTGCTGCTGTGAGCTGACCCAGGAAACCGGCACAGGGCTTGTCACCCTGTTGTCGGGGAGATGATGCCAGGCGCGGGGAATGTCACCCTGTCGTTTGGTATCACTCCATAACTGGGTCAACGATGGAGAATCGCCTTCACAGCGACTGGATGACCTCATTTCTTCATCCAATCAGCGACCAGACCTTCAACCACATTGACTTGGGCTACCGGAGCCACGGTCTGCACTAGAACATAATCATCTTGGACTACTCTACTAGAACATAATCATCTTGGACTTAAACAACATAGATACAACCAACATGGAATAATTATCGAGAAAACTAATCATCTTAGACCGAAATCTTCACGGGACTCTACAACTACAAGCTTCAATCTACACCACTCTACAAGACACCGACGACTCAACACTTCATCTCATCGAATAATCGACGGTGCGAAAGCACGTTTGCTCGCCCATATGGTTTACCGGCGGCGAGGGTTAATAAACGGAATCATCATCATCAAAGAGGCCGACTGTTGGTGCTGTTTGGTGGGTCATTTATATACGATATAAAGAGACAGGGCCCCAGGACAGACCCCCCAGAGGACACCTGAGAGAACTGGTAACCCGTTAGAGCATTTACCTTCAACGAGAACCTGTAGTGATCTGTTTTGAGAAGAGAGTTTATCCATGATGTTGCTTTATCATTTATACCAACGTATATATGAATTCATCGATGATCTTGTGGTGATCTACTTTGTCGAATGCTTTACTGAAATCCATTTATGCATGATGCATTTATTACTGCCTGAGTAGGCCTACATTATTTTGGCATCACAAATGGGCAGAAATGTTACTACTGAGCCATAACATGTGGCGTCCGTGGTCCAGTGGTAGAGCGTTGGATTTGGAATCGAACGGTCCCGGGTTCGATACTCGGTCAGGCCACGTATACATGTAGTGTCATTGAGCAAGGCACCTCACACACGTTGCTTAGTACCTGTTAATCGCTTAGGTCGGCTAAGCCTGCCCAGGAAAACATGTCCAAGTCCCCGCGAGGGGTTTGACATTAAAGGAACATACATACAACACATATACGTTATTGCTTTATCATTTTGCAAAATATTACTGGTGGCCTAAAACCGGGTTGGTTATTCGATCATCATGATTAGCAGATTATATATTAAGTGATGGTTCCCGGCGCTCTGCATTATGGACCATCCGCAGGAAGGAAACCAGTGCACAGAGAAAACAACTGGTTGTGTTGTCGCTCACTTGTTTTGTCAAGCAACACTTGGAATACTCGGATAAAGGTAAATGTTATGAGAATTGTTTCTTTTAAAGGGAACCATGATGCAAATTCCTTAAACGCAGTACGTTGTCAGTTAATCGTTGTCAGGAATATGTAAACATGAATAATCTAATTATATATTATTATTAATATTATAGAACGGTTTGTGGTTCAATATAATGAATATTATGAATATATTCAAGTTCAAAATATGGAACACCATCTGATACAATAATAAGCAATATATTCATAGTCAAATATGAGGTGGATTACGTTGTTTAATAGTTATATGTATGTTCCTTTAATGTCAAACCCCTCGCGGGGACTTAGACATGTTTTCCTGGGCAGGCTTAGCCGACCTAAACGATTAACCAGTACTAAGGAATATGGGACAGGTGTGACCCGACAGGTGTGACCCCGTTTAGGGACAGGTGTGATGTGTGTGAGGTGCCTTGCTCAATGACACTACATACGTGGCCTGACCGAGTATCGAACCCGGGACCGTTCGATTCCAAATCCGACGCTCTACTACTGGACCACGGACGCCACAGTTTAACATCAGTATTCCAGTCTTTGTTACCTACTCCATTACACTCGGAGCACAGGAAATGTGTGGCGTCCAGTGGTAGAGTGTCGGATTTGGAATCGAACTGTCCCGGGTTCGATACTCGGTCAGTTCACGTATGTAGTGTCATTGAGCAAGGCACCTCACGCACATTGCTTAGTACTGGTTAACCACTTAGGACGGCTAAGCCTGCCCAGGAAAACATGTCTAGGTCCCCGCAAGGGGTTTGACATTAATGGAACATACATAGAGTGGTGGAACCTATGCTTGGCGTATTCCTATGCTCGGCGTATTCCTATGCTCGGCGTATTTTCCATTTTCATCCGTATTTAAAATATTTATATAGTTCTATGCTAATTTCGCCGACAGAGCTGAAGCATGGTTCAATAGCATTCCGTTGAGTGTATCAGTAGGCTGATGCAACTGTCACATGACTGGCCCAGCAGACGAATATAAACAAGCAAATCATTGGGAGAATATTTCCACCGAAACTGTTACGGTGTATGAGCAATTATGGTAGCTATCCGAATTTAAAAAATTTACATCTAACCCGAAATTGGTTTCTATACCATTTCTGATTAAGACCAATAAATGTTTTTACTCAATGATGTACTATATCAAAATAAGATATTCAACAAGTTATGGTGGATAAATAAAAAATAACAAGTACACCATGCATAGGTTCCCTGAAGTCTTCAGTTCCCTATATAAACGGGTGCCGACCGACACCGTTGCGATAGCTGTATTGAGCAGCAAGGTCACGTGATGAAGCTAAAACTGTCGACAAGAGTGTTAAAATTGAAAGTTGTTTTCACGATAATAATATACGGCATGTGAAATTAACATTATATGTGGGATTTACGCCAAGCATAGGTTCCACCACTCTACATACAGGACACAGAAGCATGAAATGTTATCTATTACATTTGATATAAAGTCACCTCTACCCTAGGGTCACCCTTGCGTGTAAATTAATGTTACTAATTTTGACGCTTTACGTATACTACAAATCAATTGCCCTTAGCCACTGTAGATTCGCATCTCACAGATGTCGTGGAGATCATGCGTGTAAATAAGTTATCCCCATGGCTTGCGGAAGGTGGGTGGTTGTATCTGGGTACCCACGCCTGAAACATATGCTTGGAGGGGAACACATGAACACACAATCTAACTCACCGGGTTTCAATAACCACCAGTGCAAGCACTGTGCAACCGTAGTCCTATAAATAAGACCTCTACATAATATTTTTGAAAAGTGCCTGGATAGTAAAATGTCACATTTTTCAAGTCTAAATAATTGGACTATGTGCAACCATTATAATTGAAATCAAAATACACATTATTAAATAATTTAGACACTAAGGTACAGCAGTTGTTACATCAAACTTTGTCCCATTCAAACTTTTAAATATGTTTAAGACGTGAATGGTCTGGGTCAAGCATCAACGGGCAGGGATCAGTTTAGAGGGCGATGTGGGCGAAATTGTTGCCCTAGGACCCTGACATGGGCCCCACTTTCCCTAAAAAAAAAAATATATATATATATACTGAGTCAAAAAAGAAACGATACCAAACTAAAAATGACGTAAAACGGATAAAACCATAGAAAGGTTTAATATATTATTACGTGTCAGAACCGGGTATCTTATTGCAACGTCAGCCAACCATAAACACAGGTAAATAAACACCCGATAATCCTGGAACGCCGAATTTCCGATTTGCACGTGCTCCTCAACAAAGACAACTTCCTACACATGTACAAATCGGAAAACCGGTTTATTGTACTGGTATTGCATTATCATCGAGAAAAACACCTTACATACCCATTGTTACCTCTAACAAAATGCCTAGGCTAAACCGCAATCAGAGAATGCGTACCATTGGTATGATTGACGGCGGTTTACGTCAGCGTGACGTCGCAAATCGACTCGGGGTTACGCGGATCACGATAACACGTCTACTTCGACGTGACCGGTTCCTACCTGCTACGCACACAGCTGCCGTTACTCCTGGGATGACCAACAATCGCATCAGTGCACAAACAGTCAGGAACCGGCTCGGTGAACGTGGCATTCGTGCCTATTGGCCATACATTGGACCCATCCTGATACGACGTCACCGTGACATACGGCGGGAATGGACGACGGAACGTGCTCGCTGGACTCGGTTACAGTGGAATTCGGTGATATTTAGCGATGAATCGCGGTTCTGTTTGCGTCGAGCGGATGGCAGAGAGCGGGTATATCGCAGACGCGGTGAACGTTAATCCGACGCATGTGTACGTCAGGTCGATCTGTTCGGGGGCGGAAGCGTTATGGCCTGGGGCGGTATCACCTTCGGCAGTCGCACTGAACTGTTAGTGGTGGACGGGAACCTAAACGCCCAGCGGTACTGTGATGAGATCCTTGCGCCAGTTGTTGTGCCGTTCTTTAACGCCAACAGAAACGTCACACTGTTCCAACAGGACAACGCCAGGTGTCATACTGCTCGGATTTCCACCACATTATTGGAGCAGAACAATATTGAAACCCTGCCGTGGCCTGCTTTGTCACCAGACTTGTCACCCATAGAACATTTGTGGGATACGTTAGACCGCCGCGTCAGACGACGTCAGCCGGTAACGTTAAACCAACTGAGGGATGTTTTGCGTCAGGAGTGGACAAATATTGACCAGCAAGAGATTCAGACACTCTTCCGTTCGATGCGACGGCGGTGCATTGCAGTGAGAGACGCAAATGGTGCCCATACTCGGTATTGACGTCTGTGTGAAAACTCCATTAGACCCCTGTCCGACGAATTACGTCATCACGCAGCAGACAGTTTCGGAGGCTCATTATGCTTTATGTGCTCCTCTTTCAAACATGTTGGACTATCATCTTATGAATTTTCAAAGAATTTTCTTAATAAATGTTGAAATTATAGACACATAAACACCAGGTATCGTTTCTTTTTTGACTCAGTATATATATTTTTTGGTTTTTACACTTTTCAAACAAAATTGTGTCTAGTAAGATACACTGGCCCATTATAAAGCACTCCTTCTATTCAAATGTTGTATTTAATTGTTGTACTGTGCATTTTAACTCTATTTTGCAGAAGTATATTAAAGAACACCATTTAAGGAAGCGATCAGGCGCTTTCTCACTTCTCCCAAAAATTCTGACCTAGAATGAACCATGAACGGGTGAGCGGCCTTTATTCCCTCATTATTGTTGTATGTCTCGATATTTTAAAAATATACTTAATATGTGAACTGATTGGGAGTATCTAACATGAACCTCCCGCAGACAGGTTTCCTCTCGCACGAATGACCACATTTACGCTTTCATCCGTGCCAACGAGAGTGATTAATATAAGTTGTTAAAACTTTCTTCTCAATCGTTGTAAAATAAATAAAGTTGAAACTAACAGTTCAAATTGACATGTGTTCAAATATTCACCAATCTATACTTGTATAGACATAAATAAAGTTGAAACTAACAGTTCAAATTGACATGTGTTAAAATATTCACCAATCTATATTTGTATAGACATAAATAAAGTTGAAACTAACAGTTCAAATTGACATGTGTTCAAATATTCACCAATCAATACGTGTATAGACATAAATAAAGTTGAAACTAACAGTACAAATTGACATGTGTTCAAATATTCACCAATCCGTGTGTGTGTGTTTTTACGTTTATTTATCGTCGCTACCGGTTGCCCATATGAGCGACTCCTCCTGAAGAGATTAGTTATGTTAGATTTTGGAGGATAGTGCAATGATACAGACAGAGACCCATTCCAGAATCTCCTCTGGTTCTTTTACGTGCATGGTGTAAAGCACCGACACGAGACCTCAGTTTAACGTCCCATCTGAAAGACTGTTAATTTTATTAGGGTCAGATGGGGGATCGAACCTGTGATCCCTGGATTACCAGTCCAGCGTGTTACCACTGGACTACATATCCATCTGTATCACCAATCTATACTTCTATAGACATAAATAAAGTTGAAACTAACAGTACAAATTGACATGTGTTCAAATATTCACCAATCTATACTTGTATAGACATAAATAAAGTTGAAACTAACAGTACAAATTGACATGTGTTCAAATATTCACCAATCTATACTTGTATAGACATAAATAAAGTTGAAACTAACAGTACAAATTGACATGTGTTCAAATATTCACCAATCTATACTTGTATAGACATAAATAAAGTTGAAACTAACAGTACAAATTGACATGTGTTCAAATATTCACCAATCTATACTTGTATAGACATAAATAAAGTTGAAACTAACAGTACAAATTGACATGTGTTCAAATATTCACCAATCTATACTTGTATAGACATAAATAAAGTTGAAATTAACAGTACAAATTGACATGTGTTCAAATATTCACCAATCTATACTTGTATAGACATAAATAAAGTTGAAACTAACAGTACAAATTGACATGTGTTCAAATATTCAACAATCTATACGTGTATAGACATAAATAAAGTTGAAACTAACAGTACAAATTGACATGTGTTCAAATATTCACCAATCTATATGTGTATAGACATAAATAAAGTTGAAACTAACAGTACAAATTGACATGTGTTCAAATATTCACCAATCTATACTTGTATAGACATAAATAAAGTTGAAACTAACAGTACAAATTGACATGTGTTCAAATATTCACCAATCTATACGTGTATAGACATAAATAAAGTTGAAACTAATAATAAATAATAATGAATAAATATCAATATGTTCATATCCTACGTTCAGGCAAGACTGCATGGCAATCAATAACTCGAAAGAGACTGCAATAAATTTGTAAAAGTGCTTCATCATGAATGACTGAACAATTTATAAATAATTAAACTGTGTCACGAATTGTTGAGTTTTTATTTTTGAACGATGGCATTACTTTAAATCTGTTCTTAATATTGACCCCAACATACAGAAACAATTATTGAATATAAAGTAATGTTAAACCATTCAACACCAAGTAACAGACATGGACTGGTGCATCATATGTTTAGACCAATAAATTGTTAATAATATTACATTTGGACCATCTGTATCTACACTTTTTGTAAGCCTATTTAGAGGTATGTGGTGTTGAAAGGGTTAACACTGTATCTATCTATCTATCTATCTATCTATCTATTTATTATGTGCAGTGTCAGTGCCAAATAAATTAAGAAGAAATCATTGGAGGAATAAAGCAATACTGTATGTATTATACATAACCAGTGTGTGTTAAAAAGGATTTTTTCTACAGAATTTTCATTCTTAGTTTATACAAATTTACTTTAGCTCGATTGCGAAACAAGTTCTTTCAACTTATATTAATCACTCTCGAGACCTCGTTCCTGATAGAATCCATCGCCATGAGGGAGAGAGAAGAGGCAACATGGAATTTAAATGCCTTGCCTAAGGGCACAATCCTAACGGCTTTTCATTCTTAATGTATCTGTTAATGATGCATATCCACTTTCTGAACGGCTGGAAGTCATGATAGCGCTGTAGTAGCACGTTCGCTTCAGATACAAAAGGCCCGGAGTTCGAGCCTAGCTGGAGCCGTTACGATTGTGCCCTTAGGCAATGCATTTAAATTCCACATTGCCTCTTCTCTCCCTCGTGGTGATGGATTCCATCAGGAATGTGGTCTCGAGAGTGATTAATATAAGTTGTAAGAACTTGCTTCGCAATCGAGCTAAATTAAACAGAACAGAACATATGGTTTATTATACTTAAAGCAGATGATGTAAAACATTACTATGTACAAGTTGAAAATATCCAATGTCGCAATGTATTGTGTTTGCGTACATTGTTGTAAAACATCTACTATGTACAATGTGAAAATATCCAATGTCGCAATGTATTGTTTGTGTGTACATTGTTGTAAAACATCTACTATGTACAATGTGAAAATATCCAATGTCGCAATGTATTGTTTGCGTACATTGTTGTAAAACATCTACTATGTACAATGTGAAAATATCCAATGCCAGAATGTAGTGTGTGTGTGTACATTGTTGTAAAACATCAACTATGTACAATGTGAAAATATCCAATGTCGCAATGTATTGTGTGTGTACATTGTTGTAAAACATCTACTATGTACAATGTGAAAATATCCAATGCCAGAATGTATTGTTTGCGTACATTGTTGTAAAACATCTACTATGTACAACGTTTAAATATGTGTATATGTGTATGTAGGTGTATATGTGTATGTGGGTGTATATGTGTATACACATGTACATACATGTACATGTATATATGTATGTGACTATGTGTGTGTGTATGTGTATATGTGTATAAATATGTAAATATATATGTGTGTGTTTATGAGTGTATATGTGTGCGTATGCATATGTATATATGTGTATATGTATATACATATATACCGTGTATATCTGTTCAATGCCTCCATGCATCAATGTATGGGTTCACCATTGTAGAACTACTCAATGATGACTAGCAGTCGACCGTCTCCAAACCATACTGCCTTATCTAGTACATCATAACATTACTGATATATGCATTACTATCTCTGACCGATACTGCTTGTACATATCGCATAGTACTGGATACTGCCATACGTAATCGCATCACTTTGTTACATATCGTTGCTTTTGTTGCTGTCATATCTAATCACATGCCA
Source organism: Archivesica marissinica (assembly GCA_014843695.1). Lineage (NCBI taxonomy): Eukaryota > Metazoa > Mollusca > Bivalvia > Venerida > Vesicomyidae > Archivesica > Archivesica marissinica. Next base: position 24,244,096 of record CM026397.1, on the reverse strand, counting down.
TTGTTACAATTTTTACTTTCTCTTTCCGATACTGCCATACATAACCACGCCACATTTACACATGTTGAACATCCTGTTACCGATACTGCCATACATAACCACGCCACATTTACACATGTTGAACATCCTGTTTCCGATACTGTTATACATAACCACGCCACATTTACACATGTTGAACATCCTGTTACCGATACTGCCATACATAACCACACCACATTTACACATGTTGAACATCCTGTTTCCGATACTGCCATACATAACCACACCACATTTACACATGTTGAACATCCTGTTACCGATACTACCATACATAACCACACCACATTTACACATGTTGAACATCCTGTTACCGATACTGCCATACATAACCACACCACATTTACACATGTTGAACATCCTGTTTCCGATACTGCCATACATAACCACACCACATTTACACATGTTGAACATCCTGTTTCCGATACTGCCATACATAACCACACCACATTTACACATGTTGAACATCCTGTTTCCGATACTGCCATACATAACCACACCACATTTACACATGTTGAACATCCTGTTTCCGATACTGCCATACATAACCACACCACATTTACACATGTTGAACATCCTGTTTCCGATACTGCCATACATAACCACACCACATTTACACATGTTGAACATCCTGTTTCCGATACTGCCATACATAACCACACCACATTTACACATGTTGAACATCCTGTTTCCGATACTGCCATACATAACCACACCACATTTACACATGTTGAACATCCTGTTTCCGATACTGCCATACATAACCACACCACATTTACACATGTTGAATATCCTGTTTCCGATACTGCCATACTGAACCACATCACTTTGTTTTTAGCTGTACTGTCTCTTACCGATCCTTCCATACTTAATCACGTCATATTTTATCATTTTACACACTTAGTCAACTATAGTTCATGCTATAGCAAACCGCTTCCAAGTATACTAAGCCTATACTTATACTAAGCCTTCCAAGTATACTCTATACTAATCATACATACTAGTACTATTGAACTGGTATCTTTAATGGCCATATCATTTTACTCATTGTTCTCTTGCTGTGACACATGCGGAAATGGGGTTGCTGCCTGTCTACCTTCCTTCGTTTTCGTCTTCTCGTTAATTACCTCCACCGGAAAGATTCATGACGACTCTAACAGCTACTACCTCTATACACCTTAATGTTGCGTCATTATAAACCGACTTATCTAAGTATACAAAAGTATATTCCCCTCTCCTATTGTAAAAACGCTGACAGCAGGTGCTGCGTGTATACCACAAATACTATTACTACTGGCTGGCGATGTCGAACTTAATCCAGGCCCAGTACCTAACCATAGTAATCGTGCTACCCCATCACAGAGGATGTAGAAAACAATGTATATATTTTGAACATGAAATACTATCTATCTATCTTCCTCTAATGTCGAACCCCTCGCGGGGATGTAGAAATGTCCCTAAAAGACTTAGCTAACAGAGGTATGAATCAACATATCAAGTAATTTTATTAAAAAGACAACGTGGGACAAATGGGGACGATGCATTCCGAATGTAAACAAGTGCGGACGATGCGTTCCGGTTGTAAACAAGTGCGTGACCTATCAACTCGGAAAGTCCTACTTTCGGTTTCCAGTTTGTTTTATCGCAAAAAAACAGTTTACCAAATGAACATAAGCATACAAAGTTAGAATGTTAGAATTTTTCAAATATCTTTTATTTCATACGATGTAATGCTGCTTTAAGCATTACATAGCTCATCATCATAATAATACATATACAATTGCATGCAATTCATGAAATAAATAAGAATTCATAAATATATGAAGAGTGTTAGACTGATGGTAAATATGCATGTGATTACCCTGTTTCCAATGTTAGTGTGTTATTAGAGATCTAGATAGGAATGATCCCACATCGTTAAGCAGCCAGTTTCTAGATTCAAATATGTTGATTTATTTTACAGTTGACCTCTATCAAGGTTGTCCGATTAGCGCAGTGGTTAGCACACTCGCTTCTCACCAATGCATCCCGGGTTCGATCCTCGGACCGAGAAGTATGTGAGATGGTACGGTGGTCGCCTGATCGGACAGGTGGGTTTTCCCCAGGTACTCCGGTTTCCTCCCACACGAATGACCACATTTACGATTTCAACCGCGCCAACGAGAGTGATTAATATAAGTTGTTAAAACTTGCTTCACAATCGTTGTAAAATAAATCAAGTTTAAACTTAAACCTCTATTAAGCAGCCACCTGTGCTAAGCAGCCGCATTCTGTGAGTCCCTTGGATGGCTGCTTAAGACAGGTTTCACTGTATGCTGTATGTAACTCCATGTTACACAAACGTTGTTTCCCTGTTCGTTATCTTGTATTATGCATATGTATGACCTCATGGGCTTTTTAAGCTAATTTTTATGTCTGTCTCTCTGTCTGTCTGTCTGTCTGTCTGTCTGTCTGTCTGTCTGTCTGTCTGTCTGTCTGTCTGTCTCTCTGTACGCTTGTCTCATGCATCTGTTGCTATATATTTGAGAAGAATTATATAAGACTCTGTCCGTCATTCAAATCCTTTTTCTATACTTTGTTATATGTATAATTTATACAACATTATTTTAGCTCGATTGCGAAACAAGTTCTTACAACTTATATTAATCACTCTCGAGATATCATTCCTGATGGAATCCATCGCCACGAGGGAGAGAGAAGAGGCAACGTGGAATTTAAATGCCTTGACTATGGGGACAATCGCAACGGCTCCAGCAGGGCTCGAACTTCACACCTGAAGCGAACGCGCATCCACTGCGCTAGCACGACTTCCTGTGTAATGTATGCATTGTTTCAAACTGTGTAATAGTAATGAGAACTAAAATATGTTTAAACGAAACTATATCGTTATTTCGGCAGTGTGGTGGTCTGGTGGAGGTAGTTGGTTGGGGGTGGAGGGTCTTGTGTTGGAGTTGAGCCTCTGAGTGAGTCAGGTCGTGAGTCAGGTCATGAGTCAGGTCATGAGTCAGGTCGTGAGTCAGGTCATGAGTCAGGTCGTGAGTCAGGTCATGAGTCAGGTCGTGAGTCAGGTCGATAACTGACTTGAGAGTCGTTTAAATATAAAAATATATAGACTGACTTAAGAGTTCAATTCATAGGGTACATAATATTATGTACTAGGGCAATATTCTATTTCATCAGAGTTTGTATTTCTGCCAATATTTGTTAACTATCTATAAATAGCATAAACCGTCGCGAGTGTATTATATGATTTGAATGTTGTACATACACTCACACAGGTATATAGTTATGCATACATGTAGGTCAGAATTTGTGAGAGAAGTGAGAAAGCGCGTGATCGCTTCCTTAAATGGTGTTCTTTAATATACTTCTGCAAAATAGGGTTAAAATGCACAGTACAACCATTAAATACAACATTTGATTAGAAGGAGTGCTTTATAATGGGCCAGTGTATCCTTTTTTTTTATGGAGAAGTGGGCCCCCCCAGAGGGCAAAATCAGGGTCCCTAGGGCGACTATTTCGCCCACATCGCCCTCTAGAATGATCCCTGCACACTGTAAAACAGATATGATTGTGGTCTAGCATAATTTTTGTATGAATTTTTAAATTTTGTCTGTAATATACCGTAACTGTTCTTTTATGTTTACAGAAATGTTAAAACATCTGATATGAATTAATTTCCTCACTTCATGCTAAATTTATGATTTTGTTGTGTGATCATCATATTACCCCTCCCCCATGTCCAGGCCCGTAGCCACACTGAGGCACACCGAGGCAGTTGCCTCGGTTAAAATTTCCAAAGCAAAAAAAATGAAATAAATAAAATGCAAAAAATATCCATTTGTTGTATAAAATGTTGGCTGCTAGAGAGCTGAAAGATCAGTACATAATTATACGTCTAAACTCATTAAATCAGAAAATCGCTTCTATATCACAACAATTTTAAGGGGGAACATGCCCTGGACCCCCCTCCCTAGATTGCCTTGTTTGAAATGTGCCTTTAACCCTTTCAACACCACAGACCTCTATTCAAGCTTACAAAAAGTGTAGATCCTGATGAGACGGCTCGTCACATGCCGGCTCATCTGGATCTGCACTTTTTGCCAGTAATATTACTATTTTTAGACATAATTACCCATTTTGATAAATGAACTTGTCCAAACGTGATTTTCTGATTCATTTATTGGTTTAAGAATATCATGGACCAGTCCATGTCAGTTACTTGGTGTTGAATGGGTTAACTACGGTACTGATGTCAGTTAACCCCATCCTGTGAAACTGATTAAATAATATTTGAACAATCTAATTGTAAATACTTTATTTTCAGATTTTTGGATTATAGAGACATTGTTGCGCTAACATAGCTTCAACGCCACAGTCAATTTACAAATATATCCCGTTCACCTACGGCATGCTATATTGGTTGAAGAGACACTACATACTAGTACAGTGATCCAGTCTACCACGCAGCAAAATGGGGTTCTTTAACCAACTTGTATTGCTGTTATGGAAGAATTTCACGCTACGCAAAAGACAGAAGGTAAATCTCTATGTTTTCTACATCTCAACGGTCAACCCACATTATGTATAGGATATAAGCCGAAAACGATCCAATATGTAAAACTAAAACTACTTGAAGTTACTTAAAACTAGGGAAGGAAACGAATAGGCAAATATTCGAATATTCGCTCGAACGTCCGAATATTCAAATACTTTTACAGTATTCGAATATCGAATATTCAAATATCTTCCCGACCGAATATTCGAATACCAAAATCGCTATTCGTTGCCATCCCTACTTAAAACACACACATATAACAAGATCATACTAATTAAAATTGTTAATTTCGTACATTCACTCATAGTATTTGATATAATACTCTGGCCTTTTGACACCAGTTCAATATTAATAATAATGGACTGCAAGTACAAAGGTATGACGTCACGACAGTGTATTAAGTACAGGTATTCAGAATCTAAGCTCCAGGGCGTTCACTAGTCTTTGAAAGTCAAGAGTCAATGACCCTTGAGGTCAAAATCTCATGAGTCAAGCTGGATTTTTCAAGAGTCAAGCTGGATTTTTCAAGAGTCAATATGCATGTTGGTACTTTCCGTACAGATAACATTTTACCGACCAAAGTCCATATAATAACCTCTGGACCAAGGTATATCTTGGGTGTTGCCAGTAATTTGCTGCCAGTAATTTTGTTATCATAATTAGAGAAAACATTTGACTAGTTTGCTGAGCTTTGCATCTGGGTTTAGAACCTTAGGAGTATTTAAGTTTATTTTAATTTGTGGTACATGTACAGACAAGAAACTGTAAAGTGTAAAATACGGGTAACTTATAGTTTGTTGCGGAAAATGATTTTGGTATTAACAATAAGATAAAAGCATGACCTTTTAATAAATATTCATTAAATCAGCAGAAAAGTCGTATTTTCATGTAAATTTGGCTCCAACTTTACACGAATATATCTAGGCAAATTTTACAGACAACTTCGTTCATTGGCCGAAGCCGGATTTAGGTGTTTATTTTTAGATGGACTCCGCCCTCTCCAATCGCATTTGACAGGCAGATTAAGATAATTACACTGTTGAGAATATGTTCGATGACGCTTGACTACTCATCGTCCCGGGTCAAAGTTGACCCACTACGCAATTTCACCAAGAGTCAAACAAGCGTCTTTACCGATTTTCATGCGTCAAAACTCGGGAGCTCGGGTCAAATGAACGCCCTGAGCTCATTTATAGCTTTCAAGTACAGTTCACCTGTGTTAAGCAACCAGTTTCCAGATTCCCATTATGTATAATAAAACAACAATTAAAGCAACTATGTTAGCGAAACAATGCATTGATTTATAACTATTCAGCAGCCACCTGTGCTATACAGCCACTTTTTGTGATTCTCTTGGCTGTCTGCTTAACACAGAGTTGACTGTATATACAAACTGAAACAATTATCAGATAAGCATGGCTTTAACTATGCCTGGTGTGATCCTACCGTTATAAATGATAAAATCAATGCATTGTTGCACTACAGAGTTGCAGCAACACAGCCAATTTGTAACTATATCCAGACTGTGCAAATCATAATACCACAGTGGTAGCGTGTTCGCTTCAGGTATAAAAGGCACAGAATTTGCTTTAGCGTCCAGATGTAGCTGTTACCTTATTGACAAATTATCCGCCATATACAACGTCTCTCATTCTACAGAGATTATACTGACGTTCTCGTAACATCAAATGGTACCGCTAGTGGTGTACTGTTAACAAGTGTTACGTCATCAAAACATTGCTATCTGTAATACTACCCTAGCCTGGGTTCCAGTCTGTAAATTTTTCACTTATTAACTCATTCAACCCCCAAGTATCTGACATGGACTGATGCGTGATATTTTCAGACCAATAAATTAATAAGAAAATTACCTTTGGACCAGTTCATTTATCAAAATGGGTAATTTTATCTAAAAATAGTAATAATTATTACTGGCAAAAAAGTGCAGATCCTGATGAGATGGCTCGTCACGAGCCGGCTCATCTGTTTTTACACTTTTCATAAGCCTATTTAGAGGCCTGTGGGGTTGAAAGGGTTAACTGGCAAAATGATATTATCAGAAACTCAATAAGGCCCAATTAATGGTCTCGGTGTTAAAATATATTTATTTGACTGACCAGGCAACATATATCGACGCCTGTTCCCTGGCTTATACTACCCCACTGTAATGTAAAGGATTTACTGTTTCCGTTGAGTGTACCGTATACAATTTAAGCCTATTGTGAGCAGACAGTGAGTGATGGCCTGTTGAAGCAAACTACTACATCAAGGCACTGTTCACCCGGCAACATACTGTAGCCAAACGGCTCGCTTAATATAAGAATTTACAAAATCACCACTCGTGTATGGTCCTATATATACACAAGTCATTTATATAACATCACCCAGCAGACGGATCTGTAGTCCAGTGCTAACACGCTGGACTGGTAATCCAGGGATCGCAGGTTCGATCCCCCATCTGACCATAATAAAATGAACAGTCTTTCAGATGGGACGTTAAACCGAGGTCTCGTGTCGGTGCTTTACACCGTGCACGTAAGAGAACCAGAGGAGACTCTGGAATGGGTCTCTCTCTGTATCATTGCACTATCCTCCAAAAATCTAAAATGACTAATCTCTTCAGGAGGCGTCGCTCATATGGGCAACCGGTAGCGACGATAAATAAACATAAAATCCACATAACATTACCCATAAAACAACTTGTCCTTCGGCATTATATATGAAATGTCACGTGTTTGATTGGGAATATTGAATAATGATTGCTATCACATAAATGTTGCCAATTATCTGAAATCGACTTGTGTGCTCTAGTTTGCATGACTTTAAATTACCTTTCGACAACTGTACTTGATTGCAACTTGGCCAACAATGTGGAGAGAACTATATCTGTATAGATAACATAGGTAATGTAATTAGTAGCTCCCACTGTAGGAACAGGGTTTATTGTTTTTGGCTCTGTCTGTCTGTCAGGATAAGTCAAAACTTGTTGTCCACTTTTCTATTATAATCAAGGGGACATTTCGCTAACCACAGACCGTGACCGATATCTCCCAAAATCAACCCTCTATATATCCACAGAGTTTCATCAAAATCCACCAACAACTTTTTAAGTTATCCTGTCTACAAGGTCAAATACCAGCATTATCCTGTCTACAAGGTCAAATACCAGCTTTATCCTGTCTACAAGGTCAAATACCAGCATTATCCTGTACAAGGTCAAATACCAGCATTATCCTGTCTACAAGGTCAAATACCAGCATTATCCTGTCTACAAGGTCAAATACCAGCTTTATCATGTCTACAAGGTCAAATACCAGCATTATCCTGTCTACAAGGTCAAATACCAGCATTATCCTGTCTACAAGGTCAAATACCAGCATTATCCTGTCTACAAGGTCAAATACCAGCATTATCCTGTCTACAAGGTCAAATACCAGCATTATCCTGTCTACAAGGTCAAATACCAGCTTTATCATGTCTACAAGGTCAAATACCAGCATTATCCTGTCTACAAGGTCAAATACCAGCATTATCCTGTCTACAAGGTCAAATACCAGCTTTATCCTGTCTACAAGGTCAAATACCAGCATTATCCTGTCTACAAGGTCAAATACCAGCATTATCCTGTCTACAAGGTCAAATACCAGCTTTATCCTGGCTACAAGGTCAAATACCAGCATTATCCTGTCTACAAGGTCAAATACCAGCATTATCCTGTCTACAAGGTCAAATACCAGCATTATCCTGTCTACAAGGTCAAATACCAGCTTTATCCTGTCTACAAGGTCAAATACCAGCACAGGGGTTTGCATCTCTCCCAGTGCTATCCTCTATACCAGCACGGGCCTTACATCTCTCCCAGTGCTATCCTCTATACCAGCACGGGCCTTACATCTCTCCCAGTGCTATCATCTATACCAGCATGAGGGCTTACATCTCTCCCAGTGCTATCCTCTATACCAGTGTGGATGCTTACATCTCTCCCAGTGCTATCCTCTATACCAGCACGTGGGCTTACATCTCTCCCAGTGCTATCCTCTATACCAGCATGAGGGCTTACATCTCTCCCAGTGCTATCCTCTATACCAGCACGGGGGCTTACATCTCTCCCAGTGCTATCCTCTATACCAGCATGAGGGCTTACATCTCTCCCAGTGCTATCCTCTATACCAGCACGGGGGCTTACATCTCTCCCAGTGCTATCCTCTATACCAGGGCTATTCTCAATACCAGCACATGGGTTTGCATCTCTCCGCGTGCTATTCCCAATACCAGCACGTGGGTTTGCATCTCTCCGCGTGCTATTCCCAATACCAGCACGTGGGTTTGCATCTCTCCGCGTGCTATTCCCAATACCAGCACGTGGGTTTGCATCTCTCCGCGTGCTATTCCCAATACCAGCACGTGGGTTTGCATCTCTCAGCGTGCTATTCCCAATACCAGCACGTGGGTTTGCATCTATCCGCGTGCTATTCCCAATACCAGCATGTGGGTTTGTATCTCTCCCAGTGCTATTCTCAATACCGGGGCGGGGGTTTGCATCTCTCCCAGTGCTATTCTGTATACCAGCACATGGGTTTGCATCTCTCCGCGTGCTATTCTTAATACCAACGCGGGGGTGTGTATCTCTCCGCGTGCTATTCTGTATACCAGGGTTGGGGTGTGCATCTCTCCGCGTGCTATTCTGTATACCAGGGTTGGGGTGTGCATCTCTCTGCGTGCTATTCTGTATACCAGGGTTGGGGTGTGCATCTCTCTGCGTGCTATTCTGTATACCAGGGTTGGGGTGTGTATCTCTCCGCGTGCTATTCTGTATACCAGGGTTGGGGTGTGTATCTCTACCGCGTGCTATTCTGTATACCAACGCGGGGGTGTGTATCTCTCCGCATGCTATTCTGTATACCAGGATTGGGGTGTGCATCTCTCCGCGTGCTATTCTGTATACCAGGGTTGGGGTGTGCATCTCTCCGCGTGCTATTCTGTATACCAATGCGGGGGTGTGCATCTCTCCGCGTGCTATTCTGTATTCCAGGGTTGGGGTGTGCATCTCTCCGCGTGCTATTCTATATACCAGGGTTGGGGTGTGCATCTCTACGCGTGCTATTCTGTATACCAGGGTTGGGGTGTGCATCTCTCCGCGTGCTATTCTGTATACCAGGGTTGGGTGTGCATCTCTCCGCGTGCTATTCTGTATACCAGGGTTGGGATGTGCATCTCTCCGCATGCTATTCTGTATACCAGGGTTGGGGTGTGCATCTCTCCGCATGCTATTCTGTATACCAGGGCGGGGGTGTGCATATCTCCGCGTGCTATTCTGTATACCAGGGTTGGGGTGTGCATCTCTCTGCATGCTATTCTGTATACCAGGGTTGGGGTGTGCATCTCTCCGCGTGCTATTCTGTATACCAACGGGGTGTGCATCTCTCCGCGTGCTATTCTGTATACCAGGGTTGGGGTGTGCATCTCTCCGCGTGCTATTCTGTATACCAACGCGGGTGTGTGCATCTCTCCGCGTGCTATTCTGTATACCAGGGTTGGGGTGTGCATCTCTCCGCGTGCTATTCTGTATACCAGGGTTGGGGCGTGCATCTCTCTGCGTGCTATTCTGTATACCAGGGCGGGGGTGTGCATCTCTCTGCGTGCTATTCTGTATACCAGGGTTGGGGTGTGCATCTCTCCGCGTGCTATTCTGTATACCAGGGTTGGGGTGTGCATCTCTCCGCGTGCTATTCTGTATACCAGGGTTGGGGTGTGCATCTCTCTGCGTGCTATTCTGTATACCAGGGTTGGGGTGTGCATCTCTCTGCGTGCTATTCTGTATACCAGGGTTGGGGTGTGTATCTCTCCGCGTGCTATTCTGTATACCAGGGTTGGGGTGTGCATCTCTCCGCGTGCTATTCTGTATACCAGGGTTGGGGTGTGCATCTCTCTGCGTGCTATTCTGTATACCAGGGTTGGGGTGTGCATCTCTACGCGTGCTATTCTGTATACCAGGGTTGGGGTGTGCATCTCTCCGCGTGCTATTCTGTATACCAGGGTTGGGGTGTGCATCTCTCTGCGTGCTATTCTGTATACCAGGGTTGGGGTGTGCATCTCTACGCGTGCTATTCTGTATACCAGGGTTGGGGTGTGCATCTCTCCGCGTGCTATTCTGTATACCAGGGTTGGGGTGTGCATCTCTACGCGTGCTATTCTGTATACCAGGGTTGGGGTGTGCATCTCTCCGCGTGCTATTCTGTATACCAGGGTTGGGGTGTGCATCTCTCTGCGTGCTATTCTGTATACCAGGGTTGGGGTGTGCATCTCTCCGCGTGCTATTCTGTATACCAGGGTTAGGGTGTGCATCTCTCCGCGTGCTATTCTGTATACCAGGGTTGGGGCGTGCATCTCTCTGCGTGCTATTCTGTATACCAGGGCGGGGGTGTGCATCTCTCTGCGTGCTATTCTGTATACCAGGGTTGGGGTGTGCATCTCTCTGCGTGCTATTCTGTATACCAGGGTTGGGGTGTGCATCTCTCTGCGTGCTATTCTGTATACCAGGGTTGGGGTGTGCATCTCTCCGCATGCTATTCTGTATACCAGGGTTGGGGTGTGCATCTCTCCGCGTGCTATTCTGTATATCAGGGTTGGGGTGTGCATCTCTCCGCGTGCTATTCTCTAGTTAAGCATGCATTACTCTCCAAAGACATTAGCTATGCTTGTAATAATGGCTGGGGAAAGAAACTAAACCGGAATTCAATAATGAAACTATTTTTGAAACTACAGTGCAGTGCAAGTTTGAAAATAGTAAATGTAAGTAAAATGGCAATGACTCCGCTCTCAACGGGTGCAGAAATAAAAAAAACCCATATGCACAATTTCACATTTTGAAACTATTTTTGAAACTACACTGCAGTGCACGTTTGAAAATAGCAAATTGTACTAAGTTAACCCTTTCAACACCACAGACCTCTATATAGGCTTACAAAAAGTGTAGATCCAGATGAGCCGGCTCGTGACGAGCCGTCTCATCAGGATCTGCACTTTTTGCCAGTGATATGACTATTTTTAGACATAATTACCCATTTTGATAAATGAACTTGTCCAAATGTGATTTTCTGATTCATTTATTGGTTTATGAATATCATGGACCAGTCCATGTGAGTTACTTGGTGTTGAATGGGTTAAATGACAATGACTTGCTCTCAACGGTGCAGAAAAAAACAAAAAACCCACATGCGCAACTTCACATTTCAACAAACCTTCCTGTAAAGTATCTGGTACACTGTATCCTGAAGATCAATTTTTGAGATCATGACTTGCTATTTTCCACTCACAAAAAGCAGAACTTAATTATTATATTAATTAATGTAGCTTGGTTAATCAGATAGAATTCTGTAATGCAATATCTATTTACAAATGTAATACTGAAGGAATGCTCTGCTGTTTCACTATTATTGCACAAAACATCTGTAGTTATTCTCCACAAGTATAAAATATCATTAAGACGTGCAGATATTTCAGTAGTTTGAACATGAAAGCATATGGCTGTGTCTAGTGTTTCCCCCAGACTGAAAAAGGGGCAGGGCGCAGGTAGAAAAAGGAGCATTTTTTCATGTTAAATGTTCTCAAAAGGGCAGATTTAACAAGGTCTCATTCATGTTATTACGAGTACGAAACATTTTGAGGACGAATCAATTTTCCAACCTATTGCGTATTACAATTCAAAATATATTATAGTTCATGACAATTGTGTGGTTTCCGAGATAATTATCTAAACAATAATGTAAGCCACAAAATTACAACAATAATGCATCTACATTCATTTAACCCTTTCAACCCCACAGGCCTCTAAATAGGCTTATGAAAAGTGTAGATCCAGATGAGCCGGCTCGTAACGAGCCGTCTCATCAGGATCTGCACTTTTTTGCCAGTAATAATTATTACTATTTTTAGATAAAATTACCCATTTTGATAAATGAACTGATCCAAAGGTAATTTTCTTATTAATTTATTGGTCTAAAAATAGCATGCACCAGTCCATGTCAGTTACTTGGGGTTGAATGGGTTAAATAGCATGCACCAATCCATGTCAGTTACTTGGGGTTGAATGGACCAGTCCATGTCAGTTACTTGGGGTTGAATGAACCAGTCCATGTCAGTTACTTGGGGTTGAATGGACCAGTCCATGTCAGTTACTTGGGGTTGAATGGACCAGTCCATGTCAGTTACTTGGGGTTGAATGCACCAGTCCATGTCAGTTACTTGGGGTTGAATGGACCAGTCCATGTCAGTTACTGGGGGTTGAATGGACCAGTCCATGTCAGTTACTTGTGGTTGAATGGACCAGTCCATGTCAGTTACTTGGGGTTGAATGGACCAGTCCATGTCAGTTACTTGGGGTTGAATGGACCAGTCCATGTCAGTTACTTGGGGTTGAATGGGTTAAATAAGACATTTACATATAAACTATATAGACAGTGCTCCAGCTAGGCCATTTTAGAAGGTTGCCATTCACGTAATCCTGATCACCCTTATATCAAACATTATTTCATGTGAGGAAGCTATCCAACTGGCTTGCTAATGGGGCATCCGGGTTTTCCTCCACCAGGCATCCAGGTTTTCCTCCACCAGGCATCCGGGTTTTCCTCCACCAGGCATCCGGGTTTTCCTCCACCAGGCATCCAGGTTTTCCTCCACCAGGCATCCAGGTTTTCCTCCACCAGGCATCCAGGTTTTCCTCCACCAGGCATCCAGGTTTTCCTCCACCAGGCATCCAGGTTTTCCTCCACCAGGCATCCAGGTTTTCCTCCACCAGGCATCCAGGTTTTCCTCCACCAGGCATCCGGGTATTCCTCCACCAACAATAGCTGCAGTCGCCATACGAGTGATATGACCTAAGCTGTCTGTGCGACTTTAAACCCTAATACAAACAAACGTAACCTGTAATTTACATACTGGTACACTACTATAAATAAACTATAAATTGTATTCGATTAAGCCAAAGCAACACATAGTTTGTAATAGTATATAATATACACTTACTGTCAAACCGGTGTTAAACAGCCAGCCAAGGGAATCACAGACAGTGGCTGCTTAACACAGTTGACTGCTTAATAGAGGTCAAATGTATAATAAAACAACATATTGGGAATCTGGAAACTGGCTGCTTACTAGAGGTGACCAGTAACACAGGTTTGACTGTATATTAACCTAAGATTTCAAATATATATAGCTGGCAATAACTATCAACGAGTAGTCAAATATGGGCAACCGGTAGCGACGATAAATAAACATAAAACACACACACACTTTTGAAACCATCATAAAACCTTCCAATACAAAAGAAATCGTCCCAGGATGTGTGAATAAATTATGTTGTGGTTGCATCCATGGCAGGCGTTAATAGACGCACCATATAATCGGATAAGTACAGTAGGTGTTAAGGTAGGTAGTGTTTAATTATGATGTCAAAACTGTTTAGAAAGAGAATGACATATTGCAGACACTTTACAACAACATATATAATTTTAAATAACTTGTTTTATTTGTGAAAACACCCATGAATGTATATCCTATTCAACCACTTTATCTTTATACTAATCTCTTCTTCTCGTGCTCCGATTTTATATTTCACGTTCTTGAACTTTCTTCAAATATTCCTTTAAATATTAACCATTTTCCTTTTAACATCCAAAACTATTGACTCACTAATATAATAACTTCTGAAATTCTTTAGCATATACCTAGAATAGATTTCACGTATTTTCATTGTTATATATATTATTCTCCTGCCTATCGAATATCAATCAATTGATAGGGAAAAAACCTATTCAAGTTTTCTTTCGTTCTAGTCCCTTTCAGTCTACTGCTGTTAAATTATATGTAAAATGTTGGAATAAATAATGTTTAAACTAATGTATAGTGGCTGATAACAATAACTGAATGAGTCATCGTCATATTTGCATGGCCTTACAGGAAGATGACGTTTACGCAATTTTCATAAGAGTTTGAGTGATTTTGAGTTTTTGATAGAATTCTATCGAATATTCGAATACCTTCCTGACCGAATAATCGAATACCAAAATCGGTATTCGTTGCCATCCCTATTTGATATTAATTGTAATCATTATTTTAAATATTTCAGTTTCGACTTGTTGCGGAGATAGTGTTTCCGTTGGCGTTATTCTTCATATTGCTCATTGTGAGAATTACCAAGCCTGACCTTAAAGTGAAGCATGACACCTGTAAGTATGTTGTTGTCCCCTGATATAGAACATTTTATATTGCTCATCATGAGAATTATCAAGCCTTAAAGTGAAGCATGACACCTGTAAGTATGCAGTTCAACCCGATTTAGAACATTTTATATTGCTCATTGTGAGAATTACCACGCCTTAAAGTGAAGCATGACACCTGTAAGTATGCAGTTCAACCCGATTTAGAACATTTTATATTGCTCATTGTGAGAATTACCAAGCCTGACCTCAAAGTGAAGCATGACACCTGTAAGTATGCAGTTGTCCATGATTTAGAACATTTTATATTGCTCATTGTGAGAATTACCAAGCCTTAAAGTGAAGCATGACACCTGTAGAAATTGTCATCTTCAATTGTTACATTTTTATTGTTACATTTTAATCATTTACTCCACAACAGACGAGGCCAAACAGTACCGTAGCCAGAGGCAAATTTCAACTGAGGCAATCTAGGGGGGTCCGGGGGCATCTTCCCCTTTAAAATTGTTGGGGTATTGAAGGGATTTCCTGCGTTTTCTGATTTCATGAATTTAATCGTATAATTATGTACTGACCATTCAGCTCTCTAGCAGTCAACATTTTATACAGCAAAGGGATATTTTTTGCATTTTATTTATTTAATTTTTCATTTATATTTCTTTTGCTTTGGAAATTTTAGCCGAGGCATCTGCCTACTTGGTGTGCCTCAGTGTGGCTACGGGCCTGCCAATTTATTCATTTAATCTCTATGCTGCTCATGGCTCATCCTAGGTCAGAAGTGAGAAAGCGTTCGATTGTGTCCTTAACCCATTCAACACCGAGTAACTGACATGGACTGGTGCATGATATTAACCCATTCAACACCAAGTAACTGACATGGACTGGTGCATGATATTAACCCATTCAACACCGAGTAACTGACATGGACTGGTGCATGATATTAACCCATTCAACACCGAGTAACTGACATGGACTGGTGCATGATATTAACCCATTCAACACCAAGTAACTGACATGGACTGGTGCATGATATTAACCCATTCAACACCAAGTAACTGACATGGACTGGTGCATGATATTAACCCATTCAACACCAAGTAACTGACATGGACTGGTGCATGATATTAACCCATTCAACACCAAGTAACTGACATGGACTGGTGCATGATATTACCCCATTCAACACCAAGTAACTGACATGGACTGGTGCATGATATTAACCCATTCAACACCAAGTAACTGACATGGACTGGTGCATGATATTAACCTAACCCATTCAACACCAAGTAACTGACATGGACTGGTGCATGATATTAACCCATTCAACACCAAGTAACTGACATGGACTGGTGCATGATATTAACCTAACCCATTCAACACCAAGTAACTGACATGGACTTGTACATGATATTTTTAGACCAATAAATTAATAAGAAAATTACATTTGGACCAGTTCATTTATCAAAATGGGTAATTTTGTCTAGAAATAGTAATATTTCTTGCAAAAAGTGCAGATCCTGATGAGACGGCTCGTCACTAGGGTCGTACAGATATTGGGAAGATTGCAGTACTGTCTCCAGGGTTCATTCTAGATCAGATTTTTTGGGAGAAGTGAGAAAGCGCTCGATTGTGTTCTTAAATGGTGTTCTTTAATAAATTTCTGCAAAATAGGTTTAAAATACACAGTATGACATTAAATACAACATTTGAACAGAAGGAGTGCTTTATAATGGAATAGTGTATCATTGCAGAAAATCTTGTATTAAAATTGTAAAAAAATTGTTTAGGGAAAAGTGTGGCACCTAGGGGGCTATGTCAGGGTCCCTAGGGCGACTACCTCGCCCACGTCACCCTCTAGAATGAACCCTGTGTCTCAGCACCATCACCAGCCGTAACCTGCTGATGAACCGTAAAACCCTTTGATTATATCTCTGTGTACATATACATGCATTCCGTTATATTCACATATCTCTGTGTACATATACATGTATTCCGTTAGATTCACATATCTCTGTGTACATAGACATATATTCCATTATATTCACATATCTCTGTGTACATATACATGTATTCCGTTATATC
Source organism: Archivesica marissinica (assembly GCA_014843695.1). Lineage (NCBI taxonomy): Eukaryota > Metazoa > Mollusca > Bivalvia > Venerida > Vesicomyidae > Archivesica > Archivesica marissinica. The sequence continues at coordinate 24,227,203 of CM026397.1, read as the reverse complement.
CACATATCTCTGTGTACATATACATGTATTCCGTTATATCCACATATCTCTGTGTACATAGACATATATTCCGTTATATTCACATATCTCTGTGTACATATACATGTATTCCGTTATATTCACATATCTCTGTGTACATATACATGTATTCCATTATATTTACATATCTCTGTGTACATATACATGTTCTCCGTTATATTCACATATCTCTGTGTACATAGACATATATTCCATTATATTCACATATCTCTGTGTACATAGACATATATTCTATTATATTTACATATCTCTGTGTACATATACATGTATTCCATTATATCACATATCTCTGTGTACATATACATGTATTCCGTTAAATTCACATATCTCTGTGTACATAGACATATATTCCATTATATTCACATATCTCTGTGTACATAGACATATATTCTATTATATTTACATATCTCTGTGTACATATACATGTATTCCGTTATATTCACATATCTCTGTGTACATATACATGTATTCCGTTATATTCAGGTCACTTTGATGGCAAGGCAATGCCGTCTGCTGGAGTCCTACCATTCCTGCAGTCGTTTGTGTGTACGTTTAACAACACATGTTACACTACGGAACAGGCAGATGAACGACCCGGCACGGCAGGCTCATTTTCAGATACAGGGTAAGGTTTCTTTATTTGTTCGGAACTATCCCAAGTGGGAATGATATTCGTTGTTGTGTTTCAAGTTTAAATTGGTCTGCCAAGCTGCTGTACCGTAAGTGAGGGACCGAAGGTCGTTCACCCATTACGGCTTGATCCCCGACGTGTACCCCTCACATCTTAAAGAGATTTATTTTAAGATTAAATGGTGTAAAGTTTGATGAAAACAACTACATATACTTAATATCTAAATTTGGTGAATTTTAAATTTAAAATTATAATGCGAGCTTCCTTGTTGGTTAATGAAACCAGTTTGATTTTTTTATTATTACCGTATTTAGCTGTGTATAGTGCGCACATTTCTTACTGAAATCCTCATCCATTTTATCTACTGCGCATTATACACCAGTACAGACATCAGGACATTTTTTTCCGGACCAAAATTTCGTGAAAAAACTGAAATTCGACCCGAACGGCCCACAGTCATTCTGTAAGTTGTTACATTCGACAATCGTTATAAACTAGCTATTAAAACCAGTTGCCGATAGTCTATATAAATAAATCAAATGAATAAGACCACAAAATTAGCATATATTTCGTTTATTTTGGCAAACTTTGATGAATTTAATTGAAAAGGTAAATGCATAAAAAATGGCGATTTGATAACATCACGTGGTTTTATCGTATGTAATATTTCCCGTACTTTTCGCGTACTTCGCCGTACAATGTACAATGCATTGCATAAAAAAAAAACTTTTTTGGCTGCAGTATTTCAATTGATTGTAGCGATAATTAATTTCGACAAACCTTTCACAATGGGTCCCAGTTAATTAGGTAGGCTTCACGTGTTGAGAAGTTTGAGCATCTGCTGACATGTTTGAGAACGTGTTGAGATATTTGAGAACGTGTCGAGAAATTTGAGCAGGTGTGCCCGGAGTGCGTTTACCGTTACTCGATGAGGTATATCTCGAGTGATTAATATAAGTTGTAAAAATCACGGAGCACAATTTTTAGCGATTCTTGAGAAATGTTAAATTTTGACTTGGAAAATTGCGTTTTTCACGTGCGCAGTATACATAGGAACTCAGTTTTCCTGCCGATTTTCGTGCCAGATCGTGGGTGCGCACTATACACGGTAGCGCACTATACACAGCTAAATACGGTATATACTTATTTGGAAACAATTGACCTTTCTGCCAATTTTGATTGACAGCTGGCGTTAGCCAATCGCATCGCACCATTCATGCACACACCCGGCAACGGCTTATCGCCGCCATCTTGTTAGACAAACAATGCATATTAGACAAACTAGTAACGAGTAGACAAATTTGAAAAGGCGTGAATTTGATCGAAAATACGGGTTTAAAATTGTTTTAATGATGTTGAAAATGTGTAGCTTTGGTGTGTGGGTTAGTTATAGTACAAAATTAGTCGATATCCTGGTGATCGACGTTAAATTCAACCCATTACAAAAATCCTTGGACAAATCTAAAAGTGTGTATATGAACCACAAAATACCAGACAGCTGCTTTAAAAACAATGCATCTATAAAAACACCGACTGACCCCATATAGTCATTCTTTTCTAGCTTACACAGCAATCAAATTTAAGCGTTTCACACTGTTTATTGGGAGTAATCAACAACTTACCGAATACCAATACATCACAGAGACCGCCGACTTTATAATATCCCGATAGGGGCCTACTGCTATTATCAAGATCAAAGTATTGCACATCGGAATTTAGCACTGATTGTGCTAATTGGTCAATTATAAAATGTGTGCACATAATTATAGTATTGATTACTACACCGAGTCATTGTTTTATCGTTCTGTCAGACAAACGAGTTATTTAGTAAAGTTTTAATCAAATCTGATAACGAGTGATCGTGATCTGAAATTATGTTTTGAAAAATAATTATAAATTAATTAATGCTGTCTGTCATTGACAATGGTGAAAAGATGTAGTTACGGTCTGTGTGACAGTGATAGTAGATATCCAGATCGATTGATAGGTGACGTTAAATTCGTGCCATTTCCAAAACCTAAGACAAATCTTGAAACATGTCTAAGGTGAATTAAGTTGTGTGGACGACCAGCTGAATACATCCAAAATTAATGCAAACAGATATATTTGCACAAAAGTAAGTTGAAATTAATTTATCTATGCATAATAAAATGTTTCGAAAAAATATATTCTGCATTTATAGATTTACTGTTCATACATATTGTCGTGGATGGTGGACTAGGGATCAGATGGTAGTAATAGTACCCATGCATGTGCAGAGCTGTGGGATTCCCATATTAGCTCAGTGAACATACTGGTGTTCAGTTTTTGGGCCTAATGTTCGAGTCTTCTAGGAGGCATAGGGTCGAGCCTCTCAAGACGGTGGCATATTTCATTTCTTTTGTTGTCAAAGTTGACACGATATGGTTGTTCACTCTTCCGTTGATTGCGAAAGCATTTTCCACGAACACTTAACACGTCCTCATCCGTTAAATATATCTGTACTTTAGAGAAATAAACTTCACTGAAGAACTTAAACCAATTGCTGTTTTGCTTTCAACGAGATATTCTTATCTGGGTGAAATAAATCCGAGAAATTCGACGGAGTTTTATCTAGATTAACTCGATGCAGGACTGCGTTAGACGCCATTTTGTTAGATAGCTTGTCTCGCGTGGTTACAGCGAGCACCGGTAACTATGGGGGGCGTGCCTAAGTAGCGTTTGCAGAAAGGTCAATTGTGAAACAAACTTTTAATATGATATTAATCATTGTTTGTGCGGATGAAAGCGTTTATTCGGAGATTCGTGTGGGAGGTAGTCAGAGATAACCCACATGTCCGATCACGGTACCATCTCACCGAGGATCGAACCCAGGTTGCATTGGTGAGAAGCGAGCGTGTTTGATTGATTGATCTTGTACATCTCTCCAACTGTCATTTGTGAAGGAAGGCACCGGGTGACCCTCAGAGTAGTGTTTCATGCAATGGTGGTCGCCCAGGTAGAACCATCATTGATCCCTCCCTCAAGCCGGCTGGATAGCTTCCTTACATGAAAGAATTTGACACCCTCAGTGCGATTCAAAAAAACGGTGGCTAGGTGTTAAGATCCATGATTTGCGCTGTAATGTGCCATCCATCGTGTTTGGGATGTAATGTGTTTGTGGCTGTGTGTGTAATCCATAGTGTATGTTAGGTCTATTGTGTTTAGTAGTGTTGTACAAATAAGCCGTGTTAGAAATTGATATTCATGTTCTTTTGTGTCCATTGGTTTTGTCGTGCATAGTTTTTGTGATCCATAATTTTTGAGACCCATAGTGTTTGAGATCCATAGTTTTTGAGATCCATAGTGTTTGGGATCCATAGTGTTTGGGATCCATAGTTTTTGAGATCCATAGTGTTTGAGATCCATAGTGTTTGTGATCCATAGTGTTTATGATCCATAGTTTTTGAGATCCATATTTTTTGAGATCCATAGTGTTTGAGATCCATAGTTTTTGTGATCCATAGTGTTTGTGATCCATAGTGTTTGTGATCCATAGTTTTTGAGATCCATAGTTTTTGAGATCCATAGTGTTTGAGATCCATAGTTTTTGTGATCCATAGTGTTTGTGATCCATAGTTTTTGAGATCCATAGTTTTTGTGATCCATAGTGTTTGGGATTCATAGCTTTTGAGATACATTCTGTTTATTGTGCCTAGTGTTCAAACTAATGCTGGTATGTTAGTATGGCTACCATTCAGTGTTCAAAATTTTAATCTTCATTGTGTAAATATTTGAATAATAAATAATTCAAATAAACCCAAGTTCATTGATTGTTCATTGGACTGCTTTCGTCATAGCAACAGTGGCATGTGTGTAACCTATGAATGACCTGATGGTGTCAGTAATGATAGCAGAAAAACTAGCCAACTTAAACAATATTTCAGATGGGACTTTAAACCAAGGTCTTGTGTCGATGCTGTACACCGTGCACGTAAAAGAACCAGAGGAGACTCTGGAATGGGTCTCTATCTGCATCATTGCACTATCCTCCAAAATCTAAAAAATCTAGCTATTGTCAAAAATATGCGAAAATTGACTAATAAAATAATCAATCCCTTGCTATCCTGGTTCTCGTCTTATCTGCGTAGCACAAAACAATGTGTGGTTCTCCCCGGTTGTAAATCTTCAGATAATTTTCTCACTGCTGGTGTGCCACAAGGATCAATTCTCGGACCTCTTCTTTTCCTTATTTATATTAACGACATTGTTCGAGATATTCAAGCTAATATTAGACTTTATGCTGATGACACCAGTCTATACATTGTTGTTGAAAACCCAGTTACGGCTTCTGCTATCCTGAACTCTGATCTCCACACAATAGATTCATGGGCTTCAAAATGGCTTGTAAAGTTCAATCCTACTAAAACTGAATCCTTACTGATATCACGTAAACACAAAAGAAATAATTATCATCCTCCACTTCAAATGCAAACTCAACAGATAACAGAAGTCAGGCATCATAAACACCTAGGTGTGCATCTGTCACATGATCTTCGCTGGTCCACACATATAGAATACATGAAAACTAAAGTATGGAAAAGGATAAATATAATGAAAAAATTCAAATTCTAACTCGTTAGAAGGTCATTAGAGATAATATATCTAACATTTATACGAGCGATTCTCGAGTATGGTGATATTCTATTTGACAACTGTACCCAATATGAAAAAATAGATTTGGAACATATGCAACAAGAGGCTGCCAGAATTGTTACCGGGACTACGAAACTGGTATCAATTGCTAAACTTAAGGCAGAAGTTGGATGGGAATCACTTGAAACAAGATGATTCAAGCATAAACTAATTCTCTTCTATAAAATGAAAAACAATCTTACTCCAGCCTATCTTTCAAATCTTGTTCCATCATCTGTTGGTAATGTTCATCGGTATCCATTAAGATTCATAATTCACAAAATATACAGAACATATTCACACGTACAGATTTTTATTACAAGTCATTTCTTGGAGAGGACAATCATAAGCTATGCAGCTTTCTGTCCAATTCCTTATATCAGTTGTTGTAAATAATCATGTATTGACAGAAAATAAACTAACTATTAGTCCCCTACTAGGTATTGTTTTTACATATAGAACTTTGCAACCGTAGTCTGACGCTGAGTGACACCAGAATAGACAATAAAGTTACTTCAGCATCAATGCATCAAGAAATTCTTTTTTCTGTGTTAAAAGGGGCATAACTGTGAATGTACTGTTGACAGAATTATGAAACTTGTTCTACTAATTAATGTGGCCTGTATATAAACAATTATTCCAAGTTTGAGGTAATTATCTTTTAGTAATGGGAAATATGTTTGAGTTTATGAAAACTTTAAGCGCCGGATAAATGGCGGGTAGACCTATAGTCCCATAACCGGTAGAGGACTACCGTCTATTTAAGTAGTCAAACCTGTCTTAAGCAGCCATCCGATGGAATCGCAGTAAACGGCTGCTTAGCATATGTGGTTGCTTAGTAGAAGTAAAATGTGTATAATAATACAGCATATTGGGAATCTGGAAACAGGCTGCTTAATACAGGTTGACTGCTTAATGGAGGTTAGCTGGCTGCTGCTTAATGGAGGTTGGCTGCTTAATGGAGGTTGGCTGGCATGGCTGCTTAATGGAGGTTGACTGCTTAATGGAGGTTGGCTGGCATGGCTGCTTAATGGAGGTTGGCTGGCATGGCTGCTTAATGGAAGTTGGCTGGCATGGCTGCTTAATGGAGGTTGGCTGGCATGGCTGCTTAATGGAGGTTGACTGCTTAATGGAGGTTGGCTGGCATGGCTGCTTAATGGAGGTTGGCTGGCATGGCTGCTTAATGGAGGTTGGCTGGCATGGCTGCTTAATGGAGGTTGGCTGGCATGGCTGCTTAATGGAGGTTGGCTGGCATGGCTGCTTAATGGAGGTTGACTATAGTAGAACTTAATCATCATTAACAACTCCAGATATTAATGATTTGCTTTTGAAGTTGAACACAATACTTGATACAGAGAAATGTTAGCGGGTAGATGTGAACATAGATGGGTGTAGTATCTTCATGGTGTAATATATTCACATGTTGGTTTTACTGTTTTATTACATAATACAGGCTAGACGAAGCTGTTACGGCCCTTGAGGAGATACTCAGTAGTAGCGTAGATGCTGCGATAATTACGGATGCAATCAGCGACCTCAATATCCTGGCGGACATCTATCAGAAAGTTATTGATGGCACTGCAATTGGTAGGTATCTTTATTAATACCGGTACTAAACCAAATATATATTATGTATAGGTTTAACCTGTAATGCCAAACTCAACAAGGAGATAGCTTGAACCAGTGCTCCATTAAACCGAATTCAACAAGGAGATAGCTTGAACCAGTGCACCATTAAACTGAATTCAACAACGAGATAGCTTGAACCAGTGTACCATTAAACTGAATTCAACAAGGAGATAGCTTGAACCAGTGCACCATTAAACTGAATTCAACAACGAGATAGCTTGAACCAGTGTACCATTAAACTGAATTCAACAAGGAGATAGCTTGAACCAGTGCACCATTTAACTGAATTCAACAAGATAGCTTGAACCAGTGCTCCATTAAGCTGAATTCAACAACGAGATAGCTTGAAACAGTGTACTATTTAACTGAATTCAACGAGATAGCTTGAACCAGTGCACCAATAAACTGAACTCAACAAGGAGATAGCTTGAACCAATGCACCAATAAACTGAACTCAACGAGATAGCTTGAACTTGTCCACCATTAAACTGAAATTTATTTGAACCAGTGCACCATTAAACTGAAATCAACAAGGAGATAGCTTAAGCCAGTGCACCAATAAACTGAATTCAACAAGGAGATAGCTTGAACCAGTGCACCATTAAACTGAAATCAACGAGGAGATAGCTTAAGCCGGTGCACCAATAAACTGAAATCAACAAGGAGATAGGTTGAACCAGTTCACCATTAAACCGAAATTCATTGAACCAGTGCACCATAAAGCTGAATTCAACAATGAGATAGCTTGAACCTGTGCACAATAAAATTGAACTCAATAACGATATAGCTTGAACCAGAGCCCCATTAAACCGAACTCAACAACGACACCAATACCGTTATAAAGTAATACCGTTTTGCAACATAATTTGGTTGTATTATTGCTGTAGATTGCTTCAGACATTAATTACCAGCATTATTGATAAATATGACTGCGATAATTATGTGAAAATTGTATCGTTCTCTATATTCTGCATTGTAGGAAATTTTACCCTTGGAAATGGTGTAATTGATCCCGCTAAACTCCGCCAACAGATTATCGATCAGAACCTGAACCTCACCTCCGATGTAGTCGACTGGCTGGTGGATGCTGTGCTTAATAGACAGGTATAGGGGTTTTTCTAGAGCGGAATACCAGGGCATCACACCCTGCCCCTTTTTAGCCCCACTCTTGCCACTTATGCTCGCCCTTTTATTTTGTATAAATTATTTTTAAAAGACATTTTTTATATATACAGTCAAACCTGTGTTAGTGGTCACCTCCATTAAGCAGCCAACCTGTATTAAGCAGCCAGTTTCCAGATTCCCAATATGTTGTTTTATTATACATTTGACCTCTATTAAGCAGCCACCTGTGCTAAGCAGCCACTTTCTGTGATTCCCTTGGCTGGCTGCTTAAGACAGGTTTGACTGTATAAGCCTTATCAGGATTGATGATGAGATCGCGAGAGCGATTAATCTAATGTTATAAGAACATGTTTGAATGTTTTGCAATCAAACTAAAAGATAATGAGTTATGTTTCAATCAGTTGAAGTCAAATAAAAGAATGGAGGTAATCACAATAAGCTTTAAGCAAATGAAAGAATGGAGATAATCACAATAAGCTTTAAGCAAATGAAAGAATGGAGATAATCACAATAAGCTTTAAGCAAATGAAAGAATGGAGATAATCACAATAAGCTTTAAGCAAATGAAAGAATGGAGTTAATCACAATAAGCTTTAAGCAAATGAAAGAATGGAGATAATCACAATAAGCTTTAAGCTTCCGATTAAATCCATTTTCCTTTGTATAGCTATATAATAGATATGTACTGTACATAACGAACGGATAAATATGTTTAAACCAAATGAAAGAATTCGATAAATTTGTATTAATGCATCGTCCATTGAGAAAAATCGATTTTGCCTGAAGATGCGCTATTTGGACGAGTTAGCGTAATCCCAGCTGCCGGCAGACGGTATTGATTTCCGATTATGTCCGACGTCTATGGAAGCGACGCAAGTTATTTTCCATTCAGACTGTCATGGCGGCCACTTCAAAAAGCGATTTGAAACTTATGTTTGAGAACAAGATTTGCCGATTTTGACAGGGTGACATTGGCTTGGCCCTCCTCACGTGCAATCAAGGCGAAGCCAGGAAAAAGTGCGAAGCTTTTTCCCTGTACCATGTATCCTGCATACTGATCAGACATCCTTCTAATAAGACGAAAAATGGCACTGATCAGGCGTCATACTGATCAGACTTTGTACAATCAACCATATTCATGAACCAAATTTAACCATATTTTATTACAAATCAATAGTACATATGTCATACACATAAAGATACAATATATAGCATGAAAATACAAATGGTTTGGGCCACAAGTTTTAACCTTAGACAACGGCCTGCTCCAGTCAATCAACTAATGCTTCATAACAATAATTAAAGGGGAACAACTGCGCTCGTTACTTCATTGTTTGTAATATCTATTATTCAGTTATTTGTCAATGGATTGAATGATACGTCTCTGGTTGCGACTGTCGCCTCATTGTTTCCACCGACGTTTGAGTCGGAGAATGCCACGATAGCGTACATACGGCAAGAAGTGTGCAACGAAACAAGACTGAAAGAGCTGTTCTACTTTCCCAATAAATCCGTGTCGGATAAAGTGCACGAAGAATTATGTGGATTATCCCTTGATCAGTTCTACACGCTAGCTAATGATTTTGTACAAGATTTTGATGTGACAGCTTTTGAACAGGAGGTAAGTTCATAACATTTAACCCTTTCCCCCCTAGAAGCACCTCTTGATGCCATTACCAATACAACATACATTGACAATGTAGCCAAACCAATGTTCATTAACCCTTTCCCTCATAGAAGCACCTCTTGATGCCATTACCAATACAACATACATTGACAATGTAGTAGCCACACCAATGTTCATTATAAAGGCCAGAATCTCATGTAGTTCCAGTAATATCTATGGAGGTGGGATAGATATAGATACTTATCCACTGCATGATAGCTAAATGGCTGTCATTTGTATGGAGATATAATAGTATATTAACCTAAATCTCTATGAAGGAAAGGGTTAATGAGAATCTGTTACTTTTTTTTTTTTTTTTAATTTTGAGGCCCCTTTTCGAGTAACCCCGTTTATTTCTTTCATGTATGTACATAAAAAGCATTTACACAATGTTACAACATAAATGATATCATAAGACGTTTGCCTTCCATGTATATACACAAAAGGGTTATTTCTGGATAAGTATCCCTAGTTTGAAAAATAAATTGTAAAGCAAAAAAGAGAAGGGTGAAGAAAAAGAAAAAAGCATATGGGTGATCGTTTCCATTTATTTATTTTCAAATTAAAAACATAAATAGAGGAATTAATTGATTATATAAACGCTACCCACTTGGAGTTGTATTTTTCTAATTTGTCTGTTCGTAAAGCAATCTCCCGTTCTAAATTAATTCTAATATTTAGATAGCTTTTAAAGCATTCAAAACGTGGCAATTCTTTTCTACACTTCATTCTATATATAAAAGATTTACATAGAATAATTACGAAATTAATTGTATTGTTTATTACTGAGTTGTTTATTTTACCAAAACAAATTACCTCAAAATTTATATCCACATCTATATTTTTTGTTTTTAGAAATGTGCTTAGTTGTTTCCACATGTGTTGTACACATGGGCATTCCCAAAACAAATGTTCAATATTTTCGACATTCATATTACAGAAATCACAAAGACTTGTCGGAACTAATTTGCATTTTAATAAATGTGTATTAGTCGGTAGAATATGCTTCAAGAATTTGTATTGAAAACTTCTTAACTTCGTATCTATTGTCGCAAAATACAGAACTGAGTAAATACGTTTCCATTCAAAATCTTGTTTACCTAGTATGGTATTCCATTTATTTTCTGATTTAATTCCTTCAATCTCTGAATTGTCCATTTGTGTTTTATATAATAGTTGATTGGGGCTTTTTGAGGTTTTTAGTTTGTCAATTAACGTTTCTGTTCTTGTTTCTGCAAGGAGTCGTTGGTTCATTTTATTTACGTATGATTGTGGTATACTGTGTTTTAGTTTATGATAGGTTAAGAAATCCTTTTCATTTAAATTAAATAACTCTATCATGTCATCAAATGTTGAGTATTTACCATTCCTAAAATTGAATAATTGATCTACATATTTTATTCCTTTATTGAACCAATCCCTATAGAAGACAGTGTTTCCCTCCACTTTAATTTCAGAATTATTCCAGATGATATGTTGTTTAAAAGAAACACTAGAATTACTAAATTGTGCAGAAATATTAGAATCTGTTACTGACAGTTTGGAATTGGAATAGTTTTCTCAGTGCGAAATAAACTATTAGTTATGGAATACTGCAAGGTTGTTTATAACTGTTCTAAGTGCAATGGTGAATTCTATTGAAGATCCCCTATGAATGTTTATATGTTTTTTAATTTAGTATTTCCCAGCTTATACTACATTTCATGCGATGTTTCACAGATTATAATCCATATAATGATTTATTGCCTAACATACTATATAAATGTTAATTCGTTATTTTTGACTGTTTTTGTCATTCCTGAGCTAGGGCGGGCAATAGTTCATGGAGGGGAGGGCAATAGTTTTGACTGTTGCCCTCCTGTACCCGAGATTCCGATTAATAGCGGAGGCCGGGATCCGTGTTTTAGACATTTGACACAGATTCAAAACAAACGAGCACCGCAAAACCCGGATCATATTCGCAGATAAATGCTGTCAATATGGCCAGAATTGGTGAAACTGTCAATATGGCCAGAATTGGTGAAACTGTCAATATGGCCAGAATTGGTGAAACTGTCAATATGGCCAGAATTGGTGAAACTGTCAATATGGCCAGAATTGGTGAAACTGTCAACATGGCCAGAATTGGTGAAACTGTCAATATGGCCATAATTGGTGAAACTGTCAACATGGCTAGAATTGGTGAAACTGTCAATATGGCCATAATTGGTGAAACTGTCAACATGGCTAGAATTGGTGAAACTGTCAATATGGCCAAAATTGGTGAAACTGTCAACATGGCCAGAATTGGTGAAACTGTCAATATGGCCAGAATTGGTGAAACTGTCAATATGACCAGAAATGGTGAAACTGTCAATATGGCCAAAATTGGTGAAACTGTCAATATGGCCAGAATTGGTGAAACTGTCAATATGGCCAGAATTGGTGAAACTGTCAATATGGCCAGAATTGGTGAAACTGTCAATATGGCCAGAATTGGTGAAACTGTCAATATGGCCAGAATTGGTGAAATAACATTGGGTACGAAATAGTCTTGGACAGTAAAATGTAATTTGTTTTGGATAACACAATTAAGCAACATAATAATGTCTGAAATAAACAATTGTATATTTCCTTTGTAACCACTTTTTTACAGTGACTGGGTTACTTATAGCAACAAAACACAACCAACAAACAATTGGTTTAGTTTATACAAATTTATTTTAGCTCGATTGCGAAACAAGTTCTTATAACTTATATTAAATCACTCTCGAGACCTCATTCCTGATGGAATCCATCGCCACGAGGGAGAGAGAAGAGGCATGTGGAATTTAAATGCCTTGCCTAAGGACACAATCGTAATGGCTCCAGCGGGGCTCGAACTCCGGGCCTTTCGCACGTGAAGCGATCATGCTACCACTGAGCTATCATGACTTCCACAAACAATTGTTGGTTTAAACCCCTTCTAATGCTGGAACCGAGCATGATCGTTTTGCTATCACTTTCTTCCGATGTATGCAGCACTGGTATATGTAAGTTTTCCCAGATAATTATTGTTCACACATTATTATGGTGCTTAATTGTGTTATCCAAAACATTAAGTCGTGATAGAGCAGTGGATGCGCGTTCACTTCAGGTGCGAAGGGTCCGGAGTTTGAGCCCCACTGGAGCCGTTACTATTGTGCCCTTAGGCAAGGCAGTTAAATTCCACGTCCGCGTCCTCTTCTCTCCTTCTTGGTGATGGATTCCATCAGGAATGAGGTCTCGAGAGTGATTAATATAAGTTGTAAGAACTTGTTTCGCAATCGAGCTAAAATAAATTTGTATAAACCAGGGTTCATTCTAGGTCAGAATTTTTGGGAGAAGTGAGAAAGCGCGTGATCGCTTCCTTAAATGTTGTTCTTTAATATACTTCTGCAAAATAGGGTTAAAATGCACAGTACAACCATTAAATACAACAGTTGAATAGAAGGAGTGCTTTATAATGGGCCAGTGTATCTTACTAGACAAAATTGTGTTTGAAAATCATTTCGCACACATCGCCCTCTAAAATGATCCCTGTATAAACTATCCAAAACAAATTACATTTTACTGTTCAAGACTATTATAAATGCTCCCCAAACTAGTAGCCAAAACAGTAAAAAAAGGACAACGATTTACGAAATAGTATTTCAGGTATTAAAACAATTATTTCATAGCAACCTCAGTTCCAGACGGATCTGTAGTCCAATGGTAACATGCTGGACTGGTAATCCAGGGATCGCAGGTTCGATCCCCCATCTGATCCTAATAAAATTAACAGTCTTTCAGATGGGATGTTAAACCGAGGTCTCGTGTCGGTGCTTTACACCGTGCACGTAAAAGAATCAGGGGAGACTCTGGAATGGGTCTCTGTCTGTATCATGCACTATCCTCCAAAATCTAAAATGACTAATCTCTTCAGGAGGCGTCGCTCATATGGGCAACCGGTAGCGACGATAAATAACGTAAAAACACACACACACACCTCAGTTCCAAAGTCATCCTCAATACCTTGGGTCAATAGTTTTGACTGTTCCCCAAACACCTATGAAATAATTGTATAAATTTCACAGATTCTATTTAATTCCATAACATATTACACACATTTTACAGTTTTTTTTGTGTTCCATTGCATGTTAAGATTCACAGATTCTATTTCATGAGATAGTTCACAGATTCTATTCCATGAAATAGTTCACGGATTCTATTCCATGAGATAGTTCATGGATTCTATTCTATAGTTCACAGATTCTATTCCATGAAATAGGTCACGGATTCTCTTCCATGAAATAGTTCACAGATTCTATTCCATGAGATAGTTTACAGATTCTATTCCATGAGATAGTTCACAGATTCTATTCCATGAGATAGTTCACAGATTCTATTCCATGAGATAGTTCACAGATTCTATTCCATGAGATAGTTCACAGATTCTATTCCATGAGATAGTTCACAGATTCTATTCCATGAGATAGTTCACAGATTATATTCCATGAGATAGTTCACAGATTCTATTCCATGAGATAGTTCACAGATTCTATTCCATGAGATAGTTCACAGATTCTATTCCATGAGATAGTTCACAGATTCTATTCCATGAGATAGTTCACAGATTCTAGTCCATGAGATAGTTCACAGATTCTATTCCATGAGATAGTTTACAGATTCTATTCCATGAAATAGTTCACAGATTCTATTCCATGAGATAGTTCACAGATTCTATTCCATGAGATAGTTCACAGATTCTATTCCATGAGATAGTTCACAGATTCTATTCCATGAGATAGTTCACAGATTCCTTTTTATTCCATTTTATTCCATGATATAATATAATATTTAACAAATTGTATTCCATGAGATAGTTCACGGATTCTATTTCATGAGATAGTTCACAGATTCTATTCAATTCCATGATACATTTCACAGATTCTATTCAATTCCATGATACATTTCACAGATTCTGGACTTTGTTAAGCAGAATTCCGATCAGTCAGAACTGTTATTGGTACAAGGAGACCTCCTGATGAGGGTATGTATTCACTGAATTTTGCTAAATTATTAGTTTCTTTAATAATAGAAGTATGTGTTGTATGTATGTATGTTCCATTAATGTCAAACCCCTTGCTTGGACCTAGACACGTTTTCTTGGGCAGGCTTAGCCGACCTATGCTGTTAACCAGTACCAAGCAATGTCTGTAAAGTGCCTGGCTCAGAGACACTTCATTCGTGGCCAGACCGAGTATCGAACCCGGGACCGTTTAACCACGGCCACCACACAGACTTCAGTAATTGTGGCATCATCACTTAAGCTGAGCTGTAGTTAAGATTAGTGCCCCACTCAGGCCGTGTCTCATTTATATGAAAATGTTGGCAGTTTCTTACGGAGGTTGGTGCACCCAAGTACTGGTTAACCGCTGGAGCCTGCCCAGGAAAGGTGTTGTTAGGTAAACTGCCCGCCGGCGATATAGCCCAAAATGGTGCTGATGCAGGCGTAAAACCCGAAATATAATATAACATATAACCAGTCGGATAGCTTTTTCACAAGAAAGAATTTGACCAGTGGGATTTGAACCTACAGCGTTGAGGGTAATTGATTTGAACGACCATAACCACTCACCCATGTAGGCCACTTTGAGTCTTTAGATGTTCTAATAAAATGATTGTCAACAGTTACAGAGCAATACATCATGGCAGAAGCCGTTTAACGATTTGTTGCGTGCTGTACAGCATTTGCAACCTCAAGCAGGAAACCTGCCAACTGACACATCTTCAGCATCATTCTTCAACTCTGCTAGCCAGATATTGTGCGGACGATCTGGTGCCCTGTTTGCAATTGAACAAGACCAGGCTGAGAAGTTTTCTGAGACCGACCGAGAACCAATTGATAGCGATCTACCATACGAGAACAACCCGTCAACAACACCATCACCATCCAATGGAAACTCTCAATCTATTCCTAATCCCAAGAATCAACGTTTTAATGATCGGCATTGTGTCAGAGAAATATGTAAGTCTTCCAGCTCTCTTGGCCAGAACAGCAGGGCCTGCTTTGGCTCTTATTTTTTTGTAGCCATTTTTTTTAGCCAAATCTGTGCTTCTTTTAGCCAATTCTGCTGCACGCTATTTTTCTCAAACAAGAGTTTTGATAGGATATTTATTATAATATATTTTAATGTATCTTGCAATTGTACCACTTCAATGCTGTATGCCCAAAAACTACAACTGAGGTAAGGGTTACATTTGCAGTGATACATTACTTGACAAGTTGTGTCAACTTTCATTTTCAGAATCATTTTAATATGCATTCACAGGGTTAGAGAGTTATGGATAAAATTGCAAGCTCATGTGAATAAATACATTTTTTTACTACTGTGCAGCTTTTATGACATCACATAACACCTTTGATCTTTTGGGTTCTTGGTGTAAACAAGATTTATTTGATTGACAGGTTACTGCTGTAAAGCTTTGATGAGTTGGCTGCATGCCAATAATGACTTGTAATCGAGGTCAATTAACACCTGTCACTTATATTGCCAATACCAGTACCCAAATAAACACCCTGTTTGGATCACAGGGATTCGGCACATTTGGGGGTACTAGTATATATATTTAGGTACAGGGATTCAACTCTGTGGGATGTCAGATTTCGCATCGATCAGTAAAATGGCCCTATCTGAAACAATTTTGTACAAATCTGTCCAAATATAACGCCTATCCCGAGTCTTTATATTGTTCTTCAAATAAAACACAACTTTAAGCTGCATGCATGTATACTTTGCAAACAATTGCCACAGACATTGGCCATAGCAGGTCACATTTCCATACTAGGACACGGGTTCTGTCAGCAACAAAAATAAATCTTCGACGGGAGAGTTTTAACTGTGAATAACATTATCAATAAAATATGTTTCCACTAACGTGTAGGTTTATTCGGCAAAAATGTACGTCAAAAAGAGATTTCGTAGAATTTTTCAATTTGTTTTGAAAATTTCTCAAGCGGCGCAATTCGCGTTGAAACGAGCGTTCTGATTGGATTATTAGAATGTAACTAGATGTTTGTTTTTTATATGAAGAATAATTCTTACAACTTATATTAATCACTCTCAAGACCTCATTCCTGATGGAATACATCGCCACGAGGGAGAGGCAAGAGGCAATGTGGAATTTAAATGCTTTGCCTAAGGGCACAATCGTAACGCCTACAGCTGGGCACAAACTCCAGGCCTTTCGCACCTGAAGCGAAAGCGCTACCACTGCACTATCATGACTTCGCTACCAGTTGCCCATATGAGCGACGGGCAGTTTACCTAATAACATGTCTGCGTCCGTAACCACTCAACCTCGGAGGCGGAACTCTCTGAAACTAAAGCAACCATACGATCCCATTAATGTAATGTATATCTGGCCAAGAATCCAATGATTGCTTCCGAGAACTAGATCGGAACTGGGTCTCAGTACACGAGTATCGAGTATGCTCATATTGCCGGAAGTCATGGTAGCGCGTTCGCCTCAGGTGCGAAAGGCCTGGAGTTAGAGCCCTTCTGGAATCGTTACGATTGTGCCATTAGGCAAGGCATTTAAATTCCACATGCCTCTTCTCTCTCCCTCGTGGCGATGGATTCCATCAGGAATGAGGTATCAAGAGTGATTAATATAAGTTGTAAGAACTTGTTTTGCAATCAAGCTCATTAATTTGTATAAACTAAACTAAATTGCTACTCATTGCTATCCCTAATATTTTTCATTTCAGCTGATCAGTGCAAGGATTTGTTCAAAAGTATATCGCATACGGAATCTGAGTTGAAGTTTCTGTGGCGACAGATTATGCCCTTTGTTAGAGGATGTATATTGTACTACCCAGAGAACCAAGTTACAGCTGAAATCATTAGCAATGTAAGTGTTGGTTTGGCTTGTAGTCTACCAGGTATCCTGTCCTCACCAGCCAGTCAATAGAACTGGTGGCTGCTTAGTGGAAGTGAAATACACTCAAACCTGTCTTAAGCAGCCAGCCAAGGGAATCACAGAAAGTGGCTGCTTAGCACAGGTGGCTGCTTAATAGAGGTCAAATATATAATAGAACAACCTATTGGCAATCTTGAAACTGGCTGCTTAATGCAGGTTGGCTGCTTAATAGATGTGGCCACTAACACAGGTTTGACTGTACAGTCAAACCTGTGTTAAGCAGCCAGCCAAGGGAATCGCAGAAAGTGGCTGCATAACATAGGTGTCTGCTTAACCCTTTCCTTCATATAGATTTAGGTTAATATACTATTATATCTCCATACAAACGACAGCCATTTAGCAATCATGCAGTATATATACCACCTCCATAGATATTACTGGGACTACATGAGATTCTGGTCTTTATTATGAACATTGGTTTGGCTACTACATTGTCAATGTATGTCGTATTTGTAATGGCGTCAAGAGGTGCTTCTATGAGGGAAAGGGTTAACATAAGTGGCTACTTAATAGAAGTCAAATGTATAATAAAACAACATATTGGGAATCTGGAAAATGGCTGCTTAATACAGGTTGGCTGCTTAATGGAGGTGACCACTAACACAGGTTTAACTGTATATAATAAACTACCAGTTAAAGTCTCTGCATGCTGGCTGCTTAACTCTTTACCACATAGATACGCTTCTAGATGCCAATACCACATACATTGACAATGTAGTAACCCAAACCAACATATACACCACAGATGCTTGGGGTCTGGACACATGATCCCTAGTGTCAGGTGGGTGGTTCTGGCCCCAAATTATGTCTTGTATTTTTTTAAGGGACATTATGATACACCATAGGCTTGGCACTACAAGCACAGACAATGTAGGCGATATCCAAGCCATTTTAAATATGACACCCAGTAATATCACTTTGATAATGATGCTGTATCATTTTTAAACTTTGTTTGATATCTCCTAAAAATATTGATATTAACCCGTTCCTTCATAGAGATTTAGGTTAATATACTATTATAACTGCATACAAACGACAGCTATTTAGCTATCATGCAGTGGATAAGTAGTCGCCATATCTATCCCACCTCCGTAGATATTACTGGGACTACATAGAGATTTACGTTAATATACTATTATATCTCCATTCAAACGACAGCCATTTAGCTCTCATGCAGTGGATAAGTAGTCGCCATATCTATCCCACCTCCATAGATATTACTGGGACTACATAGAAATATAGGTTAATATACTATTATATCTCCATACAAACGACAGCCATTTAGCTATCATGCAGTGGATAAGTAGTCGCCATATCTATCCCACCTCTGTAGATATTACTGGGACTACATGAGATTCAGGTCTTTATTATGAACATTGGTTTGGCTACTACATTGTCAATGTATGTCATATTGGTAATGGCGTCAAGAGGTGCTTCTATAAGGGAAAGGTTAATGTATGTCGTATTGGTAATGGCGTCAAGAGGTGCTTCTATGAGTGCACCATCGCAGTTGTAGGATTCAAAATTTTACTGGGGGAGTATCACCACAGACCTCTCCCAAGACCAGCGTACCCTCGATGCTCAATTTATTAGTCGGGCCTATAAATTCAAAATGGCTAGCTACGCCCTTGATACAGACGGTTCTGTAGTCCAGTGGTAACACGCTGGACTGGTAATCCAGGGATCGCAAGTTCGATCCCCTGTCTGACCCTAATAAAATTAACAGTCTTTCAGATGGGACTTTAAACCTAGGTCTTGTGTCGGTGCCTTACACCGTGCACATAAAAGAACCAGAGGAGACTCTGAAATGGGTTTCTGTCTGTATCATTGCATTATCCTCCAATAATCTAAAATGACTAATCTCTTCAGGAGGCATCGCTCATATGGGCAACCGGTAGCGACGATAAATAAGCATAAAACACACACACGCCCTTGAATATATTTATTTATATTTGCAGGTGCCAGTTCTACATGGTATATGCACGTTATCTTTGTACATTTCCGTATTGCATTCTCTCTGATGTAATCCAAAAGTATTTATGATAGATAGAGATAGATTTTATGACTATGTGTTTGTGTTTGCCGGACAGTCGCACATGTATTTCAAGCAAATGAAATTGATGTCGCCGTGTAAGATGATGATGACCCCTCAAGATATAGAGATCTTACATGAATGGTGATTTCATACAATATTTTATGAAACGAGATTCCGTATTCTGCTATTACGTGAGCCTTTTGGCGAACTTAATAGCAGAATTCCATAACGAGTTTCATAAAATATTGTATGAAATCACCACTAGTGTATGATCCTTTTTATCACAGTATCAACTTATATAAATCACTCTTGAGACCTCATTCCTGATGGAATCCATCGCCACAAGGGAGAGAGAAGAGGCAATGTGGAATTTAAATGCCTTGCCTAAGGGCACAATCGTAACGGCTTCAGTGGGGCTCGAATTGTCTAGTATAGTCTACATCCGTTATGTCAAGTCGGTTATGTCGAATTCTCTGGTTATCTCGAAGTCGGATCAAAGTCCCGTTTCAGACACTATCATTTTACATCTGTATATATCGAATTTCGTTATGTCAATCTTCGGTTATGTCGAAGTATTTTGTTTGGTCTGACGGAATACGACATAACGAATGTAGACTGTACAATAAATAATGTTTACTATGACACATATGTGAATCCATTTCAGACACAGCAATTTTTCCGAGAGTTGAAGAATATCGGTAGCTTAGCAGATGTGTGGGAAAATTATTCCTCCGAGTTGTATGTCTATATGAACAGTAGCCGTACCATTGGTGCTCTCAGGGTATGTTTGACATGTTATTTTATGTCTCTTTCGGTACTTTTGTTGTTCAAGTGTCAATAATTGATGCATTCTTCTCTTCAAGTGAAAACATAAAAAACTATAATGCAAAGGACTACGTGCAACTTTGGCTGAAATCGGTCCTCGGGTTAACCCTTTCAACACCACAGACCTCTAAATAGGCTTACAAAAAGTGTAGATCCAGATGAGCCGGCTCGTGACGAGCCGTCTCATCAGGATCTGCACTTTTTGCCAGTAATATTACTATTTTAGACAAAATTACCCATTTTGATAAATGAACTGGTCCAAATTTATTTTCTTATTCATTTTATTGGTCTAAAAATATCATGGACCATGTCAGTTACTTGGTGTCGAATGGGTTAAATAAAAAGTTGATAATACTAAAAATGTTTTTTTATTTAATTGTTCATCTCTTTGAAATGCTAAACAAACCGTCTCTAAATGTACGTTATAACCATAGAAACCAGTCCTGAGGAAGCCCAGTTCCTCTAGCTATGAATTTGTGGTAATATGATCAAATGAAAATGTGTTTTACAAAATATACAGATAGTTTTATGTTCCATGCATGACTATTGTATCGTAATCGATCGTATCGTAATCATATCGCAATGGAATGTGATCGTATCGTAATTGTATCGTAATTGTACCGTAATTGTATCGTAATTGTATCGTAATTGTATCGTAATTGTATCGTAATTGTACTGTAATTGTATCATAATTGTATCGTAATTGTATCGTAATTGTATCGTAATTGTATCGTAATTGTATCGTAATTGTACCGTAATTGTACCGTAATTGTATCGTAATTGTATCGTAATTGTACCGTAATTGTATCGTAATCGATCGTATCGTAATCATATCGCAATGGAATGTGATCGTATCGTAATTGTACTGTAATTGTACCATAATTAACCGTAATCGTATTGTAATTGTATCGTAATTGTATCGTAATTGTACTGTATCGTAATTGTACTGTAATTGTATCATAATTGTACTGTAATTGTACCATAATTGTATCATAATTGTATCATAATTGTACTGTAATTGTATCATAATTGTACTGTAATTGTACCATAATCGTATCATAATTGTACTGTAATTGTACCATAATCGTATCATAATTGTACTGTAATTGTACCATAATTGTATCATAATTGTATCATAATTGTACTGTAATTGTACCATAATTGTATCATAATTGTACTGTAATTGTACCATAATTGTATCATAATTGTACTGTAATTGTACCATAATCGTATTAGAATTGTACCGTAATCGTATTGTAATTGTACTGTAATTGTACCATAATTGTATCATAATTGTACTGTAATTGTACCGTAATCGTATTGTAATTGTACTGTAATTGTACCATAATCGTATCAGAATTGTACTGTAATTGTACCATAATTGTATTGTAATTGTACTGTAATTGTACCATAATCGTATCGGAATTGTACTGTAATTGTATCATAATTGTACCGTAATCGTATTGTAATTGTACTGTAATTGTACCATAATTGTATCGTAATTGTAGGTATGATGCATTGCAGATCACTTCATCAGGATTATTTGCACATTATTTGGTGGTTGTTGCACAGTTGTGGAGTGAATGGATTTGTTAATGCTAGGCTTGAAACCTGGCATATACCTGTCGTGCAATCATGGCATATACCTGTCGTGCAATCATGGCATATACCTGTCGTGCAATCATGGCATATACCTGTCGTGCAATCATGCTATATGTATGTGCACCTATTTACTACATACCAGTCTGTTAAAACTTACATTTTTGATTAAATTTCTATATTTACAGTTGCTTGTGGATAGCAGTCTTTGTGCCCTTGGTTCGAGCATTGCCGAGTCACAGTTCAGTCCAAACAGTACAATGAATACATCTTCTGTTTGCTCGACTCTCAAGCAGTTCCTCAACAATGGGGCCAACACAACAGGGTTTAATTGGAGAGAAATGCTGGCTCTTGCTGACACAACGTTCAGCTATCTCTCGGAGTACTTAAAGGTAGTGTTCATTGTAGTTTACTTCTTTAGTTTTGTCTTCCATCCAGCTGTTGTTTCCCCTTTGAACCCCAAGCACAAAGCAAAATGTCTGCCTCCGTGGTCGAGTGGTTACTGTCGCTGACTTGTATACCACTGTAACCATTCATCACTGATGATATCACGGGTTCGGGCCCTGCTCAAGCCTTGTCTCTTTATATGTAATGGTTGGCAGTTTCTTATAGAGGTTGATGCACCAAGTACTGGTCAACCGCTGGAGCACTGCCCAGGAAAGGTGTTGTTAGGTTAATCTGCCCGCTGGCGATATATAGATGCAGGCGTAAAATTCAAAAACAAACATAGCAAAAAAACAACCTTTTTGGTCAGATGAAAAAGAGAGAAATTGTCTGTTGTATAATGGTTGGACTGCCACCCTAGCTTGTTCTGTACACATGAGTTTCAGTAATGAATACACTTCTCCAATTTCTATAAGATGATCTAGTCTACAGTCAAACCTGTCTTAAGCAGCCAGCCATGAGAGAGTCTGAGAAAGTGGCTGCTTAGCACAGGTGGCTGCTTAATAGAGGTCAAATATATAATAAAACAACCAATTGGGAATCTGGAAACTGGCTGCTTAAGAAAGGTTGGCTGCTTAATGGAGGCGACAACTAACACAGGTTTGACTGTGTGAACATTGAACTCAGGATGAGAGACATTGCTGGGTTTTCTATTACCTCCCTTGGCATATAAAGTCGGATTTATCCTGAAATGTATCAGTCCTTTTAGTTTGAATCCTTTGTTTTTACTGTTGTTCCCTATCCAAATGTTGTGGTATGATAAATGTGATTTAATCAAAATCATGTTAATTAATTGATAACAAATTTCTAAAGTAAAGTATCCATTGAGGGTTATCTTTCGACCAATGTCTCTCATTGATTTATTCTTAGTTTACTGCCTCCTACATATTCATAAATACATTTGTTGAATTAGTGTGTGTTCCTACATTTCAGTGTTTCAACTTTGACAAGTTTGTTGGCTACACAGACAGAGAAGAGATGATGAAGGATGGACTCATGTTGATAGAGGAAAATTTATTCTGGGCCGCCATCGAGTTCCAGGGAATGGACACATTTACTAGAGAGATGCCAACAAATGTCGAGTATAAAATCAGGATGGATGTTGATAAGGTTGATGATACTAAGAGAATCAGAGACAAGTAAGTTGCTTCTGTAATTGATATGGTTGACAGTACTAAGAGAGTTGGAGATAAGTTAGTTGCTTCTGTCATTGATATTGTTGACAGTACCGAGTGAGTTGGGGATAAGTTTGTTGCTTCTGTTATTGATATGGTTGACAGTACTGAGAGAGTTGGAGATAAGTTAGTTGCTTCTGTTATTGATATGGTTGACAGTACTAAGAGAGTTGGAGATAAGTTAGTTGCTTCTGTCATTGATATTGTTGACAGTACCGAGTGAGTTGGGGATAAGTTTGTTGCTTCTGTTATTGATATGGTTGACAGTACTGAGAGAGTTGGAGATAAGTTAGTTGCTTCTGTTATTGATATGGTTGACAGTACTAAGAGAGTTGGAGATAAGTTAGTTGCTTCTGTCATTGATATTGTTGACAGTACCGAGTGAGTTGGGGATACGTTAGTTGCTTCTGTTATTGATATGGTTGACAGTACTGAGAGAGTTGGAGATAAGTAAGTTGCTTCTGTCATTGATATGGTTGACAGTACTGAGAGAGTTGGATATAAGTTAGTTGCTTCTGTTATTGATATGGTTGACAGTACTGAGAGAGTTGGAGATCAGTTTGTTGCTTCTTTTATTGATATGGTTGGCAGTACTGAGAGAGTTGGAGATCAGTTCGTTGCTTCTGTCATTGATATGGTTGACAGTACTGAGAGAGTTGGAGATAAATAAGTTGCTTCTGTTATTGATATGGTTGACAGTACTGAGAGAGTTGGAGATAAGTAAGTTGCTCCTGTTATTGATATGGTTGACAGTACTGAGAGAGTTGGATATCAGTTAGTTGCTTCTTTTATTGAAATGGTTGACAGTACTGAGAGAGTTGGAGATAAGTAAGTTGCTTCTGTCATTGATATGGTTGACAGTACTGAGAGAGTTGGAGATCAGTTTGTTGCTTCTTTTATTGATATGGTTGACAGTACTGAGAGAGTTGGAGATAAGTAAGTTGCTTCTGTTATTGATATGTTTGGCAGTACTGAGAGAGTTGGAGATAAGTAAGTTGCTTCTGTTATTGATATGGTTGACAGTACTGAGAGAGAGTTGGATATAAGTTAGTTGCTTCTGTCATTGATATGGTTGACAGTACTGAGAGAGTTGGATATCAGTTAGTTGCTTCTTTTATTGAAATGGTTGACAGTACTGAGAGAGTTGGAGATAAGTAAGTTGCTTCTGTCATTGATATGGTTGACAGTACTGAGAGAGAGTTGGATATAAGTTAGTTGCTTCTGTTATTGATATGGTTGACAGTACTGAGAGAGTTGGAGATCAGTTTGTTGCTTCTTTTATTGATATGGTTGGCAGTACTGAGAAAGTTGGAGATCAGTTCGTTGCTTCTGTCATTGATATGGTTGACAGTACTGAGAGAGTTGGAGATAAGTAAATTGCTTCTGTTATTGATATGGTTGACAGTACTGAGAGAGTTGGAGATCAGTTTGTTGCTTCTTTTATTGATATGGTTGACAGTACTGAGAGAGTTGGAGATAAGTAAGTTGCTTCTGTTATTGATATGGTTGACAGTACTGAGAGAGTTGGATATCAGTTAGTTGCTTCTTTTATTGAAATGGTTGACAGTACTGAGAGAGTTGGAGATAAGTAAGTTGCTTCTGTCATTGATATGGTTGACAGTACTGAGAGAGTTGGAGATAAGTAAGTTGCTTCTGTCATTCAGATTGATATGGTTGACAGTACTGAGAGAGTTGGATATCAGTTAGTTGCTTCTTTTATTGAAATGGTTGACAGTACTGAGAGAGTTGGAGATATGCAAGCTACTTCTGTCATTGATATGGTTGACACTACTGAGAGAGTCGGACCCAAAAATCATGAAATGAAAACCTACAATTATCATTTGATGACATGCAAAAAGTGTACAAGTATATCAAGTTTATAAAATCCTGCTAAGGAATGCTTATCATCAATCTCATAAGGCAAGAAACAGTGACGAGTCATTCTATTATGGTTTGATTGCTGAAAGCACCTGATTGCCTTGTAAGTTTGTTGAAAAAGTTATTTCAACATTAGGTTACTCCCCGTCGAGACATCATTCCTTGTGGACTCCATCTCGCCATGAGACAATGTGCAATTTAAGTGTCTTGCCTAAGGACACCATTGCTGTGGTTCTGATGGGGCTTAATCTTGTAAGTATGTAGAGTGGTGGAACCTATGCTCGGCGTAAATCCTACATATTATGGCCTATAAAAAAGAGTTAAATGCACTTGCTGTATATTATTATTTTCTTAAGTCGTGAACACAACTTTCATCAAATTGTTGTTGAAAATTTTAGCTTCATTACGTGACCATGCGCCTAAATACAGCTATCGCAATGGCCCCTGTTTACATGGGGAACTAGATACTTTAGGGCACCTATGCACGCCGTACATGAATTTTTTTATTTATGCATGGGTAAATGTTGAATATATTATTTTGACTTAGTAACATCAATAACTAACAATATTACAACTCATAAGAAACTTTTTTCTGGTTATTTGTACATTCCCCCCCAATCCGGATAGCCACCTGAAATGCTCATAAACCGCACATTTCGGTGGAAAAAAATTTCCCAACAAGTTGTCTGTTTATATTCGGCTACTGAACCAGTCAGGTGACAGTTGCATTAGACTACCGGTACGCACAACGGAATGTTATTGAACAATGCTTCACCTCTGTTAGCGAAAATAGGTTAAAACTATTTAAATATTTTAAATACGGATGTAAATGGAAAAAATACGCCGAGCATAGGAATACGCCGGGCATAGGTTCCACCACTCTAGTAGATGATTGAAATGGTGGCCAGTTATTTTCTTAATTTTAATTCTTTTAAACATTATACAGTGATCAAATGACATGACTTTATACCTTACAGATACCCAAGACCTGGTCCACGTTTCCTTCCATGGGACCTTAGATATTTTATGTATGGATTTGCATATATACAGGATATGTTAGAGCATGCGATTATTAAAATACAGACAGGAATTAGCGCAACGTCTGATGTCGGAATTGTTGCGCAACAATTCCCATATCCCTGCTACACGCAGGATAAGTGAGTAATAGAAGCATCTATGCCTCATATAATTGACCACTGTCTTGTACCTAGCAACTGGAAGTTCTTCTCATCTATGTGCTTCATAGCAACTTTTAGATCAAACCAGATCCATGGGTGGGGGAAGTCACTCTGCACCACATAAGTGAGTACCCATGCATGAACAAATAATGTTTCATAAAGGGTAATTTTAATACTTTTCAAGCAAGGCAATTGTATAGTGTTCTAAATCACTTAGGGCTGGAAATGTGAACCTATCTTTAGTAGAAAGGGTGTCTCCTACATCCATTGTTATAAAATTCCAAGTAAAACGGGGGGTGGGGGCCTCGGTGGTCGAGTGGTTACAGTCATCTAATAATTGCCCCTCACTGCTGCTTTCATGTGAGGAAGCTATAGAGCTGGCTTGAGGAAGGTCAGTGGTTCTACTCAGGTGCCTGTCCGTGCCTGAAATACTGCTCGAGGGGGCACACAGTGTCTTCCTCCACCAATAATAGCTGAAGAGTCACCATATGACCTAAGCTGTTGGTGCAACTTTAAACCCCAAAACAAACGAACAAAATGTTGGCCATTTTTTTAATAGCTGGAGCCCTCTTAGGTAACAGTGAAAAGTGGTACCATTCTTAGTGAGTGCAATGCAGTCGCCCAAATGCATTTATGCGGTGGTGACTTTAAATAAGTTTAACAGTCAGTGAGTACAATGGAAAGGGAGCTAATTTCGAAAATATACTTTTCATGCTCTATTGTCTTCTGCTAAAACCTTTCTTCCTGCATGGGTACCACATATGGTATCAAGTGTCCAGACCCATCCCCTGCCCAGGATCTAGTTATCACTTTCCTTACCCACAGAAGTACTTCCGCTCTGTGCGTGTATGGTGTCGTGTTACATGGAAGTACTTCCATCATGTGTGGTGTTACATGGAAGTACTTCCATGCTGTGTGGTGTTTCATGGAAGTACTTCCGTCCTATGTGGTGTTACATGGAAGAGCTTCCATGCAGTACATATGGTGAAGGCCACTCATATTATAGACAGTGTAGTTGTATCAAGTAGTACTGCACCCTCTATGTGTGTAATCATAGAGCCTGTATCATTTCATATTATCCGTATAGGTACCCTCGACCAAATCCTAGGGGAAAGCCGTGGCCGGACTTGAAATATTTCCTGTATGGTTTTGCATATATTCAAGATATGATCGAACATGCAATTATTCGCATTCATACTGGAGAGGATAGTGTGCCAGTCGGAATACTTACGCAGCAATTTCCCGCCGCTTGTTACATACAAGATAAGTGAGTTATCTGCGATGTTGTTGGGAACTTTGTACCCCCCTCATCAAGAGTTGGTTCACAAAAAATGTATTTGCATGAACATTTACTGCACTATGTAACCCTAAGCAACCCTATGTAATGCTAGGCAACCGGATGTAACCCTATGCCACCATTGGTAATCTGTAACCCTAGCAACCCTGTGTAAACCTATGCATCCCTATGTAACCCTATGCATGCCTATGTAAACCTATGCAACCCTATCTAACCCTATAACACCATTGGTAACCTGTAACCCTAGCAACCCTGTGTAAACCTATGCATGCCTATGGAACCATATGCATGCCTATGTAACCCTTTGCCCCCATTTGTAACCTGTAACCCTAGCAACCCTGTGTAACCTAATGCAACTCTATGTAAGCATATGCAAACATATGTAACCCTATGCATGCATATGTAACCCTATGTCACCATTGGTAACCATAGGCAACCCCTGTATAACCCTATGTAACCCTATGCAACCATATGTAACCCTAGGCATCATTATGTAACCCCAGGTAATCCCATGCAACATTGAAGCTGAGTACCATTGCTTTATTTTATGTTTTATTGTTAACCTTGTGTCCCCTGTTTTGCTTGAACATGATCAGCGCTGCAGGATTCCTTCCTGTGTCCATATCACGGTATATACTGGGACATAAGTCAACCTTGCTTCTAAAACCTTCTCTAAAATGGTATATCAATTTATGACCAAGTCACACACAAAAATGTGTTTGAAAACTAAAGCAGTCGTATAAGTTGTTATCATTGTAGATTATTTCTAGAGGGCGATGTGGGCGAAATAGTCGCCCTAGGGACCCTGGCTTCGCCATCTGGGGCCCCCACTTCCCCCCCCCCCCCCAATTTGTTTTGGTTTTTACGATTTTCAAACAAAACTTTGTCTGGTAAGATACACTGGCCCATTATAAAGCACTCCTTCTATTCAAATGTTGTATTTAATGGTTGTATTGTGCATTTTAACCCTATTTTGGAGAAGTATATTAAAGAACACCATTTCAGGAAGCGATCACGAGCTTTCTCACTTCTCCCAAAAGTTCTGACCTAGAATGAACCCTGAAAATACATGTTTTCTAGTCCCCAAAATACCACCTTGACTTATGAGTGAGATCGACTTATGGCTGAGTATATACAAGCACCTCACTTCTGCTTAATTATTTACTACCGGTAATCATTTTCACTTTCTCATTAACACATTGTTAGCTAAAATAGTTAATTGGCTAAAATTATACTAATAATTATATTATTATTGTATTTTCTGGGAATTTATTTTAGCATTGGATTCGGAATTTCACTAAACACAGAATTCCAGCTAGAGGGTAAATCGCTCTTGAACACAATCAGTCCTTGACCTCATTTATGTCATCTAAATAAGACATTCTTGTGCCAAATTAGAATGTTATGTTTTCTATCACAAATACACATTTCTAAATCTAAAATTGAAAGATTTTTTTTTTAAAGTTATATCCTGTTGAGAAATGCAAAATTTAACTGTTTATACAAATTTATTTTAGCTTGATTGCGAAACAAGTTCTTACAATTTATATCAATCGCTCTCGAGACCTCATACCTGATGTAATCCATCGCCACGAGGGAGACAAAAGAGGCAACGTGGAATTTAAATAAGGGCACAATCGTAACGGCTCCAGCGGGGCTCGAACTCTGGACTGTTCGCACCTGAAGCGAATGCACATCAAATGCGCTATCACGACTTCCACAAAAATTGAACTGTATACAGATGCCCCATTTTTTCTGCCTGCATTTTTAATTAAGCTGAAAGTGATTTAGGCTCCTTCATTTCTTTGTTATGATTAGTTACGGAGAAATGGAACTTCCGAACACAAACTGTATCCTAGTCAATATAATACAGTTTTCATGTAAACAGTACATCCTAGACAATATAAGATTATACAGTTTTCATGTAAACAGTGCATCCTAGACAATATAAGATTATACAGTTTTCATGTAAACAGTGCATCCTAGACAATATAAGATTATACAGTTTTCATGTAAACAGTGCATCCTAGACAATATAAGATTATACAGTTTTCATGTAAACAGTGCATCCTAGACAATATAAGATTATACAGTTTTCATGTAAACAGTGCATCCTAGACAATATAAGATTATACAGTTTTCATGTAAACAGTGCATCCTAGACAATATAAGATTATACAGTTTTCATGTAAACAGTGCATCCTAGACAATATAAGATTATACAGTTTTCATGTAAACAGTGCATCCTAGACAATATAAGATTATACAGTTTTCATGTAAACAGTGCATCCTAGACAATATAAGATTATACAGTTTTCATGTAAACTGCATCCTAGACAATATAAGATTATACAGTTTTCATGTAAACAGTGCATCCTAGACAATATAAGATTATACAGTTTTCATGTAAACAGTGCATCCTAGACAATATAAGATTATACAGTTTTCATGTAAACAGTGCATCCTAGACAATATAAGATTATACAGTTTTCATGTAAACAGTGCATCCTAGACAATATAAGATTATACAGTTTTCATGTAAACAGTGCATCCTAGACAATATA
>CM026397.1:24107750-24195503 GCA_014843695.1 Archivesica marissinica | reverse complement strand
TGTAAACAGTGCATCCTAGACAATATAAGATTATACAGTTTTCATGTAAACAGTGCATCCTAGACAATATAAGATTATACAGTTTTCATGTAAACAGTGCATCCTAGACAATATAAGATTATACAGTTTTCATGTAAACAGTGCATCCTAGACAATATAAGATTATACAGTTTTCATGTAAAATCCATTTGAATCGGATTTGTCATTTTCGTATTTGATAATGAATCTAATGGGACCAATGGAAGTTCTACTTGCAGCAGTAAATTGCAGTGTAAAATGCACAGAATTAGTAGATGATTTGTTTGGATTGGAAAAGAGGTTTTTTCCAAGAAACGAACAAGGGGAAGGAAAAATTTGGAACCATGAAAATCGGTTCATGAATACCAGCTTAGAGGGGTTTCACTGTTTAGCATTTCTAACTGTGTGCGTGACACGTTTGTATATATTTACTAACTTGTTTATGTTTATGCTGAATTGTATCTTCATAACATTATTGTATATTGGTAGCATATTTATGCTGAATTATATATTGGTAGCATATTTATGCTGAATTATATATTTGTAGCATATTTATGCTGAATTATATATTGGTAGCATATTTATGCTGAATTATATATTTATAGCATATTTATGCTGAATTGTATATTCGTAGGATATTTATGCTGAATTGTATATTTATAGCATATTTATGCTGAATTGTATATTCGTAGCATATTTATGCTGAATTGTTCATTCTTAGTGTATTTATACTGAATGACAAGGCCTGCACCGGCATTTTTCAATTCCACTATTGTCGAATATGTGCGAAAAGTTTAGTGTATTTATACTGAATAACAAGGCCTGCACCGGCATTTTCCAATTCCACTATTGTCGAATAGGTGTGAAAAGCTTAGTGTATTTATACTGAATGACAAGGCCTGCACCGGCATTTTCCAATTCCACTATTGTCGAATACGTGTGAAAAGTTTAGTGTATTTATACTGAATGACAATTTTTGCGAAAATAATTTAAAAAACATGGTGTGACTAGGGGGAGTTGGGAATGTAGGTGTAAATAAATGACATCATATGCCTGGAATGTTTATTTTTCCTATACCCCATAGTAGTTCTATCTTTGCATCGTTAACATTTTGAATTTCTGTTCAAGGTTCATATACGCCATATCAAGAATGCTGCCATTGTTCATGATCCTAGCATGGATTTTGACAACGGCCATGTTGTGTAAAAGCATCGTTTATGAAAAAGACCGACGCCTGAAGGAGGTGATGAAGATAATGGGGCTGGGCAACGGCGTGCACTGGTTGGCCTGGTTTATAAATGCCTTTGTGATGATGTTCACAACCATTGTTATACTCGTGATAGTCCTCAAGGTAGGGATGCGCGCTCTCGTTTACGGACACATTTTTTCCATAATAATTTTGCAACCATCATTCATAACTGTGATTGTCCTGGAAGGTAAGGACGGCTGATTTCTAAACAACCTCGTAATGTTGTTTGCACACATCGTTATAATTGTAATATTGCTCGAAGTATGGATGGCTTGTCAATAGATGCCTCTGTACGGTAATGTTGTTTGCACACATCATTATAATTGTAATATTGCTCGAAGTATGGATGGCTTATCAATAGATGCCTCTGTACGGTAATGTTGTTTGCACACATCATTATAATTGTAATATTGCTCGAAGTATGGATGGCTTATCAATAGATGCCTCTGTACGGTAATGTTGTTTGCACACATCATTATAATTGTAATATTGCTCGAAGTATGGATGGCTTATCAATAGATGCCTCTGTACGGTAATGTTGTTTGCACACATCATTATAATTGTAATATTGCTCGAAGTATGGATGGCTTATCAATAGATGCCTCTGTACGGTAATGTTGTTTGCACACATCATTATAATTGTAATATTGCTCGAAGTATGGATGGCTTATCAATAGATGCCTCTGTACGGTAATGAATTTGCAACCATCGTTTGTTATTGTTTGATTCTAGATTATAAAAGTCTACCTGCCCGAATGCACTATTAGGGAATGATCGAAGGTCGCTCAATCATTGAGACTCTGATTGGTGGTTTGATGGTGATGCAAGTTTAGTTACCCTCACCACTGCAGAGAGCATAATTGCGAGCGTGGTTGGTTGATGAATCCTTTCATAAAAGTGTTTGCATCATCGTTATACCTGTAATAGTCGTTGAGGTGATTTGCATCATCGTATACCTGTAATAGTCGTTGAGGTGATTTGCATCATCGTATACCTGTAATAGTCGTTGAGGTGATTTGCATCATCGTTATACCTGTAATAGTCGTTGAGGTGATTTGCATCATCGTATACCTGTAATAGTCGTTGAGGTGATTTGCATCATCGTATACCTGTAATAGTCGTTGAGGTGATTTGCATCATCGTATACCTGTAATAGTCGTTGAGGTGATTTGCATCATCGTATACCTGTAATAGTCGTTGAGGTGATTTGCATCATCGTTATTCTGTAATAGTCGTTGAGGTGATTTGCATCATCGTATACCTGTAATAGTCGTTGAGGTGATTTGCATCATCGTATACCTGTAATAGTCGTTGAGGTGATTTGCATCATCGTATACTTGTGTGGGTTGTTGTTTGTAATAGTCGTTGAGGTGTTGCATCATACCTGTATAGTCGTGAGGTGAT
This sequence comes from Archivesica marissinica, assembly GCA_014843695.1. NCBI lineage: Eukaryota > Metazoa > Mollusca > Bivalvia > Venerida > Vesicomyidae > Archivesica > Archivesica marissinica. Next base: position 24,192,832 of record CM026397.1, on the reverse strand, counting down.
TGCATATCGTTATTATACCTGTAATAGTCGTTGAGGTGATTTGCATCATCGTATACCTGTAATAGTCGTTGAGGTGATTTGCATCATCGTATACCTGTAATAGTCGTTGAGGTGATTTGCATCATCGTTATTATACCTGTAATAGTCGTTGAGGTGATTTGCATCATCGTATACCTGTAATAGTCATTGAGGTGATTTGCATCATCGTATACCTGTAATAGTCGTTGAGGTGATTTGCATCATCGTTATTATACCTGTAATAGTCGTTAAGGTGATGGATGTGTAGGCATGTGTCAGTATCATTAATTAGTTGAAATCTTGAATATAGACCATTTAGTTTATACAAATTTATTTTAGCTCGATTGTGAAACAAGTTCTTACAACTTATTATAATATATTAATCACTCTCGATACCTCATTCCTGATAGAATCCATCGCCATGAGGGAGAGTGAAGAGGCAACGTGGAATTTAAATGCCTTGACTATGGGGACAATCGCAACGGCTCCAGTGGGGCTCTAACTCCGGACTTTTCGCACCTGAAGCGAACGCGCATCCACTTCGCTATCACGACTTCCAACATAGACCATTTAACTTGCTGGATAATAATTGTATTGTTATGTTCATCAAGTTGCCTTTTTTGTGTGTTCGTCCATCTGTGCATAAGTGTATCCATCATTCCATGCATCTGTCTGTCCTTCGTCTGTCCATCTGACAATTAGTTTTTTCTATCTTGTTTCTTATTGACTTCCGATTCGCAGTTATTCTATGCATGTATTCCTTCAGGTTGGAAAGGTTCTAGAGAAGTCAGATCCGTCGGCGGTATTGTTCTTCATGACAATATTTGCTACTGTAACCATCATGAAGTGCTTTTTGATCAGCGTATTCTTTTCCCGCCCAAACATGGCCGCCTGCTGCGCTGGGTTTATCTACTTTCTCGGGTACATGCCTTACATGATGTTGCTGCAGTTTGATGACGTCCTCACTAGACAAGTAAAAATGGCTGTGGTAAGAATCTTTTTTATTAATATAGTCCACCTGTCACTACAGTACAGTCCACCTGTCACTACAGTACAGTCCACCTGTCACTACAGTACAGTCCACCTGTCACTACAGTACAGTCCACCTGTCTCTAATGGCATCCTGTCTCTACAGTCCACCTGTCACTACAGTACAGTCCACCTGTCTCTAATGACATCCTGTCTATACAGTCCACCTGTCACTACAGTACAGTCCACCTGTCTCTAATGACATCCTGTCTCTACAGTCCACCTGTCACTACAGTACAGTCCACCGGTCTCTAATGGCATCCTGTCTCTACAGTCCACCTGTCACTACAGTACAGTCCACCAGTCTCTAATGGCATCCTGTCTCTACAGTCCACCTGTCACTACAGTACAGTCCACCTGTCTCTAATGACATCCTGTCTCTACAGTCCACCTGTCACTACAGTACAGTCCACCTGTCTCTAATGGCATCCTGTCTATACAGTCCACCTGTCACTACAGTACAGTCCACCTGTCTCTAATGACATCCTGTCTCTACAGTCCACCTGTCACTACAGTACAGTCCACCTGTCTCTACAGTCCACCTGTCACTACAGTACAGTCCACCTGTCTCTAATGGCATCCTGTCTATACAGTCCACCTGTCACTACAGTACAGTCCACCTGTCTCTAATGACATCCTGTCTCTACAGCCCACCTGTCACTACAGTACAGTCCACCTGTCTCTAATGGCATCCTGTCTCTACAGTCCACCTGTCACTACAGTACAGTCCACCTGTCTCTAATGGCATCCTGTCTACAGTCCACCTGTCACTACAGTACAGTCCACCTGTCTCTAATGGCATCCTGTCTCTACAGTCCACCTGTCACTACAGTACAGTCCACCTTTCTCTAATGGCATCCTGTCTCTACAGTCCACCTGTCACTACAGTACAGTCCACCTCTCACTACAGTACAGTCCACCTGTCGCCAATGACATCCTGTCTCTACAGTCCACTGTCTCTAATGGCATCCTGTCTCTACAGTCCACCTGTCGCTAATGGCATCCTGTCTACAGTCCACCTGTCACTAATGACATCCTGTCTACCGTCCACCTGTCGCTAATGGCATCCTGTCTCTACAGTCCACCTGTCTCTAATGACATCCTGTCTCTACAGTCCACCTGTCACTAATAACCTATTTATTTATTTCAGTGTATGATCGTATTTTATTTCACTAAATTATATTAGGATAATAATAGCTCCCTATATTCATGAGAGAAATATAATTCGATCATTCACATAAATATATATACCTTTATAAAATCCTTTGTATTTACTGTTGTTTCCTAACCTGTTGTTGCAGTATGATAAATACTATGATTATGTCAAGGTCATGGTAATTAATTGATAACCAATTTTTACAGTAAAATATCGATCGGATGTGTAGGATATTTGCCGAGATTTAATGATTATTATTATAAAATGAGAAAACGGATGAAAATGATAGCATGTGGTGCAAAGGAAACCACGATGAAAACAGAGGAAACCAATTTAAAAGACATTTCCTCCTCAAAAGAGTATTCAGGGGCAGTAACTGATGTATGTCTCTCCTTGTTTCAGGGATTGTCTTCAAATGTAGCATTTGGTTACGGTTGTAACTTCATAGCCCTGTGGGAAGAACAGGCTATCGGCCTCCAGTGGAGCAACATGAACATCAGTCCAATAAATGACGATGATTTCAACATGATCCACTGTATTATGATGATGCTGATAGATACTGTAATATATGGGCTACTCACATGGTACATCGAGGCCGTGTTCCCAGGTACGTTAACACTCGATACAGGGATCATTCTAGTGGGAGCTATGGACGAAATAGTCGCTCTAGTGACCCTAACTACGCCCCTGGACCCACTTCTCCCATGAAAACAAAATATTGTCTATTAAGCTACACTGGCCATAGTCCGCCTCCGTGGTCGAGTGGTTAAGGTCGCTGACTTGCATACCACTGTAACCTATCATCACTGATGGTCACGGGTTCGAGCCCAGCTCAGACCGTGTCTCATTTATATGAAAACGTTGGCAGTTTCTTACAGAGGTTGGTGCACCCAAGTACTGGTTAACCGCTGGAGCCTGCCCAGGAAAGGTGTTGTTAAGTATACTGCCCACTGGCGATATAGCCCAAAATGGTGCTGATGCAGGCATAAAACCCGAAAAATATAACATATAACACTGGCCATTATAAAGCCCTCCTTCTATTCAAATGTACTTAATAGTCATATTGTGTATTTTTACGCTATTTTGTTGAAGTTTTTTAAATAATACAATGGTGGTCGCCAGATCGGACAGGTTTGTTTTCTCCTGGTACTCCTGTTTCCTCCCACACGAATGACCATATTTATGCTTTCATCCGTGCCAACGAGAGTGATTAATATAAGTTGCTAGAACTTGCTTCGCAATCGTTGTAAAATAAGTTTATTAAATAATACAACGGTGGTCGCCAGATCGGACAGGTGGGTTTTCTCCGGGTACTCCGGTTTCCTCCCACACGAATGACCATATTTATGCTTTCATCCGTGCCAACGAGAGTGATTAATATAAGTTGCTAGAACTTGCTTCGCAATCGTTATAAATAAAGTTTATTAAATAATACAACTTCTCGTAAGAATTCTGACCTAAGACGAGAACTATGATATATTTTGTTAATTGCCAATTATTAAATTAATGATTTTCTGTTATTTTTGAATCAAAATATAGTTTTGCTGGACCAATTTAATGGACCAATGTGATTCTAGAGGATTGTGTTGATAAATTCCTTTGAAGGAAGATCTAATTTTGTTGCTAATGATTTGAAGTCAGTCTGACAACGAAATCAGTCTCATTAGGAAATCGGAAATCGGGCTGCGTAATGTCTGCGATTCTACGCTGGGTACCAACAACCCATGCATTTAGCCAGGCTTGCAGGAAGTCTACAGTGTTAAACAATGCTCAGAGTGACACACAAGGTCCTGCTACATCACACCAGTCTGGATAGTTGTTATATAACCTTAGTTGTACTTATTATTGTAAAAATAAACTCCGGTTTCCTCCCACACGAATGACCACATATACGCTTTCACCCGCGCCAACGAGAGTGATTAATATAAGTTCTAACAAGTTGTTAGAACTTGCTTCGCAATCGTTGTAAAATAAATAAAGTTTAAACAAAACTCATGATAAAATTATTTTCCTTTACAGGTCAATATGGTATACCAAAACCATTTTATTTCCCGTTCACCAAGTCTTACTGGTGCGGAACTGACACCGGCTCTGATGCCATTGATATGAGGTCAGCGGGCATTGAACTTAATGGACATGGTGGTAAGCATAACTATGTATACTTTGCTAGGTCTATACGCATGTGTTACAGACGGATCTGTAGTCCAGTGGTAACACACTGGACTGGTAATCCAGGGATCGCAGGTTCGATCCCCCGACTGACCCTAATAAAATTAACAGTCTTTCAGATGGGACTTTAAACCGAGGTCTCGTGTTGGTGCTTTACATCATGCACGTAAAATAACCAGAGGAGACTCTGGATTGGGTCTCTGTCTGTATCATTGCACTATCCTCCAAAAATCTAAAATGACTAATCTCTTCAGGAGGCGTCGCTCATATGGGCAACCGGTAGCGACAATAAATAAACGTAAAAACACACACCAGATAACTATAATTGGACTCATTTGCAATTTCGTGGGATATTTTATATATGAAATTTGTCACACCACTTGATGTGTTGTCCAACAAAGACTCGTGTGTGCGACTGAGGCCTTCAGTGACCTTGTATTTTAACTAAAAGTGTTAATGGTGTACAATGTGCATCGCATACTCTTGTCATTTAGTGTGGGTTTATAAACTTGTTTAACCCATTCAACACCAAGTAACTCACATGGACTGGTCCATGATATTCATAAACCAATAAATGAATCAGAAAATCACATTTGGACAAGTTCATTTATCAAAATGGGTAATTATGTCTAAAAATAGTCATATCACTGGCAAAAAGTGCAGATCCTGATGAGACGGCTCGTCATGAGCCGTCTCATCTGGATCTACACTTTTTGTAAGCCTATTTAGAGGTCTGTGGTGTTGAAAGGGTTAATTGAACATGTTCCGTCTCATGTCCTGCTTTTTCTGTAGATAATGATACAATGGAAGCTGAACCGAAGAATAAAACAATTGGAGTGGCAGTGAGAAACTTGAAGAAGAAATACTCGTCCAGCAACAGGTTAGCCGTGGACGGTCTCAGTATAAACTTCTATAAAGATCAGATCACGTCATTCCTCGGACATAACGGTGCAGGCAAAACCACTACCATGTAAGTTATATTCCATTTTCTATCTGATGTAGATCTATGTTAACCCATTTCATTCTGGATACATTTAAAGGTTTTTGCAAACAACATAGATACAGATCAGCCGCAGCGTGACGCTGCATGCTGATCAGGATCTATGTTGCTTGCTACATAGCCAAGATCTGATGTAGATCTATGTTAACCCATTTCATTCTGGATACATTTAAAGGTTTTTGCAAACAACATAGATCCAGATCAGCCGCGGCGTGACACTGCGTGCTGATCAAGATCTATTTTGTTTGCTACATAGCCAAATGTCTTAGCAAGATCATCTGAATAGCAAACAGCATAGAGCCTGATCAGACGGAACGTTCCGTGGCAGCTGATCTGGCTCTATGTTCTTTGTAAATACTGTTTGAATGGTATCCAGAATCAAATGGGTTAAGGACCAACTACAGCTAAAGAGGATTATTTTGATCAGCTGTCAAAACATGCAATTTTGTTGTTGTGGTCCTTATTGACAGGTGTCAAGTATATGTGGACATTCGAGATTGATATGTTGAGATAGGTGGTCATTAGAGACAGGTGGACTGTAGAGACAGATGGTCACTAGAGACAGGTGGACTATAGAGACTCTAGGTCATTAGAGACATGTGGACTGTAGAGACAGATGGTCACTAGAGACAGGTGGACTATAGAGACTCAAGGTCATTAGAGACAGGTGGACTGCAAGGGCAGGTGGTCACTAGAGACAGATGGTCTATAGAGACTCAAGGTCATTAGAGACAGGTGGACTGTAGAGACAGGTGGTCACTAGAGACAGGTGGACTATAGAGACTCAAGGTCATTAGAGACAGGTGGACTGCAAGGGCAGGTGGTCACTAGAGACAGGTGTACTATAGAGACTCAAGGTCATTAGAGACAGGTGGACTTCAAGGGCAGGTGGTCACTAGAGACAGATGGACTATAGAGACTCAAGGTCATTAGAGACAGGTGGACTGCAAGGGCAGGTGGTCATTAGAGACAGATGGACTATAGAGACTCAAGGTCATTAGAGAAAGATGGACTGTAGAGACAGGAGGACATTAGAGACACGACTGTAGAGACTCGAGGTCATTAGAGACAGGTGGACTGTAGAGACTCAAGGTCATTAGAGTTACGTGGACTGTAGAGACAGGAGGACATTAGAGACACGACTGTAGAGACAGGAGGTCATTAGAGACACGTGGACTGTACAGACAGGTCACTAGAGACAGGTGGACTATAGAGACTCAAGGTCATTAGAGACAGGTGGACTGTAGAGACTCGAGGCCATTAGAGACACGTGGACTGTAGAAACAGGAGGACTGTAGAGACAGGTGGACTGTACAGACAGGTCACTAGAGACAGGTGGACTATAGAGACTCAAGGTCATTAGAGACAGGTGGACTGTAGAGACTCGAGGCCATTAGAGACATGTGGACTGTAGAAACAGGAGGACTGTAGAGACAGGTGGACTGTAGAGATTTGAGGTCATTAGAGTCAGGCAGTAGAGACAGAATGTTGGAATATAACTGTTTTGATACTAAAATGATCTTGAATTCAACCGTCTTTGTTTAGTTCACCTGTTTCAATTTACTTGCAATCTTCACTTGTCTGGTGGGTAATTTCTCATTTCAAATTTTGTTAATTGGAAGATTTCTGGGCATTTCTGTAGACCGACAAATTAAAATTGAACTCATTCCCTTGAAACTGAAATTGAATTCAATCCTTTGAAGAAAAAGTTATTTTTGTTTCAGGTCTATTTTGACGGGCCTTTTCCCGCCAACTGAAGGTACGGCCTTTATCCATGGCAAGGACATCCGCACCCAGATGGATCAGATTAGGCATGATTTGGGAACATGTCCGCAGCATAATGTATTGTTTGACTGGTATGTTGATAATGGTATTTTAATGTGGAGGTTGTGTATTAAAATAGCCCAGTGAGTGGTAGCGCGTTCGCTTCAGGGGTTAAAGGCCCAGAGTTTGCGTCCCTATGAAGCCGTTACGATTATGCCCTTAAGCAAGGCATTTACATTCAACGTTGCCTCTTCTCTCTCCCTCGTCTCGAGAGTGATTAATATAAGTTGTAAGAACTTGTTTCGCAATTAAGTTAAAATAAATTTGTATAAACTAATGCAGCCGCTGTGGACCTTCTGTTGCAACCTATCGCTACCTTGATCTCTAGAGTGCAGCATGGCTGATCATCATGTTTCAACCTCCATTGTGCGACATCGCTTGATTTTCTATTACCTCCGTTAGCAGATATAGTCTGATTTATACTGTAATGTGAGGACTATACGCGAATACTAATGACAATACGATAGTGTGAGCTTTACTGTGGAAACTGTTAAATCAAATATGAAATACGAACTAACAATATATGACCAAATAAGTTCGCTTCATTAGTGTATCCTTTAGACATCCTCCCATGCTTCTGGATCGTATAATTACCGAGACACGAACATCTTATCCAATATTTATCATCTGAATCTGGATAGGTGTTTACATACCTTAATCACAGAACTGGGTTGTTTTACCGCATCGGCATTTCACGGAAGGTATTTAACAACACCTAGTGACTATAAACCTGTTGATCATTCTATCTGTTCAGTGATCTATTCCGTTCTGATGGCGGCTCCTTTGATGACATGGAGAGTAAACGGATCTACATTTTGAATGGCGCACGCTCGTGGAACTAATCGCTGAACCGTTGTTGTAATGGAGCGCACCGATTGGTGAACGGATTTTTATACAGTTATGATTGGCTAATAGGGACACACCTACAGGGTGAAACGGAATTTATACGCCCCCAAAGTCTATATATAGGGGGACAAAACTCATTCGAGAGCTTCCAAAAAGACTAAATCTCTAAAGAAATAGATCCACTTTAACAGCGAAGAAATAAATCCGCTAAACGTAAGGACTCACCAGCTCACATGTATCGATAACACACTAGTAATAACAAGATTGTATAATTATAATAGATTTCTTTATAAATAAGAAATTAGTACATTTTGTAAATCTTTCACGTCAATAATATTAAAAGAAGTGTTGAAATGTTTATCATTGTTTTCGTGCGTTCCCGTCCTAGTATACAAAGGCCGTAGGTAACAATACCGCCGACATGTATCTGCTGAGATTTAATAATAATATTTTCATTTCATTGTAATGAGAAGACATTGATCAGTTACCTCCCCCTTGAATACTCTTAAGAAGGATAGATCTTTTTAATGGCTTTCCTCAGCTTTCATCGTGGTTTCCTTTGCACCACATGCTATCAATTAACATCCATTTTTTCTCATTTTCTCATCTTATTATTATATCTGTAAAACACGTACTGTTACAGGCTGACAGTAGAAGAACATCTGTGGTTCTATGCCCGTCTGAAAGGTTCGCCATCAAGCGAGGTCAATGCTGAAACAGAACAGATGATTAAAGATGTTGGACTTCCACATAAAAGAGACGAACACTCGAGCAATCTCTCAGGTTAAAATTTAAATTTATTCATTTCAGTGCCTTCTGTTGTGTAAGGCATTATTTTTCTTAAAATGCTACGAAAAATAGTATTAAGCTGACCAATTAAAATCTTGTTTCATGTACCTGGACATCCACAAACAGCACATGAGTGCCATTGACTGTTGCAGGGCATTGCTAATAAACATCCACTGTGTGTCTGTTTTACGTTTATTTATCGTCGCTACCGGTTGCCCATATGAGCGACTCCTGAAGAAATTAGATCGTTACAGATTTTTGGAGGATAGTGCAATGATACAGACAGAGACACATTCCAGAATCTTCTCTTGTTCTTTTACGTCATGGTGTACATGGTGAGACCTCGGTTTAAAGTCTCATCTGAAAGACTGTTAATTTTATTATGGTCAGATGGGGGATCGAACCTGCGATCCCTGAATTACCAGTCCATATTGTTAACCACTGGACTACGTAACATCAACCGCCTTTTATAGGTCACCCGCTCTTGATTTAGTTTATTTAGTTGATTTATAGTTGTCAGATTTATAATTTATTTTTGATGGCGGCATTGAAACCTGGCTTATGCTAGTAAAGTGTACTACAAACAGTAATCTAGGGCTATAGCCAAGACACACAATGGGGCTTGACATTCCGTGTACCAGTATATGTAAAGTGTTTGTGTTTGCAGGTGGCATGAAGAGAAAGTTATCTGTGGCTATAGCATTTGTTGGGAATTCCAAGACAGTGATCTTAGATGAGCCGACTGCGGGAGTAGATCCCTACGCCAGGAGAGCTATATGGCAACTGTTGTTGAAACTTAAGAAAGGTAGGATCAGATCCGGGTCAGAATTCCGGAGAATTTTGTTCTATAAATTATTTAATTCGTAAATTAATTTTGTTTATTGATTTGTGGGTTTGAAGTCGCACGACAGCTTGTGTCATATGGTGACTCTCCAGCTGTTATTGGTGGAGGAAGACCCGGCAGCTTACGTCATATGGTGACTCTCCAGCTGTTATTGGTGGAGGAAGACCCGGCAGCTTACGTCATATGGTGACTCTCCAGCTGTTATTGGTGGAGGAAGACCCGGTAGCTTACGTCATATGGTGACTCTCCAGCTGTTATTGGTGGAGGAAGACCCGGCAGCTTACGTCATATGGTGACTCTCCAGCTGTTATTGGTGGAGGAAGACCCGGCAGCTTACGTCATATGGTGACTCCAGCTGTTATTGGTGGAGGAAGACACGGTATCACTCCCAGCAGTATTTCAGGCATGGACGGACAACCGACCTTCCACAAGCCAGCCACACATGAAATCATTTGAAGTCAACGACATTAACCACTCAACCATGGAGGCCCCCTAAATTAATTTGTTTTTATAAATTAACACCAAGTGTATGGCATATTGAAGTAGCGATTGGCTTGATACTGATACTTGATACTTTGTGAAGTATTTCCCTTTTCAAGGCGGACTGTCTCCATTGAAATGAGATATATTTCCCCTAATATTCAAAGAAATCCACTTTGGAGCAATGAATCTTTCTTTTAGTTAGTTCATATTTTACGTATATATTCATGTTTATGTACACAGTACATTTGAATGCAAAACAAGTCGATAGAAAGAAAAACAAAGTGTCGGGTCACAAGTCTAGCAACAGTCGTTACAACCTATTTCGCTTTTTTACTTGATGTCGTATTCCTGTTTAAACTGACTCACAATTTACAAAACAGTTGCTATCATATCAAACCAGTATTACTCGAGTTTGCAGTAAGTAAAGACAACCTTTTTAACATTTTTAATGTACTTGAACATCATTGAAAACCTTATTTTGACTCTCTTCATCCGAGCACATTCCCAAACCAACCATGCTGGAAGTCGTTATAGTGCAGTGGTAGCGCGTTCACTTCAGGTTCGAAAGGCCCGGAGTCCGAGCCCTCGCTGGAGCCGATATGATTGTGCCTTTAGGTAAAGTCTTTTAATTCCATGTTGCCTATTCTCTCTCCCTCGTGGCAATGGATTCCATCAGGAATGAGGTCTCGAGAGTGATTAATATAAGTTGTAGGAACTTTTTCTCTCAATCGAGCTAAAATAAATTTGTATAAACTAACCATAGTGGACAATTATCAGATCAATTCTGGTTTGGAAACTCAAATGATAATAGAGTTGCTTTACCCAAAATGTTTTTTATTTTATTTTATGCATGTCCGCCTCCGTGGTCGAGTGTTTAAGGTCGCTGACTTGTATACCACTGTAACCTATCATCACTGATGGTCACGGGTTCGAGTCCCGCTCAGACCGTGTCTCATTTATATGAAAAAGTTGGCAGTTTCTTACGGAGGTTGGTGCACCCAAGTACTGGTTAACCGCTGGAGCCTGCCCAGGAAAGGTGTTGTTAGGTAAACTGCCCGCCGGCGATATAGCCCAAAATGGTGCTGATGCAGGCGTAAAACCCGAAATATAAATAAAATAAATATTTTATGCATACATTGATTAAAGCAGCACTATATCGTAATAAAGGATGTTTTTTGGTAAAATATAAATACTAATATATGTGTGTTTACAAAAATCCAAATAGTCGCTCAGAAACAATAAAAATCCAATAAATATACACCGTCGTATACGCGAATTTCTTATCAAGAAATGAAATGTAATTATCAACACACACAAAATGTAAACATGCACAGCGCGCATGCGTGAAACAACAGCAGATGTAGAAACGCACGTTGGAATGTCAACATATTTTGAACATGAAAGACTATCTATCTATCTTCCTCTAATGTCGAATCCCTGGCGGGATGTAGACATGTCACTAAAAGACTTAGCTAACAGAGGTATGAATCAACATCTCGAGTAATTCAATTAAAAAAGACAACATGGGACAAATGGGGACAATGCATTCCGAATGTAAACAAGTGCATGACCGACCGACTCGGAAAGTCCTGCTTTCGGTTTCGAGTTTGTTTTATTGCAAAAAAACACTGTTAACTAATTGAACATAATTATACAAATTATAATGTAAGAATGCATAGCAGCATTGCTACCCATATGTAAAATTTGAATATTTCAAATATCTTTTATTTCATACGATATAGGGCTGCTTTAATACATACAATTAATTTTGGTGTGACTTTCAGGACACACAATAATTTCGTGTTGACTTTCAGGACGCACAATTAATTTTGTGTTGACTTTCAGGATGCACAATTAATTTTGTGTCGACTTTCAGGACATACAATTAATCTTGTGTTGATATTCAGGACATACAATTAATTTTGTGTTGACTTTCAGGACGTACAATTAATTTTGTGTTGACTTTCAGGACGTACAATTAATTTTGTGTTGACTTTCAGGACGTACAATTATCCTGTCAACACATCACATGGATGAAGCAGATATCCTGGGAGATCGTATAGCTATCATATCTCAAGGTCGTCTGTGCTGCATCGGCTCGAGTCTGTTCCTTAAGAATCGCTATGGTAACGGTTATTACTTGACCCTGGTTCGTGCCGATAAAGATATAGATGAGGATGCGATTTTGATGGAACAGATGATGACCACCAGAGATAGTCGACCGATGTCCGCGGGCAGTGTGAGGACCATTTCCAGTGTCATAGTAAGTTGGTAACAGCACACAGGAGTCTGAAGCTTCGTCAGTTTTATAACAAAATTATGTATGTAATAATGACAGACATATCTTTTAACATTTAGCATTATGTTATAGGGGTATTTCTAGAGTACAATGGTGTCCCACCCTGCCCTTTTAACCCTGCCCTATTGCCCTTTAGACCCGCCCATTTGCCTTTTTACCAGTGTCATTGTAAGTTGGTAACACCACACTTTTTAGTCAGTTTTATAACAAAATTATGTATGTAATAATGACAGTTTTATAACAAATTTATGTACAGTCAAACCTGTCTTAAACAGCCAGCCAAGGGAATCACAGATAGTGGCTGCTTAGCACAGGTGGCTGCTTAATAGAGGTCAATTGTATAACAAATCAACAAATTGGGAATCTGGCAACTGGCTGCTTACCGGTAATACAGGTTGGCTGCTTAATGGAGGTGACCACTAAGACAGGTTTGACTGTATGTAATAATAACAGACATATTTTTTAACATTTAGTATTATGTTATAGGGGTATTTCTAGAGTATAATGGTGTCCCACCCTGCCCTTTTAACCCTGCCCTTTAGACCTGCCCATTTGCCTTTTTTAAAAAATAAAAAATGAGTGCCTTCGGGCGGGCGGGCAGACCTATATACCTTGGAACTCGTCCACACTTTTCACCAATATGTACTGCGTCTTTGATCAATCACCGTAAGTTAGCCAAATAATCTAGGGTCTAACCCCAAATACACCCTACCGCACCTCATTGTGGCTCATAATGCACCCTGCCCCTTTTCTGACCCACCCTGCCCTTTTTTTCCCACTCTAGAATAAATGTTAATTGTTATATTTATACATCTCATTAGGACAATGTGTCGCATACAACCCTTATTTTGCCAAGCAATATCGACATATTATTTATTTCAAGTAACCAAAATAGATTTAGGAGAGGAATTTATATAAGATTGTATTTATCTTGTTTTCCAATCCTTTGTTATCTTCCTGCAACCTGTGTGTTTACAATTTTCATGCATATATGCTCTTTGTACAAAAGAACAATAAATAATGTTTAACCCTTTCCTTTAGAGATTTAGGTTAATATACTACTATATCTCCATATAAACGACAGCCATTTAGTTTATACAAATTTATTTTAGCTCGATTGCGAAACAAGTTCTTACAACTTATATTAATCACTCTCGAGACCTCATTCCTGATGGAATCCATCACCATGAGGAAGAGAGAAGATGCAACGTGGAAATTAAATGCCTTGCCTAAGGGCACAATCGTAACGGCTCCAGCGGGGCTCGAACTCTGGACCTTACGCGCCTGAAGCGACTGCGCATCCACAGCCATTTAGCTATCATACAGTTGTTAATTAGTCACCATATCTATCCCACCTCCATAGATATTACTGGAACTACATGAGATTCTGGCCTTTATTATGAACATTGGTTTGGCTACTACATTGTCAATGTATGTCATGCTGGTAATGGCATCAAGAGGTGCTTCTATGAGGGAAAGGGTTAAACTAAAATAGATTCTCATTATTGTATGTTGCTATTGCAGCCCACTGTAATGCACAAGAATTGTGTGTTGCTATTGCAGCCCACTGTAATGCACGAGAATTGTATGTTGCTATTGCAGCCCACTGTAATGCACAAGAATTGTATGTTGCTATTGCAGCCCACTGTAATGCACGAGAATTGTATGTTGCTATTGCAGCCCACTGTAATGCACAAGAATTGTATGTTGCTATTGCAGCCCACTGTAATGCACGAGAATTGTATGTTGCTATTGCAGCCCACTGTAATGCACAAGAATTGTATGTTGCTATTGCAGCCCACTGTAATGCACGAGAATTGTATGTTGCTATTGCAGCCCACTGTAATGCACAAGAATTGTATGTTGCTATTGCAGCCCACTGTAATGCACGAGAATTGTATGTTGCTATTGCAGCCCACTGTAATGCACAAGAATTGTATGTTGCTATTGCAGCCCACTGTAATGCACGAGAATTGTATGTTGCTATTGCAGCCCACTGTAGTGCACGAGAATTGTATGTTGCTATTGCAGCCCACTGTAATGCACGAGAATTGTGTGTTGTATTGCAGCCCACAGTATTGCACAAGAATTGTGTGTTGCTATTGCAGCCCACTGTAATGCACAAGAATTGTGTGTTGCTATTGCAGCCCACTGTAATGCACGAGAATTGTGTGTTGCTATTGCAGCCCACAGTATTGCACAATAATTGTATGTTGCTATTGCAGCCCACTGTAATGCACGAGAATTGTGTGTTGCTATTGCAGCCCACTGTAATGCACAAGAATTGTATGTTGCTATTGCAGCTCACTGTAATGCACGAGAATTGTGTGTTGCTATTGCAGCCGACTGTAATGCACAATAATTGTATGTTGCTATTGCAGCCAACTGTAATGCACAATAATTGTATGTTGCTATTGCAGCCCACTGTAATGCACGAGAATTGTATGTTGCTATTGCAGCCCATTGTAATGCACAAGAATTGTATGTTGCTATTGCAGCCCACTGTAATGCACAATAATTGTGTGTTGCTATTACAGCCCACTGTAATGCACGAGAATTGTATGTTGCTATTGCAGCCCACTGTAATGCACAATAATTGTGTGTTGCTATTGCAGCCCACTGTAATGCACAAGAATTGTATGTTGCTATTGCAGCCCACTGTAATGCACAAGAATTGTGTGTTGCTATTGCAGCCCACTGTAATGCACAAAAATTGTATGTTGCTATTGCAGCCCACTGTAATGTACAAGAATTGTATGTTGCTATTGCAGCCCACTGTAATGTACAAGAATTGTATGTTGCTATTGCAGCCCACTGTAATGCACGAGAATTGTATGTTGCTATTGCAGCCCACTGTAATGCACGAGAATTGTATGTTGCTATTGCAGCCGACTGTAATGCACGAGAATTGTATGTTGCTATTGCAGCCGACTGTAATGCACGAGAATTGTATGTTGCTATTGCAGCCGACTGTAATGCACGAGAATTGTATGTTGCTATTGCAGCCAACTGTAATGCACGAGAATTGTATGTTGCTATTGCAGCCGACTGTAATGCACGAGAATTGTATGTTGCTATTTCAGCCCACTGTAATGCACGAGAATTGTATGTTGCTATTAAAGCCCACTGTAATGCACGAGAATTGTATGTTGCTATTGCAGCCCACTGTAATGCACAAGAAGTATGTGTTGCTATTGCAGCTGACTGTAATGCACGAGAATTGTGTGTTGCTATTTCAGCCCACTGTAATGCACGAGAATTGTATGTTGCTATTTCAGCCGACTGTAATGCACGAGAATTGTATGTTGCTATTGCAGCCGACTGTAATGCACGAGAATTGTATGTTGCTATTTCAGCCGACTGTAATGCATGAGGATGAAGGATACGCTGATGGCAGGTCCGACAGCGACCCACCCACTCCACCTGATGAAGACGCGACTTTCCCAGGTAAATATGTTACATCCAACCCACTCCACCTGATGGAAACACGGCTTACCCAGGTAAATATGTTGCACATCCAACCCACTCCACCTGATGGAAACACGGCTTACTTAGGTAAATATGTTGCACATCCAACCCACTCCACCTGATGGAAACACGGCTTACCCAGGTAAATATGTTGCACATCCAACCCACTCCACCTGATGGAAACACGGCTTACCCAGGTAAATATGTTGCACATCCAACCCACTCCACCTGATGGAAACACGGCTTACCCAGGTAAATATGTTGCACATCCAACCCACTCCACCTGATGGAAACATGGCTTACCCAGGTAAATATGTTGCACATCCAATCCACTCCACCTGATGGAAACACGGCTTACCCAGGTAAATATGTTGCACATCCAACCCACTCCACCTGATGGAAACATGGCTTACCCAGGTAAATATGTTGCACATCCAATCCACTCCACCTGATGGAAACATGGCTTTCCCAGGTAAATATGTTGCACATCCAACCCACTCCACCTGATGGAAACACGGCTTACCCAGGTAAATATGTTGCACATCCAATCCACTCCACCTGATGGAAACACGGCTTTCCCAGGTAAATATGTTGCACATCCAACCCACTCAACCCGATGGAAACACGGCTTACCCAGGTAAATATGTTGCACATCCAATCCACTCCACCTGATGGAAACACGGCTTTCCCAGGTAAATATGTTGCACATCCAACCCACTCCACTGATGGAAACACGGCTTTCCCAGGTAAATATGTTGCACATCCAACCCACTCCACCTGATGGAGACACGGCTTACTTAGGTAAATATGTTGCACATCCAACCCACTCCACTTGATGGAAACACGGCTTACCCAGGTAAATATGTTGCACATCCAACCCACTCCACCTGATGGAAACATGGCTTACTTAGGTAAATATGATGCACACCAACCAACTCCACCTGATGGAAACACGGCTTTCCCAGGTAAATATGTTGCACATCCAACCCACTCCACCTGATGGAAACATGGCTTACCCAGGTAAATATGTTGCACATCCAACCCACTCCACCTGATGGAAACACGACTTTCCCAGGTAAATATGTTGCACATCCAACCCACTCCACCTGATGGAAACATGGCTTACCCAGGTAAATATGTTGCACATCCAACCCACTCCACCTGATGGAAACACGGCTTACTTAGGTAGATATGTTGCACATCCAACCCACTCCACCTGATGGAAACATGGCTTACCCAGGTAAATATGATGCACACCCACCCCACTCCACCTGATGGAAACATGGCTTTCCCAGGTATATATGTTGCACATCCACCCACTCCACCTGATGGAAACATGGCTTTCCCAGGTAAATATGATGCACATCCAACCCACTCCACCTGATGGAAACATGGCTTTCCCAGGTAAATATGTTGCACATCCACCCACTCCACCTGATGGAAACATGGCTTACCCAGGTAAATATGTTGCACATCCAACCCACTCCACCTGATGGAAACATGGCTTTCCCAGGTAAATATGTTGCATACCCAACCCACTCCACCTGATGGAAACACGGCTTACCCAGGTAAATATGTTGCACATCCAACCCACTCCACCTGATGGAAATACGGCTTACTTAGGTAAATATGTTGCACACCCACCCCACTCCACCTGATGGAAACACGGCTTACCCAGGTAAATATGTTGCACATCCAACCCACTCCACCTGATGGAAACACGGCTTACTTAGGTAAATATGTTGCACACCCAGCCCACTCCACCTGATGGTAACACGGCTTTCCCAGGTAAATATGTTGCACATCCAACCCACTCCACCTGATGGAAACATGGCTTACTTAGGTAAATATGTTGCACATCCAACCCACTCCACCTGATGGAAACACGGCTTACTTAGGTAAATATGTTGCACATCCAACCCACTCCACCTGATGGAAACACGGCTTTCCCAAGCAAATATGTTGCACATCCAACCCAATCCACCTGATGGAAACATGGCTTACCCAGGTAAATATGATGCACATCCAACCCACTCCACCTGATGGAAACATGGCTTACTTAGGTAAATATGTTGCACACCCACCCCACTCCACCTGATGGAAACATGGCTTACTTAGGTAAATATGTTGTACATCCAACCCACTCCACCTGATGGAAACACGGCTTTCCCAGGCAAATATGTTGCACATCCAACCCACTCCACCTGATGGAAACACGGCTTACTTAGGTAAATATGTTGCACCCAACCCACTCCACCTGATGGAAACACGGCTTTCTTAGGTAAATATGTTGCACATCCAACCCACTCCACCTGATGGAAACATGGCTTACTTAGGTAAATATGTTGCACATCCAACCCACTCCACCTGATGGAAACACGGCTTTCCCAGGCAAATATGTTGCACATCCAACCCACTCCACCTGATGGAAACATGGCTTACTTAGGTAAATATGTTGCACATCCAACCCACTCCACCTGATGGAAACATGGCTTACCCAGGTAAATATGTTGCACATCCAACCCACTCCACCTGATGGAAACATGGCTTACTTAGGTAAATATGTTGCACATCCAACCCACTCCACCTGATGGAAACACGGCTTTCCCAGGCAAATATGTTGCACATCCAACCCACTCCACCTGATGGAAACATGGCTTACCCAGGTAAATATGTTGCACATCCAACCCACTCCACCTGATGGAAACACGGCTTACCCAGGTAAATATGTTGCATACCCAACCCACTCCACCTGATGGAAACACGGCTTACTTAGGTAAATATGATGCACACCCACCCCATTCCACCTGATGGAAACATGGCTTACCCTGGTAAATATGTTGCACATCCAACCCACTCCACCTGATGGAAACACGGCTTACTTAGGTAAATATGTTGCACACCCAGCCCACTCCACCTGATGGTAACACGGCTTTCCCAGGTAAATATGTTGCACATCCAACCCACTCCACCTGATGGAAACACGGCTTACCCAGGTAAATATGTTGCATACCCAACCCACTCCACCTGATGGAAATACGGCTTTCCCAGGTAAATATGTTGCACATCCAACCCACTCCACCTGATGGAAACACGGCTTACTTAGGTAAATATGTTGCACATCCAACCCACTCCACCTGATGGAAACACGACTTACTTAGGTAAATATGTTGCACACCCAGCCCACTCCACCTGATGGTAACACGGCTTTCCCAGGTAAATATGTTGCACATCCAACCCACTCCACCTGATGGAAACATGGCTTACTTAGGTAAATATGTTGCACATCCAACCCACTCCACCTGATGGAAACATGGCTTACTTAGGTAAATATGATGCACATCCAACCCACTCCACCTGATGGAAACACGGCTTACTTAGGTAAATATGTTGTACATCCAACCCACTCCACCTGATGGAAACATGGCTTACCCAGGTAAATATGATGCACATCCAACCCACTCCACCTGATGGAAACATGGCTTACCCAGGTAAATATGATGCACACCCAGCCCACTCCACCTGATGGAAACATGGCTTACTTAGGTAAATATGTTGCACATCCAACCCACTCCACCTGATGGAAACATGGCTTACCCAGGTAAATATGATGCACATCCAACCCACTCCACCTGATGGAAACATGGCTTACCCAGGTAAATATGATGCACATCCAACCCACTCCACCTGATGGTAACACGGCTTTCCCAGGTAAATATGTTGCACATCCAACCCACTCCACCTGATGGAAACATGGCTTACTTAGGTAAATATGTTGCACATCCAACCCACTCCACCTGATGGAAACATGGCTTACTTAGGTAAATATGATGCACATCCAACCCACTCCACCTGATGGTAACACGGCTTTCCCAGGTAAATATGTTGCACATCCAACCCACTCCACCTGATGGAAACACGGCTTACTTAGGTAAATATGTTGCACATCCAACCCACTCCACCTGATGGAAACATGGCTTACCCAGGTAAATATGTTGCACATCCAACCCACTCCACCTGATGGAAACATGGCTTACCCAGGTAAATATGTTGCACACCCACCCCACTCCACCTGATGGAAACATGGCTTACTTAGGTAAATATGTTGTACATCCAACCCACTCCACCTGATGGAAACACGGCTTTCCCAGGCAAATATGTTGCACATCCAACCCACTCCACCTGATGGAAACATGGCTTACTTAGGTAAATATGATGCACACCCACCCCACTCCACCTGATGGAAACACGGCTTACCCAGGTAAATATGTTGCACATCCAACCCACTCCACCTGATGGAAACACGGCTTACCCAGGTAAATATGTTGCATACCCAACCCACTCCACCTGATGGAAACACGGCTTACTTAGGTAAATATGATGCACACCCACCCCATTCCACCTGATGGAAACATGGCTTACCCTGGTAAATATGTTGCACATCCAACCCACTCCACCTGATGGAAACACGGCTTACTTAGGTAAATATGTTGCACACCCAGCCCACTCCACCTGATGGTAACACGGCTTTCCCAGGTAAATATGTTGCACATCCAACCCACTCCACCTGATGGAAACACGGCTTACCCAGGTAAATATGTTGCATACCCAACCCACTCCACCTGATGGAAATACGGCTTTCCCAGGTAAATATGTTGCACATCCAACCCACTCCACCTGATGGAAACACGGCTTACTTAGGTAAATATGTTGCACATCCAACCCACTCCACCTGATGGAAACACGACTTACTTAGGTAAATATGTTGCACACCCAGCCCACTCCACCTGATGGTAACACGGCTTTCCCAGGTAAATATGTTGCACATCCAACCCACTCCACCTGATGGAAACACGGCTTACTTAGGTAAATATGTTGCACATCCAACCCACTCCACCTGATGGAAACATGGCTTACTTAGGTAAATATGTTGCACATCCAACCCACTCCACCTGATGGAAACACGGCTTACCCAGGTAAATATGTTGCACATCCAACCCACTCCACCTGATGGAAACATGGCTTACCCAGGTAAATATGTTGCACATCCAACCCACTCCACCTGATGGAAACATGGCTTACCCAGGTAAATATGTTGCACATCCAACCCACTCCACCTGATGGAAACATGGCTTACCCAGGTAAATATGTTGCACATCCAACCCACTCCACCTGATGGAAACACGGCTTTCCCAGGTAAATATGTTGCACATCCAACCCACTCCACCTGATGGAAACACGGCTTACCCAGGTAAATATGTTGCACATCCAACCCACTCCACCTGATGGAAACACGGCTTACCCAGGTAAATATGTTGCACATCCAACCCACTCCACCTGATGGAAACACGGCTTACCCAGGTAAATATGTTGCACATCCAACCCACTCCACCTGATGGAAACATGGCTTACTTAGGTAAATATGATGCACACCAACCCACTCCACCTGATGGAAACACGGCTTTCCCAGGTAAATATGTTGCACATCCAACCCACTCCACCTGATGGAAACATGGCTTACCCAGGTAAATATGTTGCACATCCAACCCACTCCACCTGATGGAAACACGGCTTTCCCAGGTAAATATGTTGCACATCCAACCCACTCCACCTGATGGAAACATGGCTTACCCAGGTAAATATGTTGCACATCCAACCCACTCCACCTGATGGAAACATGGCTTACTTAGGTAAATATGTTGCACATCCAACCCACTCCACCTGATGGAAACATGGCTTACCCAGGTAAATATGATGCACACCCACCCCACTCCACCTGATGGAAACATGGCTTTCCCAGGTAAATATGTTGCACATCCACCCACTCCACCTGATGGAAACATGGCTTTCCCAGGTAAATATGTTGCACATCCAACCCACTCCACCTGATGGAAACATGGCTTTCCCAGGTAAATATGTTGCACATCCACCCACTCCACCTGATGGAAACATGGCTTACCCAGGTAAATATGTTGCACATCCAACCCACTCCACCTGATGGAAACACGGCTTACCCAGGTAAATATGTTGCACATCCAACCCACTCCACCTGATGGAAATACGGCTTACTTAGGTAAATATGTTGCACTCCCACCCCACTCCACCTGATGGAAACACGGCTTACCCAGGTAAATATGATGCACACCCACCCCACTCCACCTGATGGAAACATGGCTTACTTAGGTAAATATGTTGCACATCCAACCCACTCCACCTGATGGAAACACGGCTTACTTAGGTAAATATGTTGCACACCCAGCCCACTCCACCTGATGGTAACACGGCTTTCCCAGGTAAATATGTTGCACATCCAACCCACTCCACCTGATGGAAACATGGCTTACCCAGGTAAATATGTTGCATACCCAACCCACTCCACCTGATGGAAATACGGCTTTCCCAGGTAAATATGTTGCACATCCAACCCACTCCACCTGATGGAAACATGGCTTACTTAGGTAAATATGATGCACACCCACCCCACTCCACCTGATGGAAACATGGCTTACTTAGGTAAATATGTTGCACATGCAACCCACTCCACCTGATGGAAACACGGCTTACTTAGGTAAATATGTTGCACATCCAACCCACTCCACCTGATGGAAACACGGCTTTCCCAGGCAAATATGTTGCACATCCAACCCAATCCACCTGATGGAAACATGGCTTACTTAGGTAAATATGTTGCACATCCAACCCAATCCACCTGATGGAGACACGGCTTTCCCAGGTAAATATGTTGCACATCCAACCCACTCCACTGATGGAAACACGGCTTTCCCAGGTAAATATGTTGCACATCCAACCCACTCCACCTGATGGAGACACGGCTTACTTAGGTAAATATGTTGCACATCCAACCCACTCCACTTGATGGAAACACGGCTTACCCAGGTAAATATGTTGCACATCCAACCCACTCCACCTGATGGAAACACGGCTTACCCAGGTAAATATGTTGCACATCCAACCCACTCCACCTGATGGAAACATGGCTTACTTAGGTAAATATGATGCACACCAACCAACTCCACCTGATGGAAACACGGCTTTCCCAGGTAAATATGTTGCACATCCAACCCACTCCACCTGATGGAAACATGGCTTACCCAGGTAAATATGTTGCACATCCAACCCACTCCACCTGATGGAAACACGACTTTCCCAGGTAAATATGTTGCACATCCAACCCACTCCACCTGATGGAAACATGGCTTACCCAGGTAAATATGTTGCACATCCAACCCACTCCACCTGATGGAAACATGGCTTACTTAGGTAGATATGTTGCACATCCAACCCACTCCACCTGATGGAAACATGGCTTACCCAGGTAAATATGATGCACACCCACCCCACTCCACCTGATGGAAACATGGCTTTCCCAGGTATATATGTTGCACATCCACCCACTCCACCTGATGGAAACATGGCTTTCCCAGGTAAATATGATGCACATCCAACCCACTCCACCTGATGGAAACATGGCTTTCCCAGGTAAATATGTTGCACATCCACCCACTCCACCTGATGGAAACATGGCTTACCCAGGTAAATATGTTGCACATCCAACCCACTCCACCTGATGGAAACATGGCTTTCCCAGGTAAATATGTTGCATACCCAACCCACTCCACCTGATGGAAACACGGCTTACCCAGGTAAATATGTTGCACATCCAACCCACTCCACCTGATGGAAATACGGCTTACTTAGGTAAATATGTTGCACTCCCACCCCACTCCACCTGAGGGAAACACGGCTTACCCAGGTAAATATGATGCACACCCACCCCACTCCACCTGATGGAAACATGGCTTACTTAGGTAAATATGTTGCACATCCAACCCACTCCACCTGATGGAAACACGGCTTACTTAGGTAAATATGTTGCACACCCAGCCCACTCCACCTGATGGTAACACGGCTTTCCCAGGTAAATATGTTGCACATCCAACCCACTGCACCTGATGGAAACATGGCTTACCCAGGTAAATATGTTGCATACCCAACCCACTCCACCTGATGGAAATACGGCTTTCCCAGGTAAATATGTTGCACATCCAACCCACTCCACCTGATGGAAACATGGCTTACTTAGGTAAATATGATGCACACCCACCCCACTCCACCTGATGGAAACATGGCTTACTTAGGTAAATATGTTGCACATGCAACCCACTCCACCTGATGGAAACACGGCTTACTTAGGTAAATATGTTGCACATCCAACCCACTCCACCTGATGGAAACACGGCTTTCCCAGGCAAATATGTTGCACATCCAACCCAATCCACCTGATGGAAACACGGCTTACTTAGGTAAATATGTTGCACATCCAACCCAATCCACCTGATGGAGACACGGCTTTCCCAGGTAAATATGTTGCACATCCAACCCACTCCACCTGATGGAAACACGGCTTACCCAGGTAAATATGTTGCACATCCAACCCACTCCACCTGATGGAAACACGGCTTACCCAGGTAAATATGTTGCACATCCAACCAACTCCACCTGATGGAAACATGGCTTACCCAGGTAAATATGTTGCACATCCAATCCACTCCACCTGATGGAAACACGGCTTTCCCAGGTAAATATGTTGCACATCCAACCCACTCCACCTGATGGAAACATGGCTTACCCAGGTAAATATGTTGCATACCCAACCCACTCCACCTGATGGAAATACGGCTTTCCCAGGTAAATATGTTGCACATCCAACCCACTCCACCTGATGGAAACATGGCTTACTTAGGTAAATATGATGCACACCCACCCCACTCCACCTGATGGAAACATGGCTTACTTAGGTAAATATATTGCACATGCAACCCACTCCACCTGATGGAAACATGGCTTACTTAGGTAAATATGTTGCACATCCAACCCACTCCACCTGATGGAAACACGGCTTACCCAGGCAAATATGTTGCACATCCAATCCACTCCACCTGATGGAAACACGGCTTTCCCAGGCAAATATGTTGCACATCCAACCCAATCCACCTGATGGAAACATGGCTTTACTTAGGTAAATATGTTGTACATCCAACCCACTCCACCTGATGGAAACACGGCTTTCCCAGGCAAATATGTTGCACATCCAACCCACTCCACCTGATGGAAACATGGCTTACTTAGGTAAATATGATGCACACCCACCCCACTCCACCTGATGGAAACACGGCTTACCCAGGTAAATATGTTGCACATCCAACCCACTCCACCTGATGGAAACACGGCTTAATTAGGTAAATATGTTGCACATCCAACCCACTCCACCTGATGGAAACACGGCTTTCCCAGGCAAATATGTTGCACATCCAACCCACTCCACCTGATGGAAACATGGCTTACCCAGGTAAATATGATGCACATCCAACCCACTCCACCTGATGGAAACACGGCTTTCCCAGGCAAATATGTTGCACATCCAACCCACTCCACCTGATGGAAACATGGCTTACCCAGGTAAATATGATGCACATCCAACCCACTCCACCTGATGGAAACATGGCTTTACCCAGGTAAATATGATGCACACCCAGCCCACTCCACCTGATGGAAACATGGCTTACTTAGGTAAATATGTTGCACATCCAACCCACTCCACCTGATGGAAACACGGCTTACTTAGGTAAATATGTTGCACACCCAGCCCACTCCACCTGATGGTAACACGGCTTTCCCAGGTAAATATGTTGCACATCCAACCCACTCCACCTGATGGAAACATGGCTTACTTAGGTAAATATGTTGCACATCCAACCCACTCCACCTGATGGAAACATGGCTTACTTAGGTAAATATGATGCACATCCAACCCACTCCACCTGATGGAAACACGGCTTACTTAGGTAAATATGTTGTACATCCAACCCACTCCACCTGATGGAAACATGGCTTACCCAGGTAAATATGTTGCACACCCAACCCACTCCACCTGATGGAAACATGGCTTTCCCAGGTAAATATGTTGCACATCCAACCCACTCCACCTGATGGAAACACGGCTTACTTAGGTAAATATGTTGCACATCCAACCCACTCCACCTGATGGAGACACGGCTTACTTAGGTAAATATGTTGCACATCCAACCCACTCCACTTGATGGAAACACGGCTTACTTAGGTAAATATGTTGCACATCCAACCCACTCCACCTGATGGAAACATGGCTTACTTAGGTAAATATGATGCACATCCAACCCACTCCACCTGATGGAAACACGGCTTACTTAGGTAAATATGTTGTACATCCAACCCACTCCACCTGATGGAAACATGGCTTACCCAGGTAAATATGATGCACATCCAACCCACTCCACCTGATGGAAACATGGCGTATGATGGAAACATGGCTTACCCAGGTAAATATGATGCACACCCAGCCCACTCCACCTGATGGAAACATGGCTTACTTAGGTAAATATGTTGCACATCCAACCCACTCCACCTGATGGAAACATGGCTTACCCAGGTAAATATGATGCACATCCAACCCACTCCACCTGATGGAAACATGGCTTACCCAGGTAAATATGATGCACACCCAGCCCACTCCACCTGATGGAAACATGGCTTACTTAGGTAAATATGTTGCACATCCAACCCACTCCACCTGATGGAAACATGGCTTACTTAGGTAAATATGATGCACATCCAACCCACTCCACCTGATGGTAACACGGCTTTCCCAGGTAAATATGTTGCACATCCAACCCACTCCACCTGATGGAAACACGGCTTACTTAGGTAAATATGTTGCACATCCAACCCACTCCACCTGATGGAAACATGGCTTACTTAGGTAAATATGATGCACATCCAATCCACTCCACCTGATGGAAACACGGCTTACTTAGGTAAATATGTTGTACATCCAACCCACTCCACCTGATGGAAACATGGCTTACCCAGGTAAATATGTTGCACATCCAACCCACTCCACCTGATGGAAACATGGCTTACCCAGGTAAATATGATGCACATCCAACCCACTCCACCTGATGGAAACATGGCTTACCCAGGTAAATATGTTGCACATCCAACCCACTCCACCTGATGGAGACACGGCTTTCCCAGGTAAATATGTTGCACATCCAACCCACTCCACCTGATGGAAACATGGCTTACCCAGGTAAATATGTTGCACATCCAACCCACTCCACCTGATGGAAACACGGCTTACTTAGGTAAATATGTTGCACATCCAACCCAATCCACCTGATGGAGACACGGCTTTCCCAGGTAAATATGTTGCACATCCAACCCACTCCACCTGATGGAAACACGGCTTACCCAGGTAAATATGTTGCACATCCAACCCACTCCACCTGATGGAAACACGGCTTACCCAGGTAAATATGTTGCACATCCAACCCACTCCACCTGATGGAAACACGGCTTACCCAGGTAAATATGTTGCACATCCAATCCACTCCACCTGATGGAAACACGGCTTACCCAGGTAAATATGTTGCACATCCAACCCACTCCACCTGATGGAAACACGGCTTACCCAGGTAAATATGTTGCACATCCAACCCACTCCACCTGATGGAAACACGGCTTACCCAGGTAAATATGTTGCACATCCAACCCACTCCACCTGATGGAAACATGGCTTACCCAGGTAAATATGTTGCACATCCAATCCACTCCACCTGATGGAAACACGGCTTTCCCAGGCAAATATGTTGCACATCCAACCCAATCCACCTGATGGAAACATGGCTTACTTAGGTAAATATGTTGCACACCCACCCCACTCCACCTGATGGAAACATGGCTTACTTAGGTAAATATGTTGTACATCCAACCCACTCCACCTGATGGAAACACGGCTTTCCCAGGCAAATTTGTTGCACATCCAACCCACTCCACCTGATGGAAACATGGCTTACTTAGGTAAATATGATGCACACCCACCCCACTCCACCTGATGGAAACACGGCTTACCCAGGTAAATATGTTGCACATCCAACCCACTCCACCTGATGGAAACACGGCTTACTTAGGTAAATATGTTGCACATCCAACCCACTCCACCTGATGGAAACACGGCTTTCCCAGGCAAATATGTTGCACATCCAACCCACTCCACCTGATGGAAACATGGCTTACCCAGGTAAATATGATGCACATCCAACCCACTCCACCTGATGGAAACACGGCTTTCCCAGGCAAATATGTTGCACATCCAACCCACTCCACCTGATGGAAACATGGCTTACCCAGGTAAATATGATGCACATCCAACCCACTCCACCTGATGGAAACACGGCTTTCCCAGGCAAATATGTTGCACATCCAACCCACTCCACCTGATGGAAACATGGCTTACCCAGGTAAATATGATGCACATCCAACCCACTCCACCTGATGGAAACACGGCTTTCCCAGGTAAATATGTTGCACATCCAACCCACTCCACCTGATGGAAACATGGCTTACCCAGGTAAATATGATGCACATCCAACCCACTCCACCTGATGGAAACACGGCTTTCCCAGGTAAATATGTTGCACATCCAACCCACTCCACCTGATGGAAACATGGCTTACCCAGGTAAATATGATGCACATCCAACCCACTCCACCTGATAGAAACACGGCTTACTTAGGTAAATATGTTGTACATCCAACCCACTCCACCTGATGGAAACATGGCTTACCCAGGTAAATATGTTGCACACCCAACCCACTCCACCTGATGGAAACATGGCTTTCCCAGGTAAATATGTTGCACATCCAACCCACTCCACCTGATGGAAACACGGCTTACTTAGGTAAATATGTTGCACATCCAACCCACTCCACCTGATGGAGACATGGCTTACTTAGGTAAATATGTTGCACATCCAACCCACTCCACTTGATGGAAACACGGCTTACTTAGGTAAATATGTTGCACATCCAACCCACTCCACCTGATGGAAACATGGCTTACTTAGGTAAATATGATGCACATCCAACCCACTCCACCTGATGGAAACACGGCTTACTTAGGTAAATATGTTGTACATCGAACCCACTCCACCTGATGGAAACATGGCTTACCCAGGTAAATATGATGCACATCCAACCCACTCCACCTGATGGAAACATGGCGTATGATGGAAACATGGCTTACCCAGGTAAATATGATGCACACCCAGCCCACTCCACCTGATGGAAACATGACTTACTTAGGTAAATATGTTGCACATCCAACCCACTCCACCTGATGGAAACATGGCTTACCCAGGTAAATATGATGCACATCCAACCCACTCCACCTGATGGAAACATGGCTTACCCAGGTAAATATGATGCACACCCAGCCCACTCCACCTGATGGAAACATGGCTTACTTAGGTAAATATGTTGCACATCCAACCCACTCCACCTGATGGAAACATGGCTTACTTAGGTAAATATGATGCACATCCAACCCACTCCACCTGATGGTAACACGGCTTTCCCAGGTAAATATGTTGCACATCCAACCCACTCCACCTGATGGAAACACGGCTTACTTAGGTAAATATGTTGCACATCCAACCCACTCCACCTGATGGAAACATGGCTTACTTAGGTAAATATGATGCACATCCAATCCACTCCACCTGATGGAAACACGGCTTACTTAGGTAAATATGTTGTACATCCAACCCACTCCACCTGATGGAAACATGGCTTACCCAGGTAAATATGTTGCACATCCAACCCACTCCACCTGATGGAAACATGGCTTACCCAGGTAAATATGATGCACATCCAACCCACTCCACCTGATGGAAACATGGCTTACCCAGGTAAATATGTTGCACATCCAACCCACTCCACCTGATGGAGACACGGCTTTCCCAGGTAAATATGTTGCACATCCAACCCACTCCACCTGATGGAAACATGGCTTACCCAGGTAAATATGTTGCACATCCAACCCACTCCACCTGATGGAAACACGGCTTACTTAGGTAGATATGTTGCACATCCAACCCACTCCACCTGATGGAAACATGGCTTACCCAGGTAAATATGATGCACACCCACCCCACTCCACCTGATGGAAACATGGCTTTCCCAGGTAAATATGTTGCACATCCACCCACTCCACCTGATGGAAACATGGCTTTCCCAGGTAAATATGATGCACATCCAACCCACTCCACCTGATGGAAACATGGCTTTCCCAGGTAAATATGTTGCACATCCACCCACTCCACCTGATGGAAACATGGCTTACCCAGGTAAATATGTTGCACATCCAACACTCCACCTGATGGAAACCGGCTTACCCAGGTAAATATGTTGCACATCCAACCCACTCCACCTGATGGAAACATGGCTTTCCCAGGTACATATGTTGCACATCCAACCCACTCCACCTGATGGAAACAAGGCTTTCCCAGGTAAATATGTTGCACATCCAACCCACTCCACCTGATGGAAACACGGCTTACTTAGGTAAATATGTTGCACATCCAACCCACTCCACCTGATGGAAACACGGCTTTCCCAGGCAAATATGTTGCACACCCACCCCACTCCACCTGATGGAAACATGGCTTACCCAGGTACATATGTTGCACATCCAACCCACTCCACCTGATGGAAACAAGGCTTTCCCAGGTAAATATGTTGCACATCCAACCCACTCCACCTGATGGAAACACGGCTTACTTAGGTAAATATGTTGCACATCCAACCCACTCCACCTGATGGAAACACGGCTTTCCCAGGCAAATATGTTGCACACCCACCCCACTCCACCTGATGGAAACATGGCTTACTTAGGCAAATATGTTGCACATCCACCCCACTCCACCTGATGGAAACACGGCTTATCCAGCTAAATATGTTGCACACCAGCACACTCCACCTGATGGAAACACGGCTTATCCAGCTAAATATGTTGCACACCAGCCCTATTTACCTTTGTAAACATAGTGATCACTAGATGACCGCTGATGAATTGTGAGTCGGGTCAGTGGGTCAAAATCACAGTAATTCACTTTTACTCAGGAATGATGGACACACGGTTCTTATGTTGCTAGGGGTAACAGTAGATGACCCATATTAGGGATATTGGGCCAATGGTTTAAAAGTAAAAATCACAGTAATTCACTTTACTCAGGAATGATGGACACACGGTTCTTATGTTGCTAGGGGTAACAGTAGATGACCCATATTAGGGATATTGGGCCAATGGTTTAAAAGTAAAAATCACAGTAATTCACTTTTACTCAGGAATGATGGACACACGGTTCTTATGTTGCTAGGGGTAACAGTAGATGACCCATATTAGGGATATTGGGCCAATGGTTTAAAAGTAAAAATCACAGTAATTCACTTTACTCAGGAATGATGGACACACGGTTCTTATGTTGCTAGGGGTAACAGTAGATGACACATATTAGTGATATTGGGGCCAATGGGTTAAAAGTAAAAGTCACAGTAATTCACTTTTACTCAGGAATGATGGACACACGGTTCTTGAGGCTTATGTTGCTAGTGGTAACAGTAGATGACCCATATTAGGGAAATTGGGGCCAATGGTTTAAAAGTAAAAGTCACAGTAATTCAATTTACTCAGGAATGATTGGCACACGATTCTTGAAGCTTATGTTGCTAGGGGTAACAGTAGATGACCCATATTAGGGATATTGGGGCCAATGGTTTATAAGTAAAAGCCACAGTAATTGTGGATAGATCAAGTGTTTCTTGTTAGTCTAAATGTAATATTTCCTGCATACTAGGATTCTCAGTGAAGAAATTGACGTCATTCATTAAGAAGTTCGTGCCCGAAGCGAAGCTGGTCGAGGAGAACATGACAGAACTGTGCTACCAGATGCCGGCGGCCGCGGCCCACAGGGGAGATTTCGAATGGTTATTCCAGGAATTAGAGCGCTGCCACACAGACTTCGGCATATCCAGCTTCGGAATCTCAGATACAAGTTTAGAAGAGGTATCCGTACAAGCTTTACTAATTATACAAGTGTAGTTTAACAAGGGGGGATATATGAGTCTCCGTCACAAATCCTGCCCACTCCATGGCTCTTAAATCCGTTGATGGATTCTACAATTGCCGAGCACAAATGTTCATATCTAGATGCCGAAATATGAACATACAGTCTAACCTGCCTTAATCGGACAGGTGGGTTTTCTCTGGGTACTCCGGTTTCCTCCCACATGAATGACCACATATAGGCTTTCATCCGAGCCAACGAGAGTGATTAATATAAGTTGTTAAAACTTGCTTCGAAGAAACCGGAGTACCCAGAGACAACCCACCTGTCCGATCTGGCGACCACCGTACCGTCTCACATACTTCCCAGTCTGAGGATCGAACCCGGCTTGCATTGGTGAGAAGCGAGCGCACTAACCACTGCGCTAATTGGACAGCTAGTAGAGTATGATACAAGGATTTATGTGTCATAATGTACAAGTCATATATCTTATACAGGTTTTCCTCAAAGTTGCTGAAGAACACACAGTGGAGATTGAAGAAGTAAAGAGAAATAAACTGGATGAAATGGCTGATGGTAAATATATTGATGGTCCTCATCTTAATGTGCCGAATTGGCATTCTTAACGAGAATGACGTTGTGTATTTGTAATATACCAGTAGTGTCGCATCATAAAACTTCATATCAAAGGTCAGTGGATGATCCTCTTTCGATATTGCTCTAACGAGGTCACTTATCTTAATGCTCGGTCAAATGAATGCCAAAATAAAAGAAATCGGAAGTAAGAAAAAGGAGTATTATTTGATGATAGTCTCTAAACTAAGCTAGTTTAGTATATACAAATTTATTTTAGCTCGATTGCGAAACAAGTTCTTACAAGTTATATTAATCACTCTCGAGACCTCATTCCTGAGGGAGAAAGAAGAGGCAACGTGGAAATTAAATGTCTTGCCTAAGGGCACAATCCTAACGGCTCCAGTGGGGCACAAACTCCGAACCATTCGCACCTGAAGCGAAAACGCATCCACGGCGCTATCACGACTTCCACTAAACTAAGTTCATGACTAAGTTTGCTCAAATTGTGATCCTGAGGTCATATTTGACCCCCACAGTAAGTGAAATTCGCCTAGATTTATATAGTACAATTCTTTCTATTTGTAAACTTTAATTATTTTACAACGATTGCGAAACAAGCTTTAACAATATTAATCACTCTCGTTGGCTCGGATGAAAACGTAAATGTGGTCATTCATGTGGGAGGAAACCGGAGTACCAGGAGAAAACTCATCTGTCCGATCTGGCGACCACTACCATCTCACATACTTCCCAGTCCGAGGATCGAACCCGGGTTGCATTGGTGGGAAGCGAGCGCGCTAACTGCATCGGACAGCCCAATACAATTCTTTAAAAAGCAGAAACCACAATGTTCAAGTTTTTGATATTAGAACACTTGTACGTTTTTATAGCCCTTTGAGCTTTTCAACTCAGGTGAGCGATCCTTCATGGCACTCTTGTATCATTTAACAATTAGGTGGTAGAATACCACGGGGTGTGTCTAGACTCAGCTTCAAGCGCAAGAAGAAGCTGTCCTTGCTGGGCCGACGAGGATCAAACAGAGTGAATAGCACGACGGACCTTATGGCTGAAGAGGATACAGGTATTCCATTTAGCTTGTACTTATATCTGGGTACCGGCAGATTATACTTAAATCTGGGTACCAGTGCCTTGTGCTCAAATTACTTTGCTCAAATATTTGTTGCCAATAAAAAGTCCTAATGTGTGTTTTACGTTTATATATCGTCGCTACCTGTTGCCCATATCAGCGATGCCTCCTGAATAGATTAGTCATTTTAGATTTTTCGAGGATAGTGCAATGAAACAGACAGAGACCCATTCCAGAGTCTCCTCTTGTTCTTTTACATACACGGTGTACAGCATCGACACAAGACCTTGGTTTAAAGTCCCATCTGAAAGACTGTTAATTTTATTAGAGTCAGACGGGGGATCGAACCTGCGTTCCCTGGAGGAACCAAGTCCTAAGTTGTGAAAGCTATGTTTTATTCTCAAATCCGAGAAAATATTAACCAGATAGGAAATCATGAAGAAAGCAAGTTTTGCACTTTAGCTCTATGTTGATATGATTACTGTCGAAATAACAACATTTATCTTGATTCTGACATGTTTAAGCAAATTTAGTTTTCAGTTAGAAAAAGAGCATCTAAAGCTTCCCAAATCATTCAAAAAACAATTTGAATGTTCTCAAAATATATGTCAACCAAATATGTTTACAAAAGTGTGCCTAAGTTGTTAGTTCCTGCACATCAGAATAGACTAAACCGAATATGTGAAAATGTTCATATTAAAAGTGATGGAGGCATTTAATGTTTACGGCTGGCAAACAACATTTTTAGATGAATTTATATGTTCTAAATCGATCTAGGGGGTTTAGAACGACAAGAAAGTGTTTTATTCACCGATAAACAACAGCAAGACAAATATTATTTCCATTCTAAAATGTGTGTTATTTTGTTCCCTTGTCTGTTATTTTGGCTGATGGCTTTACAAAATACCCGTGAAATACCTTCTGTATTTCAGTGGCAGTGAAAATCCTCCTCCAACTATCAGCACTATATTTCCTGTATAACTGGTTATTAACAGTAAAATCCTGCCTAATCGTTGTATTCAATTACCCATATTTTACTACGACTTATTTATGTCACATGATTTATATGCCGAAAATAAGTTTATTACAGGGGGAGCAAAATTCAACAGCATAAAATAGACCAACTGTAGTAGTTTATACAAATTTATTTTAGCTCGATTGCGAAACAAGTTATTTCAACTTATATTAATCACTCTCGAGACCTCATTCCTGATGGAATCCATCGCCACGAGGGAGAAAGAAGTGGCAACATGGAATTTAAATGCCTTGCCTAAGGATACAATCGTAACGGCTCCAGTGGGGCTCGAACTCCGGACCTTTTGCACCTGAAGCGAACGCGCATCCACTGCGCTATCACGACTTCCAACTGTAGATGTGGTTTATTGCAGATTTAACAACAGTAGATTTGTTCTTTGTTTATTGGATCAAAATATTAAGTCATGTTAGAATATGAAATAGATTGCTAAACAGCAATAAAAGATGAAGTTCCCCCCCCCCATTCAATTCTCAATGTCAAAATTCCACTTCCACAGTAAACTGGTTGCACTGCACCATAAAACACGATGGAACATTTATTTTTCTTCGCAATGTTTTAATGCTGTCCGATTAGCGCAGTGGTTAGCGCACTCGCTTCTCACCAATGCGACCCAGGTTCGATCCTCGGATCGGGAAGTATGTGAGATGGTATGATGGTCGCCAGATCGGACAGGTGGGTTTTCTCTGGTTACCTCCCACACAGAGTGATTAATATAAGTTGTTAAAACTTGCTTCACAATCGTTGTAAACTAAATCAAGTTTAAAAAAACAATGTTTTAAATTTACTTATTAAAAAAATACAATTCTAGCTGGTTCACGTTAAGCATTTAATCCTGGTATAAGAATCAATCCACGCTTGTACTGATTAAAAGTGTGAAACGTCTGTCCTAAAGTGTGCTGTACAAACATTAGAATGTTATTGTTCAATTATTTGAGACGTCTGTCCTAAAGTGTGCCGTACAAACATTAGAATGTTATTGTTCAATCACGTGAAACGTCTGTCCTAAAGTGCGCCGTACAAACATTAGAATGTTATTGTTCAATTATTTGAGACGTCTGTCCTAAAGTGTGCCGTACAAACATTAGAATGTTATTGTTCAATCACGTGAAACGTCTGTCCTAAAGTGCGCCGTACAAACATTAGGATTGTGTTGTTCAATCACTTGAAACGTCTGTCCTAAAGTGCACCGTACAAACATTAGGATGTTATTGTTCAATCACTTGAAACATCTGTCCTAAAGTGCGCCGTACAAACATTAGAATGTTATTGTTCAATTATTTGAGACGTCTGTCCT
This sequence comes from Archivesica marissinica, assembly GCA_014843695.1. NCBI lineage: Eukaryota > Metazoa > Mollusca > Bivalvia > Venerida > Vesicomyidae > Archivesica > Archivesica marissinica. Next base: position 24,156,950 of record CM026397.1, on the reverse strand, counting down.
AAAGTGTGCCGTACAAACATTAGAATGTTATTGTTCAATCACGTGAAACGTCTGTCCTAAAGTGCGCCGTACAAACATTAGGATTGTGTTGTTCAATCACTTGAAACGTCTGTCCTAAAGTGCACCGTACAAACATTAGGATGTTATTGTTCAATCACTTGAAACATCTGTCCTAAAGTGCGCCGTACAAACATTAGAATGTTATTGTTCAATTATTTGAGACGTCTGTCCTAAAGTGTGCCGTACAAACATTAGAATGTTATTGTTCAATCACGTGAAACGTCTGTCCTAAAGTGCGCCGTACAAACATTAGATTTTGTTCAATCACTGAAACTCTGTCCTAAAGTGGCGTACAAACTTAGGATTTGTGTTGTTCAATCACTTGAAACGTCTGTCCTAAAGTGTGCCGTACAAACATTAGGATTGTGTTGTTCAATCACTTGAAACGTCTGTCCTAAAGTGTGCCGTACAAACATTAGGATTGTGTTGTTCAATCACTTGAAACGTCTGTCCTAAAGTGTGCCGTACAAACATTAGGATTGTGTTGTTCAATCACTTGAAACGTCTGTCCTAAAGTGTGCCGTACAAACATTAGGATTGTGTTGTTCAATCACTTGAAACGTCTGTCCTAAAGTGTGCCGTACAAACATTAGGATTGTGTTGTTCAATCACTTGAAACGTCTGTCCTAAAGTGTGCCGTACAAACATTAGGATTGTGTTGTTCAATCACTTGAAACGTCTGTCCTAAAGTGTGCCGTACAAACATTAGGATTGTGTTGTTTTCTTCTGACTACATTGTATAAACCTTTAAGATTATACAACACTATTTATGTATTTATGAAATAGAATCATTTAGTGGAGCCTCCGTAATGCAATGGCTACAGTGTCTGCCCCGTAATCGAGGGGTTGTGAGTTCGAACCTCACCAGAGCCGCGGTGGTGATGACTTTAGGCAATACTCTTAAATACACATTGCCTCTTCTCTCTCCCTCATGGCCATGGATTCCATCATGAATAAGGTCTCCAGAGAGATTAAAATAATGTTGCAAGAACTTGTTTCGCAATCTAGCTAAAATAAATTTGTATAATCTTTGCCAATAAACTAACAAAGCCAAAGATCCTGTATTAATACGAACATTCCTAAGTCTTCCCAATTATCATTTATTATTTTATTGAAATTTCAACAAAACAGTGCAGAAGTGTTTGTTATCAGGAGGTATTGGGTATATATATGCATGCATGCTGGCGACTCGTTTACCCGTTATATAATGCTAATTTTCTGTCCTGCATTTGTTAAGCATGCACGTCTATAGAGAAATAAACAGCCTTAACCCATTTCATTCTGGATATATTTAAAGGCTTTTGCAAACAACATAGATCCAGATCAGCCGCAGCGTGACGCTGCGTGCTGATCAGGATCTATGTTGTTTGCTGCATAGCCAAGTGTCTTAGCAAGATCATCCGTGGCGGTTAATCTGGCTCCTATGTTCTTTGCAAATACCGTTTGAACGGTATCCAGAATGAAATGGGTTAAGAGACTGCTATAAGTAATTGCAATCATTCACTTAACCCATTCAACACCAAGTAACTGACATGGACTGGTGCGCGATATTTTCAGACCAATAAATTAATAAGAAAATTACCTTTGGACCAGTTCATTTATCAAAATAGGTAATTTTATCTAAAAATAGTAATAATTATTACTGGCAAAAAAGTGCAGATCCTGATGAGACGGCTCGTCACGAGCCGGCTCATCTGGATCTACACTTTTCATAAGCCTATTTAGAGGCCTGTGGGGTTGAAAGGGTTAATAAAACATTTTACATTGTAGCATTTTTTGTATGCCAAGAATACCTAATAATTTAGACGATAAGACAATTGACATGCTTCATGCTGGCATGTCGACAGAAGACATGCAATGCATGTTGGGAGTTCTAGTCGAGCAATTTGAATATCTTCGCATGCAATTTCGAACGACGTGACGCACCGACACAGAAATCAACACTTTAGTCATACCCATTATTAAGTGGTATTTTTGTTTTTAGCCCCTACACTTTTCATAAGCCTATTTAGAGGCCTGTGGGGTTGAAAGGGTTAATCACTCTCAAGATACCTTATGCAGCCTTTACATTGCATGTGTTTACTTTTCCAAGTATTCAACAGTACCATATGTTTGCCATGTTGCTTCTTTTCAGTTATAAATTAGTCGCAATATGCATGATCTGACATTGACCTAGAGTTGCACTGCCTTATTAAATTAAGTGCATTACCCCCCCATTGTCACTGCTGTGTGGCAGGTGCGGAGTACAGGTAACTGGTCCATAAACGATCACTCTGAGAGAAATGTCCACACATTGCTGTATCAGTCTAATAGACAAACATGCTGCATATAAAGTATATACTACATTTCATTATGCCTATAAACTGTTAACTCCCCCTACCACCTCACACACACGTGCATAATAATGATCTCAACTATCCACACCCATACTATTGTTGAAATACAAGCCCTTTCCTAACACCCCATGCTTTCCTCCCCACCTCAATCCTCTCCCCTACCATATGTTCCCCCAACTACATTTCCCTTTTCCAACACATTCCCCCTCCACAAAACATTCCCCTCCCCCACCACATGATCCACTCCCACTACATTCCCCTCCCCCACTACATGCACCCCCATCAACACATTCCCCTTCCACACCACATGATCCACTCCCACTACATTCCCCTCCCCCACCACATGCTACTCCCCCCACTACATGCTCCCTCATCACCCACCACATGCTCCTCCCCCACTACATGCTCCTCCCCCACTACATGTTCCTCCATCACTACATTCCCCTCCCCCACCACATGCTACCCCCCCCCCACTACATGCTCCCTCATCACCCACCACATTCCCCTCCCCCACTACATGCTACTCCCCCCACAACATGCTCCATCATCACCCACCACATTCCCCTCCCCCACTACATGCTACTCCCCCCACAACATGCTCCATCATCACCCACCACATGCTCCTCCCCCACTACATGCTCCCTCATCACCCACCACATGCTCCTCCCCCACCACATGCTCCTCCCCCACTACATGCTCCATCATCACCCACCACATGCTCCTCCCCCACTACATGCTACTCCATCACTACATTCCCCTCCCCCACCAAATGCATGTACACATTCTATTACCAGTCTGCTTTTTCTGTACAGTTAACATGTATTGACATTGATGGACAATTTAGCATAGTTGGTCATAGTTAATAATGTGACAGCCGCAGCTGATCAGGATCTATGTTGTTTGCTACATAGCTAAGTGTCCTATCAAGATCATCTGAATTGCAAACAGCATAGAGCCTGATAAGACGGCATGTACCGTGGCGGCTGATCTGGCTCTATGTTCTTTGCAAATACTGTTTGAACGGTATTCAGAATCAAATGGGTTAAATAGTATCAATGTTTCGATTTAGCTGAGCACGCTGTATTTCCAACAGTTTGAGTTCTGTGAAACTTTCGAACATATTCTATTTTGCAGAATATATGCTGGATTGTCTACCTTAGACATAGTCTTTCCTGTTTTCTCTGAAAGTACATGTAAAATATAAACTGTACATAATAACACTATGAATAATATCTCATTAATATGTCACTGTCGTGTAATTAAATCTTTGGAAGTCGTGATAGCGCAGTGGATGCGCTTTTGCTTCAGGTGCGAAAGGTCTGGAGTTCGAGCCCCACTGGAGTCGTTATGATTGTGCCCTTGGCAAGGCATTTAAATTCCATGTTGCCTCTTCTCTCTCCCTCGTGGCGATGGATTCCATCAGGAATGAGATCTTGAGAGTGCTTAATATAAGTTGTAAGAACTTGTTTCGCATACGAGCTAAAATAAATTTGTCTAAACTAAATTAAATCTTTGACTCTGCACATGCTAACTGTGACAATAAACATCAAATGTGTCTTGGAATTTCATTAGAACTGTGTTATAACTACACATGCAATTACAGTAAAACCTGTGTTTGTGGTCACCTCTATTAAGCAGCCAACATGTATTAAGCAGCCAGATTCCCAATATGTTTTAGTATATGTTTGCCCTCTATTAAACAGCCACTGTGCTCAGCAGCCACTTTCTGTGATTCCCTTGACTGACTGCATAAGACAGATTTGACTGTACATTAAATATGAGTTTTCAATTATAATTAAGAAAAAGCACATTACTAAATTGTTGTCTGTTACAATTATCTGAACTATTTATAACCCTTATTTTACCCAGCATGCAGTGTTAAAAAAAACAAATCACACATAAAATATAGTTGTGTTAAAATACAGACATTATATAATTTAAAAAACATATTTTGTGAAACAAACATGTAGATCTATATTGATTTTATATTGTATTATAAAATTAAAAACATATTTCAGACAGTTCAAAGATTGCAGTTTATGTTTTGTCCCTTCAGATTCTGTTATTTCTGGTCCAGTCAGTGATTATGGAGAGAATGGGTTTAGCTACAGTCTGCACGACAAGGTCACGGGTTGGAAGCTGACCCTGCGTCAGTTTATCGCCATTTTCCTCAAAAGGTTTCACCACATGAGAAGAAGTAAAAAGGGATTTCTTACTGAGGTATGGACATCCTGTTTTATGGATTTCTAACTGAGGTATGGACATCCTGTTTTATGGATTTCTAACTGAGGTATGGACATCCTGTTTTATGGATTTCTAACTGAGGTATGGACATCCTGTTTTACGGATTTCTAACTGAGGTATGGACATCCTGTTTTATGGATTTCTTACCGAGTAATGGACATCCTGTTTTATGGATTTCTTACGGATGAATAGAATTAGTTAATAGACTTAGTATATGAGATGGTACATTGGGCGTTAAATCAGACAGGTTAGTTTTCTGCGAGTAATATAACTGGTGATTAGCGCCAGATTCGATCCTCGGACTGGGAAGCATGTGAGATGGTACGGTGTTCGCCAGATCGGACAGGTGGGTTTTCTCTGGGTACTCCGATTTCCTCCCACACGAATGACCACATATACGCTTTCATCCGCGCCAACGAGAGTGATTGATATAAGTTGTTAAAACTTTCTTTGCAAACGTTATGAAATAAATAAAGTTTAAAAAATGAGTTGTGAAAGCTTGTTTCACAATCTGTTAAATAAATAAAGTTTATACTTTTAAATCTTTCAGATAGTACTGCCGGTAATCTTTATTCTGTTAGCCCTGACTTTCTCTATGATCGCGCCACCATTCAGGGAAGCACCACCCCTTGAGCTACACCCCTGGCACTATGAGCCAGTGAGAGGAGATCCACACCTGCACATGTTTTACAGGTAACTATCATATGATGATGATGATATAGTTTATTCACCCTCGCCGCTGGCTGACCATATGGGAGAACAAACTATGATGATTTTTTTTTGGAGGGATACATTTATTTATTGTCATCCCCTGGTTAATCGGTGTGTGTTTTACGTTTATTTATCGTCGTAAACGGTTGCCCATATGAGCGATGCCTCCTGAAGAGATTAGTCATTTTAGATTTGTGGAGGATAGTGCAATGATACAGACAGAGACCCATTCCAGAGTCTCCTCCGGTTCTTTTACGTGCACGGTGTAAAGCACAGACACTGGACCTCAGTTTAAAGTCCCAACTGAAAGACTGTTAATTTTATTAGTGTCAGATGAGGGATCGAACCTGCGATCCCTGGATTACCAGTCTAGCGTGTTACCACTCCCTCCAGAAGTATATTACTGATTCTATTTTTTTGAAAGATGATGCCAGATACAGAAGATGCTCCAATTCCAGAAGCATCCCTTGTTATTTTGCATGCCCGATATTTAAGACCTTAGCTTATAGTCCCATCCCTTGTTATTTTGCATGCCCAATATTTAAGACCTTAGCTTATAGTCCCGTCCCTTGTTATTTTGCATGCCCGATATTTAAGACCTTAGCTTATAGTCCCATTTCTTGTTATTTTGCATGCCCGATATTTAAGACCTTGGCTTATAGTCCCATCTCTTGTTATTTTGCATGCCCGATATTTAAGACCTTAGCTTATAGTCCCATTTCTTGTTATTTTGCATGCCCGATATTTAAGACCTTAGCTTATAGTCCCATACCTTGTTATTTTGCATGCCCGATATTTAAGACCTTAGCTTATAGTCCCATCCCTTGTTATTTTGCATGCCCGATATTTAAGACCTTAGATTATAGTCCCATCTATTGTTTATACAAATTTATTTTAGCTTGATTGCGAAACAAGTTATGTCAACTTATATTAATCACTCGCGAGACCTCATTCCTGATGGAATCCCTTGCCACGAGGGAGAGAGAAGAGGCAACGTTGAATTTAAATGCCTTGCCTAATCGTAACGGCTCCAGCGGGGCTCGAACTCCGGACCTTTCGCACCTGAAGCGAACGCGCATCTACTGCGCTATCACGATTGTTGGTCAGACAGGGGATCAAACCTATTATGTCTCCCATTGCACATGAACCAAATGGCACGTCTGTGACTGAGTGGTTAATACCGCCACCTGACCATCACTAGGTTCTCATTACTGTGAGTTCAAGACCTGCTTGAGTTGACTTGTTCAGTTGGGGAACTTTGGATAGTTGGTTTGCACCACAGACACAAGACACATTTTTTTTTTGCCCTATTGGTCATAGTTCTTGGAACAAAGATTTAATAACTCTCGAGACCTCATTCCTGATGGAATCCATCGCCACAAGGGAGAGAGAAGAGGCAACGTGGAATTTAAGTGCCTTGCCTAAGGACACAATTGTAAAGGCTACAGCTGGGCTCGAACTCCGGCCTTTCGCACCTGAAGCGAACACGCTATCACAACTTCTAGTTATTTTTTTACCCTGGAATTTTTGGAGGGAGGGCTTCTGTTTCAGTCCATACGTGTTTATTGTGTGTATAATCATTAGTTAAATATAATTATCATGATGAATAAAATTTGTTTCTGGTAAGCCAACAATTTAAATATTATTTGTTAATTTATTTTCAGTAATGATGCCAATGGTCCAAGATCTAGGTTGATGGAAGAAATGATTCAGACAAGATCTGGTGTCGGAAATAGATGTGTGAATAAACATTCCATAGAGTAAGTACCGATATTCTCAATGGAATAGAAATGATCTAGCCGAGATTGTAGCGACACAATTCCAATGAAATTTTATGAGATATTTCACTGTTGCATTTAACGCTAGTGTACAAAGAGTTAAATTCCAAAACAAACAAACAAACAAACAGACGAGTTGCTCAACATTTCTTTAGTTTATACAAATATATTTTAGCTCGATTGCGAAACAAGTTCTTATAACTCATGCTAATCACTCTCGAGACCTCATTCCTGATGGAATCCATCACCACGAGGGAGAGAGACGAGCCATGTGGAATTTAAATGCCTTGCCTAAGGACACAATCGTAACGGCTCCAGCGGGGCTCGAACTCCGGGCCTTTCGCACGTGAAGCGAACGCGCTACCACTGAGCTATCACGACTTCCACAACATGTATTTACTACAATCTAATGGTTTATATGTTTACCCGGCAGTGGCTACCCATGTGAACCAGTCGAACAGCTGACATTTCCTCAGTTAAAACCCTGGAACCAGACCATAGACTGTGACTGTAGTTCCGGTTGGCAGGTGTGTCCGGATAACGCAGGCGGACCGACCCCACCCAATGTGTTGTTGCCGACAACGGACTACCTGTACAACATGACGGAGCGCGAGGTCAGTGATTGGCTGTTGAAAACACAGACATCATTCAAGAAGAGAAGGTATTGAAGTTTGTCTTGTGAGATATTTGTTATTTATTAAGGTTCTGCCTTTACACACACGGCACAAGTGTATTGTTCTCATAATAAATGAAACACATGTTGATTTTATTCCTTTTGATGGCCAATGTACAATTGTTATGTTAAGCCTGTCTCTACGTCATTACATAATTAATGGAACAGTACGGTATTATTTAAACCGTTTAAAGATGCGCTTGGGATTTATGACGTTGTCACAGAATGACACGAGGGCCAGCTTCTCTCAGGGTCACGGATACCAGGATCAAGTGTATGCATAAAGACTAAGCAGATTTACAAATTTTAATATACATCAAACAACACTAGCAACAAAGACAATGAATGGTAGGAGATGTAAGTTTGTCCGTAGTTTGGCTCTTCACAGATGGTGGCTTAACTTCCGGTATAGAGTCCGGTCTACGGCTGGTAATGCCGTTAATTTATGTAACAGTTCCGAGATCTAAATAACTGCCGTTTCCACACTCGACTAACTTTTAGGCTATAATGCACCTATTTAAACATTGGCACATATGGCCATCACAGTGCTATAATGCACATAGTTAAGATTGGCAAGTATTGCCTGCACACTTTAAAAGATTGGCAAGTCACAGTGCTATAATGCACACTTCAACAGATTGGCAAGTATTGCCATTACAGTGATAGTTCACTAGATTTACAATGCACAAGATGATTAACTCCCTGCGTCCTAAGGACCCTGTCCACTGACGGCGGACTCGATGCTGCTCAGCTACCGCTACCCGCTGACACGCTCCAATCTATGGAGGTCACCAGCTCACGCCGGCAAACTCTCCCAATCGGCTCGTGCCCCAGCTCGTTATCTCGATCGTTCTGAACCGGATCTACGCCCCTGAGCTACACCTCTCACGGCTCCTGGTTCATGCGTGAAGCGACTACAACAATAACAAATATAATACCCTTGTGCTACGTCAATCTACTCGGCTCTTATTACCACCTTATATTATACCATTGTGGTACAACAAGACAATAGTTACCATAATGCTTGGACATAAATACACACACGTCTATGTAGAATCAATACACATGGTGACCTTCATGGTCTAAATATACAACGACTCCGTACCCATCATAACCTCATATGGTATATCTATATATATACAAACTTAGAACCACTCAAGACCTATTACTCCGCTCCTGCAATTTGAGCGTACATGACACCCCTTTCAACAACGGCTGATAACAACCCTGCCCCAGCCATATATTCAACACTTGATTCAACAGTAGTTATTAGTTAATTATTATGTATGTAATGAACAGTAGATATTCATCGTCGTAAATCACTAGAACCACATTGAATAATGATTAACTACAACATGTTTCTGGTAACGTCTCGGACAGTTGCTTTAGACGACGTTTCAGATAAAATAACCTCTAATGACAACTACGAACAATATAATATATAGTTACATACCCAAATCTGTCGCATGTACAATTCACAACAGTCAATTGTGATGTTCCGATGTCATATGATATTTTCACCCGCGGGTGAAAAAAATGCCATGAGATTTTCACCCCCCCTATGAGACTTTCACCTGCCCCCCAATATTTTTGTCAAACGTTGTTGCTGCTGTGTTGCTTCTATCTTATGGTATGTGAGAGTCATCTGACTATTTTATATATGGTGGTGACAAAATTGAAAGATTGGCAATCTCATGGCCATGATATTTTCACCCGCGTGTGAAGATATCATGGCCATGAGATTTTCACCCCCCCCTAATTGTCTTAAACAACATATCTATTGAAATAGCACAACTTTCAATTGACTGAGTGTGCAGTAGTGGGGAATTGTACTCATTATATAAAGAATTAATAGTTGCACCTACCATTCACCTTAAAATTTGTCGCTTTTTATTTTAGATTTTTCCCTTGTAGATCATGGAATATGACTAATGTTGTTGCTGTATTGCTTCTATCTCATGGTAAGGGAGAGAAATATGACTATTTCAAATATGATGGTGGCAAATTTGAAAGAGTTGCTGGGGGGGGGGGGGGGTGAAAATATTGCAATGTTTTCATATTTCTATGAAACTGAATGTACATGCTGAAGCTGTTAATATTACAAACATCTCATTAATAACTTATTTACCCACAATTTGTTGATTAATAATACAAATATACAGGGATCATTCTAGAGGGCGATGTGGGCGAAATTGTCGCCCTAGGGACCCTGACTTCGCCCTCTGGGGCACTTCTCCCTAAAAAAAAATATTTTTTGGTTTTTACGATTTTCAACCAAAATTTGTCTAGTAAGATACACTGGCCCATTATAAAGCACACTTTCTATTCAAATGTTGTATTTAATGGTTGTTCTGTGCATTTTAACCCTATTTTGCAGAAGTATATTAAAGAACACCATTTAAGGAAGCGATCAGGCGCTTTCTCACTTCTTCCAAAAATTCTGACCTAGAATGAACACTGATATACATATATGATAAAAATGTTGTTTGGTTGTTCACTTTAATTCATTTATTTATTGGCAGAAACGGCATCAATCAATGCCTTTGGCCATTTACATATTCAGTTACAAATATGGCCAGGACATACAACAATATATAACACTTCAAGTACACACATACATACATATAACGAGCACAAAAGTAACAACATTTCAATTTGTATAACATGATTATTAAGAAGCAGTTCAATCTTCGAGGGATTGCTTTCTAAGTTCAAGAGCATCGTTTAAATATTTAGCGGTTAATATAACACCATCCATCGCCTCATAGTAATACCTCGAGAATAGTCAAACGAATATTGTAAGGAAAACATGCCTGTCTTCTGAGGCTTGTCACATGGAAAATAATCGACGTCTAAAATATTTGACTGGAAACATATCTTAAAACTTTACAGCGACACTACATCAGTGAAAACGCAAATTTCTACAGAATGTATTTTCCTATTATATGGACATATTGTAATATTTGTTTCCAAATATTTGATTCATAACACGATTTAAGGAACACACTTACCATTATACCTCACAGTGTGCCTATGCATATTTATTTGTAGACTAATCTTAGTTAAATTATCTCTAAACGAAAGTATCGCGCGTTTAATATTGACTACGGTGACAAACAAACGTCAATTCAGAAGCATGGATGACCGCTATAATATATCCTACTTTCAATTTTGAAAGCTTGTAGATCACTAAAACACCGTTTATTGATTCAATGTTAGTGTTTGGATGTATTCGGAAGAATTTGTAGTAGCAACACATTTATACGTGATAAAATGCATTTTATTTGCTTTTTGCGATGATGTAATGTCGCTTAAAGCTAAATGAGGACAAAATATATTTAGAAATGTAAGTTTTGATGAATGAACTAATGCTGATTAAAGTCTGGGCACCTCAATAACTAGGAACACCAATCTATATTGCCTTTAAAGAAAAATAGGTTGTAAAACCCAATATTATTCATTCAGCCACTACTTCAGGCCTGCTGCACGGTAAAGTGCCCATTTGAGGTAAAATATGTGTATAATGCTATTTTTAAAAATCTATTCCTAAAATCACACTGAAATGATGTTTTTCATAAAGGTATTCCATAAAACTAACTGTGCAAGTGAAAAAATTACATTAAATTTCAGAGAGAAAAATTTCAGTTGGCATTATGTCATCCAAAAATAGGTGTAATGCGTTAGCATCTAAATTTTTACCTTATTTTAAAAGCTCCTGATAAGATTATCATTAATCTATCATGATTTGTCATTTCATTTTATAAAACAAAATTGATCCAGCTTTACTGTATAACACTTTGTATTTTCCTAGTTACTAAATCATTTTATTTTAATATAACAAAAGCGGTACATGATGTAATGCCTGTAAATTTTGAAAACACTAAATGTTATAAAATGACAATAAAATAATTATCAGAACTCATTTGGTATGTTTTATAGTATATAAATTATTAAAACTAATATGAGTATTCACCTGTGAAGTTATATTAAGATATTACAACCAGAATATTTATTGTAGTCATTTTTAATGTCCAAAAACAGTCTGTTACAAACAATCTGTAATGTCCGTCACACTCTGGTTACAGCAAGAAATGGTCATAGATTTGGAAACGTTTGCTTTTGTTTTGTTAACAAAGTGCTCCCTAATAATATGTCCAAGTTTCATAAAAATTCATTTAGTAGATTTTTCAAAATTGAATGAAATATAACGTTTGTGTAATGTCCATCACTCAGTTATTCTCATTAAATGCAACATTTCACACCAAAATCTGACTAATTAACCTCAATTTATTGTTATGCATTTTTTTGGCCTTACAATGTGCATGCATGCATAATCATATCGTATGGAAAAATATCTAAAATAATACTTCACCTGAATCCAAAAGTTCATTCTTTTATTACTGTGACTGAATTCAGCTTTTATGTTTCATAATATTATAAAAGATTTTTTTTACTTTTCACTGGGAACCAATAGATATTACCTAATCAGCTTCTCACCCTTTTTCTAATTCAGAGCTGCACAATATACAAGGTTATTTTACTTCCCACAAAATGCCATAAATTACCCCCTACCGGTAATCATTTCCTAAAACAACACAACTGATCAGGGGACTTGTGCTAAAGTAAACAGTGTAATTGATCAATGTAACACTGCTACTGTGCACTATGATCCAATTAACAGGATTATATAACACCAGGTGTCCACTTATGCCTGAGGCACTGTCAGATCAGACTAATCAAAAGAGTTAATATACAACAACAACAATAGTTTATTGTGTAAAACATCTATAAGACGTTTAAGCAAATACAATAGTTACACATTGTAGTGGATACACAAAAGTAATTACCAAGAGGTCTCTTTAATGAAATCTTGTGAAAAGATAACAGTTCGAATTACAAGGATTTGTTCTGCATAAATATGCTTACGGTGGGTTGTATGTATTAATATGATTATTTAAATATTAAAATGTATTAATGTCCACTCCTACTGATTAATGCATAATACATGAACTTAGAAGTATTAAGAATACAACGTTTTGAATGCTCTGACATGATATGTTCAAGCTTATTAATGTTGGGCCAATGGTTATAATACGGTTTAAGATACTTGGTACATAATTCCCTATATTTTGGGCATACTAACAGGAAGTGGTATTCGTTTTCTAAGACATTCATGTAACAATTTGGACAGTGTCTATCTTCTCGTCTAATGTTATTATATCTGCCGGTTTCTATTGTAAGATTGTGCGACGATATTCTAAAGCGTGTCAGTGCTATTCGAGTTAATATACAGGGGCCATAATAAAAACTAAGAGTATCTACAAGGACATGGAGATTGCTACATATACCCTGAAAAGTCAGAATAATCCTGGCAGGATACTTCTGACATTATCTGCAAACTACAGGAACCTGAAATTCATGCAACCTCTTCTCGTGTCAAATGTAAATTTAATGTCACAGACAGAAAGATTGCCTAGCAGGGTACAAAATAAAGTGAACTGACTGAAAACTGATGACCCCCAAAATGTGAACAGACTTGTGATAAGCCCCTTCTCCCCACTGTAAAAAGGCATATTAATTATAGAATGCTGAACCCCGAGTGGAAATAGAATTGTGGGTATAATGGTAACTGTTGCTGACCCCTACCCCAAATAGACAACTGGATTATAGACTGCTTATATCCCAAAAGACATGTGGATTACAAACTGAATTTCCCTTTAGTGAAAATACATGTTGATTGAATACTGTGAATCAGGCATGTGTATTATAAACCATTGACCTCCTAATAAATAGACATGTGGATTGTAGATCCCCCCCCCCTCAATTAAATAGACAAGTGGATTACCCCCAAGAGTTAATAGACATAACTATATAGAATGCTGAACCCCATGACCTTCTTAAATAAGCATGTGGATTATACAATGTCCCCCAAACCTGTAGAATTTGATAGACATGTGGATTATACAATGTCCCCCAAACCTGTAGAATTTGATAGACATGGGAATTACCGCCTAAAGTGAATAAACATGTATATGGATTATTATTGTGATATTAGTGTTTAAAGTACAATTTATTCAAACAAAATGAAGAAAATCTAACTGGTTGAAATTTGGAAAAAATGCTCAAAAACTATTTTTGTGTAATGTCCGTCACACTTTTGCAAGTGTTGTTTATTTATTATGAAAGTCGAACTACATGTAAAAAAATAAAAGGGTTAATGTTCCTAATTTGTTACTGATGTTTTGAAGTTCCTCTGAAGATACATTTTTCAATGAAGCTGTGTTCAGTTAACAGATTACGTTAAAGCCACTCCAGAAATAATGAAAAATATCGATAAAATTGTGAAATGTCATGATTCCCCCCCCCCCCAAATTACTAAATCTAAGCAACTAAACCAACTTTATGTTAAACTTCATACTCAATTCATTCAGAAACATGCAATAAAATGTTTAATTATCTAAAAATGTGTTCAGTAAAGCACTTTTTACTTGCTTGTGTCACACAGCCCTACTTGACACACAAAATTTCAAAATTAGAAAAAATGTCCGAGAATTTTTCGTACCATTTCGTACCATATACCGGTACCTAACCCTACAATTTTTTTTATGAAAATAAAGAACTTTAATTTTTGACTTTGACTAGTTTTTTGTTGTTGAACCAAGCTCGATACAACAGCAAAGCCAGGTGCCATTTCGCAGCATTCCTGTCCCTCGATCGCACTATAAGGGGCTTGGAATTTTGTATTCTCATATAGTAATCCCAAGAAGCTTTGTAGCACATCAAAGACATCTGGTTGATTTCCTCAGTGCTGATGAACCACCCCAAAACATTCCACGTAGTATCTCGATGCTCCAATGTGTTGTCTGCTGAGTAATTGTCTAGCATAGTTATATACTTGGCTATTTCCTTCGTTCCAGATAGGTATATCATTAGTAGAACATAATACACCCTTGAGTCGAGTGTTACACTATTGTACAAGTCAAGATAAATTTCACAATTATTTTGTGTAACTGTGTCATACTCTGTTGGTTCGGAGGCAAAGTGTCTATGCATTTCAAACTGTAGCGGGTACAACGTAAGTTCCGATTCTGTTGGCAAGAAAATAGTACATGCAGATATACATGCAGATACATATTTCTCAATATACGTAGATGTACTCATTTTCAATGTTTCTACTGGAGAAGATTTATACAAATTCAGGAAATTGAACGCTACATCTGGTACTATTAGAACATTACCACACATTACTAAGCAGGTACATATTGCTTGTGTTTCCAGTGTATACCTGTAGTTGGATTTCAGTGCATCTGAACTGAGATATCCTGTGTGGAACAGAAACGTAGCGAGTTTCATTTTTCCAGAATACGCATCCGACTGTAATCCCATCCAGAAATGGTAGGCCACTGACAATATATGCCAGGTTTTTTTCTGTGTGTTGAGGCTCCTGATGTCTTTGAGAGCCAAGTTGCTTGCCAGACTTGAATGTAAGAACCGACAGATATGCGGGTAAGCCCAGAAAACACGATCAAGTTTATTTAGTTTCATGTTAGATTGGCTTTGAAGACTTTGGATATCGTTCAACCAGTTATAATGTCTTTTGATAGCCATGTTGAGACTGCTGCATTTGTTTGATATATTTCGAAGAACATGACTACGGATTCTTAATATACCGAAAGCAGTCTGTTTAAGAAGTCGGTGTAGTCTATTTCCTACATTTGTGTCAACTTTCTCTTCAATGTTTTCGTCATCTGTGGATCCATTCGTATATAGTTCAACTAACGATCCAAAATTATCAGTGGATATTTGCTGCAGATAATGTTTTGGACTTCGTATAATGTTTGTAAAAATGCTCGTAAGTTTTCTTAGTTTTTGTTCTTCTATCTTCCCAGTAAATAGATTCAATTCCGGGATGAAATAGCTCGGACACATTCTTTTTCTTGACCATTTCTTTATCCTCTTCAAACACAAAACAAAACATTTCAAAATGTTATCTTCCTTCCATATTTCTGCATCTGTGTTTTCAATTGTGTAAAGTAATGCGGTTTTGCAGTGGTAAGACGTAAAGTCCATTATTGGAGAAATGTGATGTTTCTTTACAAGTTTTAGCAGCACGTAGCATTTGTACTGGGCTGTGTTTAGATTCAGTATCAGATGGCGCTCTTGGAAGGAGAAGGAAATCCGCCACTGCAGTATGCGATGTTCTTCCTTGCACGAATGGTGTCCAGTAGGAACGAACAAACAGCCTTGACCTTTCATAATATCCAATGTTTCTTGACTAGGCCAGCCATGATGTCTTGGCCGATTGAAAAATTCCTGATTGAATGATAGCCATGACTTACTGCAAAATGCATTAACTGTATCTAAGGATTGAACTGCACCTTCGCTAGTAAGGCGAGTTTTTAATGCTGGTCCATGCTTTTCAAGTTCTTCGTTGGTCTGCATGGTGTTTTGGAGCCGTTGTGTATGCTCATCTGTATATATATTTAACATGAACCTGTGTCCGTCACTGACTTGAGATTTGAAAACTGTATGTTTCTTATCTATTTTCAATTTCACAAATCCTGCATGAGTGTCGGTTACAACAAAAACTGTATTCTCATCGTGTACAGAGGTACCTTCAAACCCTTGTTCAACAACATTATTAAATGCAATGATAATGTTATCAATGTCTGTTCCTATACCAATTGTTGTGCCTTCGATGAAACTCCCAAATGGGTGTACTGAAAAGGTATTACTTAATGATAGTAATTCTCCATCAATGCAAGTATTACTTAATTCTCCATAAATGCAATCGATTGTACTGCATTCGTAATACTTTCGCCGCATCCACTGGTTTACCCCGATTTTTTCAAGTGCTTTACACAAACTATCGGAGTAATATTTCTTCCTTGCACCCAATGAAGACATTTGGAGATCTGAAGAAAGTAATGTATGGGTTTTAAATGTTTAGTCTTAATGCTGCAAATGGAATTGCACAGTCGCACTGTATGCAAGTGTTACACAGTGTTGTATCAAATGGAATTGCACAGTCGCACTCACAGGCACCAGACACAATATTTTTTTTAATTTTTGGCCTATGGTCATATAGTAAGTAATATATAATAAAGGCAACCAACGAAATTGAAACATGCATGCAGAAACATCGACGAGAAACTAGGTAAAAACGACCAGATCACTGATTTGCCCTCGTGGTCCCGACCGGAAGACCTTTTTCTGTCAACAAATACTTTTTATTTCATCGAGATCGGTCAAATAACACCAGAATGGCACATTGTTTCATCGTGAACAGCAGGACATGAAATGTTGTCGTTTTGGCTGGGTGTTCGGTTTTTGATTTGGCGGTATGTTTTCTCGGCGTTTTACCCAGTGTAATACTCATAACATCTAAAAATCACTCCTACTTCGTTAAATGGAATCTTTCTCTCGCGAATCATGTTGTTTCAGCCTCGGCGTGCAGATCCAACAGAGCAATACAGGAATCAAATACAAAACAAAAGTAAAATTCAATAAGTTCCATTTTGGATAAGATCCGCGGTGAATATACAGCGGCATTTCATTGGCTGCTGTTTATATATGTATTTACATGTTTCATTTTTGACCAATGAGAAAAAAGCATTCATTCACATCGTATGTTGTCAAAAACCGATCGCCCAGCCAAAACGACAACTTTTCGTTTCCTGCTGTTCCCGATGAAACAATGCGCCGTTCAGGTGTTATTTGATTGATCGATCTCCATATAACTTACTATATGACCATAGGCCAAATGGAATGGGACTTTGCAGTGAGTTGTCGTTCTTAACTAGGTGGCGCCACCTGACCCGGTCCGATACATTTGGAGTGATTCGGATTTTATCGTACTTTCCTTAGAAAACAATGTCAACACGCTCATACAAAATAACACAAAATAATAGATAATTATGCCTTCAACCTGCTGCTGTGTACCCCAGTGTCATTTAAGAGGAGGACATGAGTTTCCGAAAGATTATGATAGGCGTTCCAAGTGGGTGAACGCGATTAGAAGGATAGACGAATCGTTCAAAGATTGGCAGCCTTCGAAGACTGCAGTTAGCAACCACCACGCATCTTTACTGCGCATTATTGCGCAATCGGTGTTCCGATAAAAAACTGACCCCAAAATATGTCCTGTGTATTACGGTCTTGTATGAACAGAACAAAGGCTTTCCGATTGAAATATTTGCATAAGTGGGAGGAGATATGACCAAATATGGCGTATATGCCCATACGCCCGGTCGATCTCCTCAGGACGTCGTGACCGGGGCACATCCCGCAGCAGCAGCGTAGGATTCTGGGATCTTCTGGTTGTCGATCTTGCGAAGGGGGAATCTCTCCAAGTATGTGGATCCACGGCTATGGCACACCAGGACAGATCTGCCATCTCTTCCAGATGGTGTTATAGCTGAACACTGGATTTTCGTTTAGAAGAGATGGCGGACCTGAGGGAGCGGCAACGGTCGTGGATCCACGCTCCCCCGATCTATACTGTATCTGGACTTGCTTGCGACAATCGACGACCAGATGTCTAACTGTCAGATCCGTATAAATGCTGCTGCGGGGTGACCAACAGTGAGGAGTGTGGCCCTACAAAGGACCACGTACAGACCAGGCCTTGTCAACCTGGCCGGCACAGAAAGAAGTAACCACCTGATGACGTCTTCATAAGCCACACAGAATACAGAACCTTCAGAGAAAACCGAACTAATCAACGTAGAAGAACAGGAATAATCATCATAGAAGCATAGGAATAATCATCACAGAACACGTATAATCATCATCGAATAACCACCACAGAAGAATCACCTTAGGATAAGAAGAATCACCTTAGACAAGAAGAATCACCTTAGGACATAACCATCTTAGAAAATACAGTCGCCCAAATGCATTTATAAATAAAACGAATATCATCACGCAGTATATATTTACAGTTCAAAACCGAAAGTGAAAATTTCAAATATCATAAATTTGTCCAAAACGGCCATATACGCTAATGAAATTGGTATTTTATGATAGATATATCAGTATTCTTTTCATTCTGGGCACTTCCAAGAATGTAATTTGACGTATATCCTGTTTATTACGCTCGCATCCGAGTGACATGACAAGTCTCACCGGACAAGGGAAGTAATCAAACTTAACTATTACCAATATTCCACTCCCGCCGTCCCGATTCGTAATTCATGCAGAGTAAAAAAAACATTAAAATATTGCAAAGTGTGTCCTTCTCTCAAGCTCGATTGAGGTATAAATAGATACGGTATTGTGGTTTGGAATAAATGCAAATGTGCATTTGCGCTCACTGAAGATTAATTAGCTTGTATTTACAATTTTCTAAAATCAAAATGGCTGTTCGTACACAGTTCATTCGTACTCGGTTACCGTACACCGTTCATTCGTACTCGGTTACGAGTCGGTATATTAAAACTATATTAATTTATAAGTGTGTTGTAAGTACTGTGTGCATAAAATTGTTACAGAACAGGTGAGAAATGTTTATAGAAGAACATAACACTGACTACTATGTAGAATACCGTTTCATGATCAAGTAATAAGCTGGGGTCAACTTTTTTAAGAAATTGAAAATCAAGCCTTTTCTGACTGCAATTTTTCATCATTTACAAGTCCATTAATTTCAAAATTTGTGGTGTAACAAAGTTAAACTATACATTTTTGCAAATGGTTTGATGAGATCTACCAGAAAATGTATAGTTTTACATGTATTATAGCTGTTAATAAAATCATTGAATGTTGCTACTGCAGTCGTATGCAAAGGCCATTTCAGAGCTGATGATTACGTTCAACAGACCATCGATGGTATGTTTAAGCGCTTGTTGTGTTTTTTAAGAAAAGCTTGAGAATGAAAAAGAGTAGCATTGAGCAGAACTAGAGTCCAGGACCCCTGCTTCATTGTCATGACACCGTTGTAGAGGCGTTAGTACGGGCGAAATACTGATTTCGGATAAAGTCGGATTTCGGACACAAAATGACTGGCAGAACGATTTACCCAAATCTTAATTTATATGCTAGGTATAACCTTATTTATAGCAACATCTTCATTTCTGACACCATGTTGTATTGGTGTGTGTTCAGTTTTGTAACTTGCAATAGGGATTTGGCAAGCTTCTGCCTGTCAGTCCTTGAGGAACTGAGAGACTTAACAACCCTTCCGAACATCGATGATGACAATCTCTTTGTTCGTTCCTCATACCATAGCGGATTTGAACCCACCCTGTCCCAAGGTTCTTCTTTCAACCGCCCTTATCTGTTCTGGAGAAATCTTGGTAACACAGATAGTCTCCCGAAACTGGTCCGCTGGTGTAAGACGACGATAGTCGTGATCATGCGCCACTCCAATATTATTAGCTGGAGGGAATAGCTGAAAAATTGGTAGTTTGGAAGCCCCGCTGAAGTTTAACCAATTGTTTCTAAAATGATCCTGGTAACCTGCAGCATTTCGAAGGTGTTGTGGCCTAGGATCAAAGTCGATTGATGTAAACTCATTAGAACCTGGCATTTCTAGCTGGTTAGACTTTATCGGGCTGCCAAGAAATGTCTTGCTCTTATGAAATTGCTGCAGTTTCTGTGTGCAGGTTTCTTGGGTCTTGATCACCGTCTTTGATGAAAACATGAATGCAGCATACAAAACCGTACAGACATGTTTACAGTGTGCATTTGGCCCCATGCCTGCTGCGCACTCGCACTGAGACTTCTCAATACTTCCGTCTAGACTTAAAACAATGTCAAAACGGTATGTGACCTCTCTTCTCATCTCAGCATGGCAAGCACTCCGAACATACAAGCAATGTCCATCGAAGGCTCTGCGGAAGTATGTTAAAAATCGCTCATTGTATAACTGCTTTATGCTGTTGTGATCAAAGTCCTTCTGAAAGTTGCTAAGATAGTCAGTAATGGTTTCAGATGTGATACTGCCAAATTTACTGTCTGCATTGACGTCCCTGTAAGCAGAGTCCAAAGGCACAGTGATGTAGTAATCTGGTTCACAAACATCAGACTGACCAAAATTCTGGTTTCTTTCATAGGCTTCTAACCTGAAATGAACAAAAATATTGAATCATTCATAATCAATTAGATTGTTCTAAAAAAGACCCAAAAAAAACATTAGGATTAATAAAACAACTCCAGTATGATTTGAACCCGGGTCTCCCGCGTCATAGACCGACACTCTAACCACACGGGCATTTCGACATTTATATACTTCGAGACAAAGTTATCGTATATAATAGCGTATGCTAGCCGTACACGTTGTTTGTTTTCCCAGTTATACAATTTTAATTCTGTTAGGTGTTGCAATTCGGGTGGAATACATATTCTTGACCATTTTAACGTCAACTACAAGGTATTTTTTTACATATCATCGTGTTATCGACCATTGCATTAACTTAACACTGTCGGACATGCACATGCACCTCGTATATCCTACATGAGTACTGTCCCCCATCATAATACACTGTGACAACACATACATCTGGTTTATATCCTACTTGAGTACTGTCCCCCGTCATAATACACAGTGACAACACATACATCTGGTATATCCTACATGAGTACTGTCCCCCGTCATAATACACTGTTACAACACATACATCTGGTATATCCTACTTGAGTACTGTCCCCCGTCATAATACACAGTGACAACAAATACATCTGGTATATCCTACATGAGTAGCGTCCCCCGTCATAATACACTGTGACAACACATACATCTGGTATATCCTACATGAGTACTGTCCCCCGTCATAATACACAGTGACAACACATACATCTGGTATATCCTACATGAGTACTGTCCCCCGTCATAATACACTGTTACAACACATACATCTGGTATATCCTACATGAGTACTGTCCCCCGTCATAATACACTGTGACAACACATACATCTGGTATATCCTACATGAGTACTGTCCCCCGTCATAATACACTGTGACAACACATACATCTGGTATATCCTACATGAGTACTGTCCCCCGTCATAATACACTGTGACAACACATACATCTGGTATATCCTACATGAGTACTGTCCCCCGTCATAATACACTGTGACAACACATACATCTGGTATATCCTACTTGAGTACTGTCCCCCGTCATAATACACTGTGACAACACATACATCTGGTATATCCTACATGAGTACTGTCCCCCCCATAATACACTGTGACAACACATACATCTGGTATATCCTACTTGAGTACTGTCCCCCGTCATAATACACTGACAACACATACATCTGGTATATCCTACATGAGTACTGTCCCCCGTCATAATACACTGTTACAACACATACATCTGGTATATCCTACTTGAGTACTGTCCCCCGTCATAATACACTGTGACAACACATACATCTGGTATATCCTACATGAGTACTGTCCCCCGTCATAGTACACTGTGACAACACATACATCTGGTATATCCTACATGAGTACTGTCCCCCGTCATAATACACTGTGACAACACATGCACCTCGTATATCCTACTTGAGTACTGTCCCCCGTCATAATACACTGTGACAACACATACATCTGGTATATCCTACATGAGTACTGTCCCCCGTCATAATACACTGTGGCAACACATACATCTGGTATATCCTACATGAGTACTGTCCCCCCGTCATAGTACACTGTATCAACACATACATCTGGTATATCCTACATGAGTACTGTCCCCCGTCATAGTACACTGTATCAACACATACATCTGGTATATCCTACATGAGTACTGTCCCCCGTCATAATACACTGTGACAACACATACATCTGGTATATCCTACTTGAGTACTGTCCCCCGTCATAATACACTGTAACAACACATACATCTGGTATATCCTACTTGAGTACTGTCCCCCGTCATAATACACTGTGGCAACACATGCACCTCGTATATCCTACTTGAGTACTGTCCCCCGTCATAATACACTGTGACAACACATGCACCTCGTATATCCTACTTGAGTACTGTCCCCCGTCATAATACACTGTTACAACACATATATCTGGTTTATATCCTACTTGAGTACTGTCCCCCGTCATAATACACAGTGACAACACATACATCTGGTATATCCTACATGAGTAGCGTCCCCCGTCATAATACACTGTGACAACACATACATCTGGTATATCCTACATGAGTACTGTCCCCCGTCATAATACACTGTTACAACACATACATCTGGTATATCCTACATGAGTACTGTCCCCCGCCATAATACACTGTTACAACACATACATCTGGTATATCCTACTTGAGTACTGTCCCCCGTCATAATACACTGTGGCAACACATGCACCTCGTATATCCTACTTGAGTACTGTCCCCCGTCATAATACACTGTGACAACACATACATCTGGTATATCCTACATGAGTAGTGTCCCCGTCATAATACACTGTGACAACACATATATCTGGTATATCCTACATGAGTAGTGTCCCCGTCATAATACACAGTGACAACACATACATCTGGTATATCCTACTTGAGTACTGTCCCCCGTCATAATACACTGTGACAACACATACATCTGGTATATCCTACATGAGTAGTGTCCCCGTCATAATACACTGTTACAACACATACATCTGGTATATCCTATATGAGTACTGTCCCCCGTCATAATACACTGTGACAACACATACATCTGGTATATCCTACATGAGTACTGTCCCCCGTCATAATACACTGTGACAACACATACATCTGGTATATCCTACATGAGTACTTTCCCCCGTCATAATACACTGTTACAACACATATATCTGGTTTATATCCTACTTGAGTACTGTCCCCCGTCATAATACACTGTGGCAACACATGCACCTCGTATATCCTACTTGAGTACTGTCCCCCGTCATAATACACTGTGACAACACATATATCTGGTTTATATCCTACTTGAGTACTGTCCCCCGTCATAATACACTGTGACAACACATACATCTGGTATATCCTACATGAGTAGCGTCCCCCGTCATAATACACTGTGACAACACATACATCTGGTATATCCTACATGAGTACTGTCCCCCGTCATAATACACTGTTACAACACATACATCTGGTATATCCTACTTGAGTACTGTCCCCCGTCATATACACTGTGCAACACATACATCGGTAATCCTACTGAGTACTGTCCCCGTATATCCTACTTGAGTACTGTCCCCCGTCATAATACACTGTTACAACACATACATCTGGTATATCCTACATGAGTAGTGTCCCCGTCATAATACACTGTGACAACACATACATCTGGTATATCCTACATGAGTACTGTCCCCCGTCATAATACACTGTTACAACACATATATCGGGTATATCCTACTTGAGTACTGTCCCCCGTCATAATACACTGTGGCAACACATACATCTGGTATATCCTACATGAGTACTGTCCCCCGTCATAGTACACTGTGGCAACACATACATCTGGTATATCCTACATGAGTACTGTCCCCCGTCATAATACACTGTGACAACACATACATCTGGTATATCCTACATGAGTACTGTCCCCCGTCATAATACACTGTGACAACACATACATCTGGTATATCCTACATGAGTACTGTCCCCCGTCATAGTACACTGTGACAACACATACATCTGGTATATCCTACATGAGTACTGTCCCCCGTCATAGTACACTGTGGCAACACATACATCTGGTATATCCTACTTGAGTACTGTCCCCCGTCATAATACACTGTGGCAACACATGCACCTCGTATATCCTACTTGAGTACTGTCCCCCGTCATAATACACTGTTACAACACATACATCTGGTATATCCTACATGAGTAGTGTCCCCGTCATAATACACTGTGACAACACATACATCTGGTATATCCTACATGAGTACTGTCCCCCGTCATAATACACTGTTACAACACATATATCGGGTATATCCTACTTGAGTACTGTCCCCCGTCATAATACACTGTGGCAACACATACATCTGGTATATCCTACATGAGTACTGTCCCCCGTCATAGTACACTGTGGCAACACATACATCTGGTATATCCTACATGAGTACTGTCCCCCGTCATAGTACACTGTGACAACACATACATCTGGTATATCCTACATGAGTACTTTCCCCCGTCATAATACACAGTTACAACACATACATCTGGTATATCCTACATGAGTACTGTCCCCCGTCATAGTACACTGTGGCAACACATACATCTGGTATATCCTACATGAGTACTGTCCTCCGTCATAATACACTGTGGCAACACATGCACCTCGTATATCCTACTTGAGTACTGTCCCCCGTCATAATACACTGTGGCAACACATGCACCTCGTATATCCTACTTGAGTACTGTCCCCCATCATAATACACTGGCAACACATGCACCTCGTATATCCTACTTGAGTACTGTCCCCCGTCATAATACACTGTGACAACACATACATCTGGTATATCCTACATGAGTAGCGTCCCCCGTCATAATACACTGTGACAACACATACATCTGGTATATCCTACTTGAGTACTGTCCCCCGTCATAATACACTGTGACAACACATACATCTGGTATATCCTACATGAGTACTGTCCCCCGTCATAATACACTGTGACAACACATACATCTGGTATATCCTACATG
This sequence comes from Archivesica marissinica, assembly GCA_014843695.1. Taxonomy (NCBI): domain Eukaryota; kingdom Metazoa; phylum Mollusca; class Bivalvia; order Venerida; family Vesicomyidae; genus Archivesica; species Archivesica marissinica. The sequence continues at coordinate 24,131,480 of CM026397.1, read as the reverse complement.
AGTACTGTCCCCCGTCATAATACACTGTGACAACACATACATCTGGTATATCCTACATGAGTACTGTCCCCCGTCATAATACACTGTGACAACACATACATCTGGTATATCCTACATGAGTACTGTCCCCCGTCATAATACACTGTGACAACACATACATCTGGTATATCCTACATGAGTACTGTCCCCCGTCATAATACACTGTGACAACACATACATCTGGTATATCCTACATGAGTACTGTCCCCCGTCATAATACACTGTGACAACACATACATCTGGTATATCCTACATGAGTAGCGTCCCCCGTCATAATACACTGTGACAACACATACATCTGGTATATCCTACACGAGTAGCGTCCCCGTCATAATACACTGTGACAACACATACATCTGGTATATCCTACATGAGTACTATCCCCCGTCATAATACACTGTGACAACACATACATCTGGTATAATCTACATGAGTACTGTCCCCCGTCATAATACACTGTTACAACACATACATCTGGTATATCCTACATGAGTAGCGTCCCCCGTCATAATACACTGTGACAACACATACATCTGGTATATCCTACCTGAGTAGCGTCCCCGTCATAATACACTGTGACAACACATACATCTGGTATATCCTACCTGAGTACTGTCCCCCGTCATAATACACTGTTACAACACATACATCTGGTATATCCTACATGAGTACTGTCCCCCGTCATAATACACTGTGACAACACATACATCTGGTATATCCTACCTGAGTACTGTCCCCCGTCATAATACACTGTGACAACACATACATCTGGTATATCCTACATGAGTAGCGTCCCCCGTCATAATACACTGTGACAACACATACATCTGGTATATCCTACATGAGTACTGTCCCCCGTCATAATACACTGTGACAACACATATATCTGGTATATCCTACATGAGTACTGTCCCCCGTCATAATACACAGTGACAACACATACATCTGGAATATCCTACACCTGATCCTACATGAGTACTGTCCCCCGTCATAATACACTGTTACAACACATACATCTGGTATATCCTACATGAGTACTGTCTGCCGTCATAATACACTGTTACAACACATACATCTGGTATATCCTACATGAGTACTGTCCGCCGTCATAATACACAGTTACAACATATACATCTGGTATATCCTACCTGAGTACTGTCCCCTCTTAGTACTCTACAGTATATGTGATTTATAACATTGTAACTCTACAGTATATGTGATATATAACATTGTAACTCTACAGTACATGTGATTTATAACATTGTAACTCTACAGTACATGTGATATATAACATTGTAACTCTACAGTATGTGTGATATATAACATTGTAACTCTACAGTATGTGTGATATATAACATTGTAACTCTACAGTATATGTGATTTATAACATTGTAACTCTACAGTACATGTGATTTATAACATTGTAACTCTACAGTATATGTGATATATAACATTGTAACTCTACAGTATGTGTGATATATAACATTGTAACTCTACAGTATATGTGATATATAACATTGTAACTCTACAGTATGTGTGATATATAACATTGTAACTCTACAGTATATGTGATATATAACATTGTAACTCTACAGTACATGTGATTTATAACATTGTAACTGTACAGTATATGTGATATATATAACATTGTAACTCTACAGTACATGTGATATATAACATTGTAACTCTACAGTATGTGTGATTTATAACATTGTAACTCTGCAGCATGTGTGATTTTTTTGCAGGTTCATTTTACTCCATATATACGACATTTCCCGTGTCTATCGACTCCCCCATTGATACGACATTTCCCGTGTCTATCGATTCCTCCATACATACACATTATCCCGCTTTGTGGAGATCTGCATGCATACAACTTTCCACGTGTCCATTTTTAAATGTAAATTTTCAATACATTTATTAATGTCAGAAACCCCGCAAATGAATTAAAATATGCATTGAACATTTATGAAACAATAGGCCATGAAAAATAATGGTGTTGCTATTTAAAATACTTACGAAAACGGCATGCGAAAATAGCTTGAAATCGAAAGTAGGAATCCACAATCGTCAGACGCTTGATTTAGAGTTCACAGAAATTTCCAAACATTTGTTCTAAAATGTGCTGGATTTCGGAACGAGGCACGGCCAATGATAAAATTTATTCATGAAAACAGGATTCCCCGAGAATAACAACCAATGAAAAGGATGGATTTCCATATATCACGCATTACTGCCATGCATAAATGTGTCGAAATTGATCACACACCAGCGACTGTACCTGTACATGCTTCTAGTATATTATAACCTTTGAAGTTTGTATTTCACAGAGACCGCGGAGAACAGCGTAACCTTTGAACTTGGGTGGGTATGTCAACAGTCAATACTCTTCGGATTAGCGAGTAATTATAATATTTCAACGGAAAAATTATGCTCCTACATCACTTCGTGTTAAAACACAAAGATCGACATTTATTGTCAATTTAATTCCTAATTACTATTGTTCGTTAGGCGTATGGCTACTAATGTTTTTGATAGCCACGACGCGACTCAATCGGAGTTTATGACATTTACAAGAATTGGGGAAACGCATATGTCACGGGAGTGATTTTGCGTTAAATCTTTATCTCAACCAGCCGATCAGAATATAGTATCAACCACGCATAATGCGCTTTCATCACTTGCTCCGCCCAGGGTTAGGGTCAAAACGCGTGTTTGATGTCATTATTCAGTTGGGTGGTTGAGAAAAAAGGCTTACCGTGATGTAACTACTGCGAAATCGGAACCAGCGAGGTCAAAGTTAAATCTATTCATGAATATCATTAATTTTATTAAAATAATAACCAATAAAAACGCTCTATTCCCATAGTTCACGCATGCATACTAACGAGGATACTACCAGACTCAGCTGTCAAAACATTGAAGCTTGTATATTGGAAATCGTGGTCCCCAAGTAATAAATCTAATCAAACATGGTATATTACAATATCACTTAGCCAGGGGACGAGAGATTAGCGTCTAATTACTGCCAATTAAAATTTCTAAAGACATTTAGGATACTTCTGAATTAGTTCGTTTGAGAACACCGACCAGTTAACATCGATCTTATAATATTTACATCATCATATTGCTAATTCAAAGCAAGATTATTTTATTATGGCTAGCATTTTTGACAGTGATTCCGACGAGTCCGAATTTTCTGGGTTTTCTGGCTCTGATATAGACATCGATGCCGACGGGTCTGATGATAGCTCCGACAAAGAACCCGTACCTATTCGTGGGGACGGATGGACATCCAACTTTTCACAGTTGAGGGTGCGTTACCAAAGATAATTTGAGTGTCGTTTTTTTTACCGAGCTTGAGAAACTTTTATTTCTTTGACCGAATTTCAACTAAACATACAAATATTGAAATAATAACGGCAACACGTGTAATTTACTTTTTATAATAAATCAAAATTTACTTTTATAACTAGCTTTCAAAAAGACAAAACACTTGAAAATGGTAATTTTTATTCAAGTAAAAGCATTTGATTTTAGTACTGAAATTGATAAATAAATAACTTAAATAAATCTAGATAAATTGTAATATAAATAAGTATCAATAAATGATTTGCCTTTACAATAAATAGATAAATTAATAGTGAAACAGTGAGATGGAATAATTTACTTACTCAGATGGATGTAACTTACAAGAACTATTCAATCAGAATATATCTCTGTGTGAATTATTAGATGTATTTTTAATGTAAATATTATGTAAATACTAGGTAAAGAATGTTGTTAAGTTTTTGTATGATATTATTTACAGAACTGGAGTATATATAGCCTATGAAATTAAAAACATTAAGTTTAAATTTCAAATTTAACAGAAAAATTAGTTTTCCATTTTCTTTACTGCCCAACTGCAACAGAAATATTTGTCCCACCAGTCCCAACTTACATCACTGAAAAGATAATTTAATTCTATAAAAACTTTACATTCATCACAAAATGGTAAAACTAATACTTCATACATTAATTTTGCCTAGAATAAGACATCTCTTATCTATGTCCTCTATTGATCATTGATTATCAATTATACTGTGTATTGTATGGACATGGGATAGCAGATAAGCCTATATGGATATGGAGTAAAGGGTTAAACAACATATCCATTGACATAGCACAACTTTCAATTTTGACTGAGTGTGCTTTAGTGGGGAATTGTACACATTATATAAAGAATTAATAGTTGCACCTACCATTCACCTTAATATTTGTCGCTTGTACTCATTATATAAAGAATTAATAGTTGCACCTACCATTCACCTTAATATTTGTCGCTTGTACTCATTATATAAAGAATTAATAGTTGCAGTTTTTGGGAGGGATTACAGCAACTGACATTTTTGTCGCCTCATTTGAGGTGTGAATATCAACGTGCGTGTGTGACGTGGCTGAATTTGCAATTTGTGTACAAATAATTTGTATACATCATTCCTGCAAATGATGATAATCTATACTTTTTGTTAGAAGCATGTCTGATATTTCTGACTAAATGAGAACAATGCAGACCATGGACTAGGTCTACAGTGGTTGTATATGTACACGGTCCATATTCACCAAGTAAATTGAATTAGAAACGACCAGGGTGTATACATAACACACAGCAAAACCAACACATGGATTTGAAATATTGAAATGGTGGGAACGGGTGGGTATCACTTTCATAATACCGTGACAGTGATATGGTATTTTCAATGTCTGCACCTCTATTTCATCATATTAAAATGGCGATAACTTAATCACAACCTCACCCCTACACCCTAATAATCTCACTAATAGTTATGTACATCACCATTTCTGCCACAGTATGAAGAAGAAAATAAAATAATATATCAGTAAAGCCCTTTTGTATAGCTCATCGGTAAGAACTACATTATTTCATATGCCCACTAAAAACATCATGTTTGATTTACATGACTGAAGTTTTCCATATGTTTTTATATCACTTTAAAAACAGTCGCCCACGACAGCAGTGTATCCCCTATCTGGGGCTGTGTCACAACATTAACAAAGTTCGATAACTCCAAAATTATCGATGTGAGAGTTGTCGTTCTTGCACGTGACACACAATTGGGTCGATAGCTACGCATGTGTGAAGTTTCGTCAAAATATTCCATACGGTTTCAGACTACTCCCAACACGAAATCTGGCCGAAAATCACCAAAGTCTGGTAACTCCAAAATTATCGATGTGAGAGTTGTCGTTCTTGCACGTGACACACCTTTGGGTCAATATCTACCGGTATGCATGTGTGAAGTTTCGTCAAAATATTCCACACGGTTTCGGACTTATGCTCCGAACACGAAATCGGGCCGAAAATCACCAAAGGGCGTTAACTCCAAAATTATCGATGTGAGATTTGTCGTTCTTGTGCGCGACACACCTTTGGGTCGATATCTATGCATGTGTGAAGTTTCGTCAAAATATTCCACACAGTTTTGGACTTATGCTCCGAACACGAAATCGGGCCGAAAATCACCAAAGGGCCGAAAATCACCAAAGGGCGATAACTCCAAAATTATCGATGTGAGATTTGTCGTTCTTGTGCGCGACACACCTTTGGGTCGATATCTATGCAGGTGTGAAGTTTCGTCAAAATATTCCATACGGTTTCGGACTTATGCTCCGAACACGAAATCGGGCCGAAAATCACCAAAGGGCGATAACTACAAAATTATTGATGCGAGAGTTGTCGTTCTTGTGCGCGACACACCTTTGGGTCGATATCTATACATGTGTGAAGTTTCGTCAATATATTCCATACGGTTTCGGACTTATGCTCCGAACACGAAATCGGGCCGAAAATCACCAAAGGGCGATAACTCCAAAATTATCGATGTGAGAGTTGTTGTTCTTGTGCGCGACACACCTTTGGGTCGATATCTATGCATGTGTGAAATTTCATCAAAATATTCCATATGGTTTCGGACTTATGCTCCGAACAGGAAAACGTCTGCGGCAGACGCGGAGCGACGTCAAATCCATAGTATCCCCCGACTTTCGTCCGGGGATACAATTATTATTGGGGGCACGGGTGGAAATATCATGGTCATGATATCCACCCCCCCACCTGTTGTTTTCCTTTAAGACAATTAGAGGGGGAGGTGGGGAGTGAAAATCTCATGGCCATGATATATTCACCCGCGGGTCAAAATATCATGGCTATGAGATCTTCACCCCCCCCCCAGCAACTCTTTCAATTATGTCACCATCATGTTTGAAATAGTCATATTTCTCTCCAATACCATGAGATAGAAGCAATACAGCATCAACATTAGTCATATTCCAAGATATACAAGGAATTTAAAAATAAAAAATAAAAACCGACAAATTTTGAGGTGAATGAAACACCACCATATATAAAATAGTCATATGACTCTCACATACCATAAGATAGAAGCAACACAGCAGCAACAACGTTTGACAAAAATATTGGGGGGCAGGTGAAAGTCTCATAGGGGGGGTGAAAATCTCATGGCATTTTTTTCACCCGCGGGTGAAAATATCATATGACATCGGAACATCACAATTGACTGTTGTGAATTGTACATGCGACAGATTTGGGTATGTAACTATATATTATATTGTTCGTAGTTGTCATTAGAGGTTATTTTATCTGAAACGTCGTCTAAAGCAACTGTCCGAGACGTTACCAGAAACATGTTGTAGTTAATCATTATTCAATGTGGTTCTAGTGATTTACGACGATGAATATCTACTGTTCATTACATACATAATAATTAACTAATAACTACTGTTGAATCAAGTGTTGAATATATGGCTGGGGCAGGGTTGTTATCAGCCGTTGTTGAAAGGGGTGTCATGTACGCTCAAATTGCAGGAGCGGAGTAATAGGTCTTGAGTGGTTCTAAGTTTGTATATATATAGATATACCATATGAGGTTATGATGGGTACGGAGTCGTTGTATATTTAGACCATGAAGGTCACCATGTGTATTGATTCTACATAGACGTGTGTGTATTTATGTCCAAGCATTATGGTAACTATTGTCTTGTTGTTGTACCACAATGTTATAATATAAGGTGGTAATAAGAGCTGAGTAGATTGACGTAGCACAAGGGTATTATATTTGTTATTGTTGTAGTCGCTTCATGCCTGAACCAGGAGCCGTTGAGAGGTGTAGCTCAGGGGCGTATATCCGGTTCAGAACAATCAAGATAACGAGCTGGGGCACGAGCCGACTGGGAGAGTTTGCCGGCGTGAGCTGGTGACCTCCATAGACTGGAGCGTGTCAGCGGATAGCGGTAGCTGAGCAGCATCGAGCTCAGGGGTGAAAATATCGCGCAGGTGAAAATCTCATGTGACACCGGGAGTAATGTCAGTGCAATGTGCGGGTGTCCAATTTATAGCGTCCTCACTGAGTACACGCACGATCTTTTCATGCGTTTATCAGCCGATATGATACATACAATATTGACTGTGCGTTCTTATCAGGCCCTGGAGGTTAATTTCACTGATAAAGGGAACAGTGATTTGAAAAGAATAAACCCACATCTGCTCATACTAGTCGGATTTATATCAAATATCGGGTGCGAAAGGTCCGGAGTTCGAGCCCCACTGGAGCCATTACGATTGTGCCCTTAGGCAAGGCATTTAAATTCCACGTTGCCTCTCTCTCCCTCGTGGCGATGGATTCCATCAGGAATGAGGTCTCAAGAGTGATTTATATAAGTTGAAATAACTTGTTTCGCAATCGAGCTAAAATAAATTTGTATAACTACAGACAGAGACCCATTCCAGAGTGCACGGTGTACAGCACCGACACAAGACCACGATTTAAAGTCCCATCTGAAAGACTGTTATTTTTATTAGGGTCAGACGGGGGATCGAACCTGCGATCCCTGGAGGTCCCAAGTTCTAAGTTGTGAAAACTATGTTTTATTCTCAAATCCGAGGAAATATTAACCAGATAGTTAGGGTCAGATGGGGATCGAACCTGCGATCCCTGGATTACCAGTCCAGCGTGTGGTTCAACATGATGAGTGTAATAACAATTTAAACATGTACATAGTCTAGACTGTCTTGAATCACCTACCAATGCTCCGTAATAATAAGGTCATTAAGAAACGGGATTATCTACCAACTTCAATTATGAGAACAATTACGGTCTGGGATGCGCACATAACTGGGAGTGGCTAAGTGATAACCATAGCCGTACATGTAATGTTTCTCTAACTACCAGACCATTTTAGGGATACAATATTTATTTTAAATATATGAAGTCATTGCAATAAAGTGTGTGTGTGTGCGTGTGTGTGTGTGCTGCGTGTGTGTGTGCGACACATTTATTTTAGCTCGATTGCGAAACAAGTTCTTACAACATTAGTTTAATCGCTCTCGAGACCTCATTACTGATGGTATCCAGCGCCATGAGGAACAGAGAAGAGGCAATGTGGATTTAAGAGTGTTGCCTATGGACATCACCACCATGGTTCTGACTGGGTTTGATCCACGGAGGCTCCTATTGTATTGTATTACATTTATTTACAGGTACGGAGGAGTGTCATTTGGTGAAAGAGACTACGCCTCATTGACTGCCAACGTGTCTCAAGTTCAGAGCAACCTGGAGAGAATCTTTACGGCTGCCAACAATGGTACCCCAGTGTCTCTGGGTGATAGTAGCAGACAGTTCTGGTACAACTTGACGGATATACTCCCGTCGTTGGCGGTGAAGGACGTAGCAAAGGTGAGTGCCGAGATGTCAGCAAGGTAAAAACCTCAATCTACACTCAACCAAATTCGGAATCGGTCACCAGGCCCAGAGGTTATAAAACGTTTTTCAGATCTCAAAACTCTAACTCAAGAAAATTGTTGGTTGTGAGTTTCACACTCAGCTGAACCAATCAGAAGTTCGAGACTGAGTTTGAGATTGAAGAAAAGTTTTATAACCTCCAGCCAAGGTTTTTTTTATAATATTTGGAGCCAACTAATAATTATACCTCATTTAATGCAATTTATTCTAGATGATTATACAGCAATTCATTGCATAAAGATCTGTTATATGTTATATTATATGTTATATTTCGGGTTTTACGCCTGCATCAGCACCATTTTGGGCTATTTCGCCGGTGGGCAGTTTACCAAGCAACACCTTTCCTGGGCAGGCTCCAGCGGTTAACCAGTACTTGAGTGCACCAACCTCCGTAAGAAACTGCCAACTTTTTCATATAAATGAGACACGGTCTGAGCGGGGCTCGAACCCGTGACCATCAGTGATAATAGGTTACAGTGGTATACAAGTCAGCGACCTTAACCACTCGACCACAGAGGCGGACTCATTGCATAAAGATCTGTAATAAATGTATCAAATAAGATGATATGAATATTGATATTATAATGTTATTAGCAAGGGCATTGGTAGCCTTCATGTATTTTTAGGCCCGATTAATAAATTGAGCACTGATGGTACAGTGGTGCTGGAGAGGTCTTGGAGGCATTCTCCGCCAGGACAATTTTGTTTCCTGGAACGTCAATTGTGCACACTGACGCATTTTAATGAATGTTTTAGTCGTTGAAATTTCAATGTTTTTTTCCAAAATATTACCAAATTGAGTATAAAATTGCTATGAATTGCTATGTGAGATGAAATGTCACATTGACTACAAAAATATATGATCGCGTTGTGAGATATGTGACCCCTGGTCTAGATTCTATACCATACAGTGAGATATGTGACCGCTGATCTAGATTCTATACCATACAGTGAGATATGTGACCGCTGATCTAGATTCTATACCATACAGTGAGATATGTGACCGCTGGTCTAGATTCTATACCATACAGTGAGATATGTGACCGCTGGTCTAGATTCTATACCATACAGTGAGATATGTGACCGCTGGTCTAGATTCTATACCATACAGTGAGATATGTGACCGCTGGTCTAGATTCTATACCATACAGTGAGATATGTGACCGCTGGTCTAGATTCTATACCATACAGTGAGATATGTGACCGCTGGTCTAGATTCTATACCATACAGTGAGATATGTGACCGCTGGTCTAGATTCTATACCATACAGTGAGATATGTGACCGCTGGTCTAGATTCTATACCATACAGTGAAATATGTGACTGCTGGTCTAGATTCTATACCATACAGTGAGATATGTGACCGCTGGTCTAGATTCTATACCATACAGTGAGATATGTGACCGCTGGTCTAGATTCTATACCATACAGTGAGATATGTGACCGCTGGTCTAGATTCTATACCATACAGTGAGATATGTGACCGCTGGTCTAGATTCTATACCATACAGTGAGATATGTGACCGCTGGTCTAGATTCTATACCATACAGTGAGATAGATATGTGACCGCTGGTCTAGATTCTATACCATACAGTGAGATATGTGACCGCTGGTCTAGATTCTATACCATACAGTGAGATATGTGACCGCTGGTCTAGATTCTATACCATACAGTGAGATATGTGACCGCTGGTCTAGATTCTATACCATACAGTGAGATAGATATGTGACCGCTGGTCTAGATTCTATACCATACAGTGAGATAGATATCTGACCGCTGATCTAGATTCTATGTGACCGCTGATCTAGATTCTATACCATACAGTGAGATATGTGACCCCTGGTCTAGATTCTATACCATACAGTGAGATATGTGACCCCTGGTCTAGATTCTATAACATACAGTGAGATATCTGACCGCTGGTCTAGATTCTATACCATACAGTGAGATAGATATGTGACCGCTGATCTAGATTCTATACCATACAGTGAGATATGTGACCGCTGGTCTAGATTCTATACCATACAGTGAGATATGTGACCGCTGGTCTAGATTCTATACCATACAGTGAGATATGTGACCCCTGGTCTAGATTCTATACCATACAGTGAGATAGATATGTGACCGCTGGTCTAGATTCTATACCATACAGTGAGATAGATATCTGACCGCTGATCTAGATTCTATGTGACCGCTGATCTAGATTCTATACCATACAGTGAGATATGTGACCCCTGGTCTAGATTCTATACCATACAGTGAGATATGTGACCCCTGGTCTAGATTCTATAACATACAGTGAGATATCTGACCGCTGGTCTAGATTCTATACCATACAGTGAGATATGTTACCGCTGGTCTAGATTCTATACCATACAGTGAGATATGTGACCGCTGGTCTAGATTCTATACCATACAGTGAGATAGATATCTGACTGCTGGTCTAGATTCTATACCATACAGTGAGATAGATATCTGACCGCTGGTCTAGATTCTATACCATACAGTGAGATATCTGACCGCTGGTCTAGATTCTATACCATACAGTGAGATATGTGACCGCTGATCTAGATTCTATACCATACAGTGAGATATGTGACCCCTGGTCTAGATTCTATACCATACAGTGAGATATGTGACCCCTGGTCTAGATTCTATACCATACAGTGAGATATCTGACCGCTGGTCTAGATTCTATACCATACAGTGAGATATGTAACAGCTGGTCTAGATTCTATACCATACAGTGAGATATGTGACCGCTGGTCTAGATTCTATACCATACAGTGAGATAGATATCTGACCGCTGGTCTAGATTCTATACCATACAGTGAGATAGATATCTGACCGCTGGTCTAGATTCTATACCATACAGTGAGATAGATATCTGACTGCTGGTCTAGATTCTATACCATACAGACATGCTAATACCCACCCCACTTTTTATTGCATATTTGGCATATTTGGAGTTGTCTTACTTCAGGTCTGACTGACCAGTCCATATATTTGCATAGCGCCCTCAACACCATGTTCTATCTGTTAAATAGGTCATCAATCCTAATGTGTCCATCAATATTGTATACCAATGTTTCAGGTCTGGTTCAATAATCGTGGTTGGGCAGCGTCAGTGTCATACATCAATGTGATGAACAATCTGATATTGAGAAGCAATCTGCCCCCGGGAAAGGACCCAGCAGACTACAGTATCGTGGCTATCAACCATCCTATGGCGATGACAAAGGAACAACTCAACGATGAGGCGCTGTAAGTTACCACTAGTAGTAGTTTAATGTTTGGTACGGCCAGTTGTTCAAAACTGTTTTTAAATACAGTCTACATCCGCTATGTCAATGTCGGTTATGTCGAATTCTCCGGTTATCTCGAAGTCAGATCAAAGTCCCATTTCAGACACTATCAGTTTACATATAACTGGATTTGTTTATATCAAATTTCGTTAAGTCAAATTTCGGTTATATCGAAGTATTTTGTTCAGTCCGACGGAATTCAACATAACGGATGTAGACTGTATTTCAACGGCGATGTTAGTTAACGGGAATGTTAAAATTAATGAAAGTACCGGTACCATCTCACATACTTCCCAGTCCGAGGATCGAACCGGGTTGCATTGGTGAGAAGCGAGCGCTCTAACCACTGTGCTAATCGGACAGTCTATTTTATACTTAACCATGATATTCAGTGTTGAACTGTACACAGGCATGTATAGTGGCAATATTTCAATGTCATAGTGAAACGTGAAGAATGAGAGTTCAACATGACCTCATAAATAAGCACCGGTTTTGAACCACCACTAAATGGGGTTTAACAAATGTAATACCGGTAGTCTTCAGCAGAATGGTTATTGTTTACAGATCTCAACTAAACACCAACACAAATGATATATTCTCCTCAGTGTAAGGTCTTGACAACTGGCCCAGAGGTTATAAAACTTTTCTCCAATCTCAAACTCGGTCTCAAGCTTCCGATTGGTTCAGCCAAGTTTAAATTACATAATTCACCAATCAAATTACTCGAGCTCGAGTTTGGAATCTGAGGAAAGTTTTATAACCTCTGGCCCTGATCTGCCTGATCTGTTATGGAAGTTCTTTCCTGCATTATATTAGGGGGATGTGTTTATTTATCGTCGCCCTCTGGATATTTGGGGCGATGCCTCAAGAAGTATTCGGCATTTTATTGTTTTGAAGGACAGTGCAACAAGATACAGAAGACACTCCAATTCCAGAACTCTCCCTTGTTCTTGTACATGACCTTGGTTTATTGTCCCTTCTGAAAAACTGTTAATATTATTAGGGTCCTACAGGGGATCGAACCACGATCCCTGGATTCGTGTAACCCTTACCCGTCTTAGCCGAGTATCAGCATACACCATAAGCACCATTAACTTACACTAGTGACATCACTAGTGTACCAGTAGTAAACAAAACCATGAAAATAAGGAGTACCTAAATCAGTTCCCGAGGTTATAATACTTTTCTCAGATCTCAAACTCAAGTGATCTGATTGGTTGATTCTGAGTGTGACTGTCAGCTGAACCAATCAGACGATTGAGACTGAGTTTTGAGATTGGAGAAAAGTTTTATAACCTACAGGCCAGGCCAGCAGGTTGTGTTTGAAAACCTGGGAATTAACAATTAAATTGCATTGCCACTTCCGTGAGTTGAGTTATTGCGTCTTTTATAGGTACAAAAGTTTCAAGGATGTGGTTATAGCAATCTGCGTTATATTTGCCATGTCGTTCATCCCGGCCAGTTTTACCATGTACCTGATTGAGGAACGCACCTCCAACTCGAAACATCTACAGTTTGTTAGTGGAGTTAAGCCAATCATCTACTGGTCATCAAACTTTTGCTGGGATATGGTAAGTGAAATGATTGGGGTTTATTTAATTATTTCTTTCGGGTTTTACGCCTTCATCGGCACCATTTTGGGCTATATTGCCTGCTGACAGTTTACCTAGCAACACCTTTGGGCAGGCTCCAGCGGTTAACTAGTACTTGGTGCACCAACCTCCGTAAGAAACTGCCAACTTTTTCATATAAATGAGACACGGCCTGAGCGGGGGCTCGAACCACTGACCATCAGTGATGATAGGTTACAGTGGTATATACAAATCAGCGACCGTAACCACTCGACCACGGAGGAGTATGTTCTGAACAAATCTCAAAAGTCATAGTAACATTTAAGAATATTTTAGTGAAACTACACACAATTATTCAGCACAAAGAATTTCTTAGATACATTTGCAATCAGTTCTGCATATCAAAGGTCAAGGTAACATTTCAATGTCAAAGATCAAACAATTATTATGGTAATCATTCCATAAGTACCAGAGAGAATTTAATGAAATGATGTGTTCAGCAAAATGCGACAGTACATGTATGCTGTGTTCAACAATCAAGTCGTGTAGTGTGGAAGTCGTGATAGCGTAGTGGATGCGCGTTCGCTTCAGGTGCGAAAGGTCCGGAGTTCGAGCCCTGCTGGAGCCATTACGATTGTGCCCTTAGGCAAGGCATTTAATTTCCATGTTGCCTCTTCTCTCTCCCTCGTGGCAATGGATTCCATCAGGAATGAAGTCTGGAGAGTGTTTAATATGAGTTGTAAGAACTTGTTTCGCAATCGAGCTAAAATAAATTTGTATAAATTAACAATCAAGTCCATGGCTCAAAGGTGAATGTCAAGTGAATGTCATTGTTTCAGCGATAAATATGTAATACGTACTGGAGAGAATTTCATGCACATTGACACAAATGGTCAGCACAATTGCACTTTATTAACTCTTTACATGCTGAATAAAATAAATGCTATAAATAGTTCAAATGATTGTAGCAGACGACAATTCATTAATGTGTTTTTCATATTTTAAACTGAAAACTCTGTAAATATGTCATGGAATACCATTTGACACAATTCTAATGAAATTGCATAACATTTAACTGTTATTTTCACCCCACTAGCGTACACAGAGTTAAGTGCACAGGTCGGTTTTGTACCTCAACGGTCAAGGTCGTACTTGTGGATATCTTTTCATAATAGTAAATGCACATAAATATATTTTGCATAAGGGATTCAGCATACACTGCACATACCGGTACTTTAATTACTTATTATTAGGGATGGCAACAAATATTCGAATATTCGCTCGAATGACCGAATATCCGAATACTATTCCAGTATTCGAATATTCGGAATAACATTTTTTTATTATATTGTCCTCAAAAATGCCATCCGCTCAGTCACACGTTTGGAAATGCTTGAATCGCTCCGAGAATAAGAAAACTGCTAGGTGTAATCATTGCAAATTGGATTTAACATATTTGGGTACAATATCAATCTGAATAATCATTTGAAGAAGATGTTTACGCGTAAAACAGAAATTAGGTTAATTTGGCAATTTTTATAAGAATTTGAGTGATTTTGAGTTTTTGATAGAATTCTATCGAATATTTGAATATCTTCCCAACCGAATATTCGTATAGTATAATCGCTATTCATTGCCATCCCTACTTATGATGAATCCAAAGAATGTTTATACAGCTTGCGTGTTTCTGTGAGCTCCCATGTTTGCGGAGCATCCATCAGTTACATACATCAAGTTCAGGGTTCCCTCCGTCTGAATTGTTGTCCGCGCCACTTCTGTCGCCAATTGAAAAAAAAGATGGATCCAATTTAAAATACTTGGAGCCAAAACTAAGAGCCATATAGTTCACAGATAAATATTTGAAACCATGTATATTGTGCAAAAAAAACAACATTGCGACAAATATTTTCCCCAATTCATTACAAAATTTAGCGCCAGTATTTGTCTGGTGCGTTTTGCGACCGACGGCTGGAACCCTGAATTTGTTTGTTTTGAAATTCCAATTTCAGATTTTTATCTATTAAATACGTATACGTTTTGTTTCAGATAAATTACCTGATACCTACAATACTGTGCATATTTATATTCTTTGCATTTGATGCGAAAGCTTACGTCTCTCCAACAAATGCGCCTTGCCTCGTCGCAATCCTGTTCTTATATGGGTAAGAATATTCTTATATTGCAACTATTATATCCCAACATTCTAGAAATACTGTAGAACTGTTATACTGTAGAACTGTTATACTGTAGAACTGTTATACTGTCAAACTGTTATACTGTAGAACTGTTATACTGTAGAACTGTTACACTGTAGAACTGTTACACTGTAGAACTGTTACACTGTAGAACTGTTATACTGTAGAACTGTTACACTGTAGAACTGTTACACTGTAGAACTGTTATTTTGAGGCTTGAGTGGTACAGTTAAACATGTGCTAGTGGTGATCTCTATTGAGCAGCCAACCGACATTAAGCAGCCAGTTTTCAGATTCCCAATTTGTTACTTTGTTATATATTTGACCTCTGTTAAGCAGCTACAAGTACAAAGCAGCCACTTTCGTTGATTCCCTTGTCTGGCTGCTTAAGACAGGTTTGACTGTATTTAGGGACAGGCGGTTTATATTTGGAGGTGGTCTGTTGTACAGATTTAACTGTATAGATATTCTAAATCATAAGCATTTTAAATATATTCTTTTTCTGACAGGTGGGTCATGATTCCCCTAATGTACCCCTTCTCAAGGGTGTTCAGTGTACCTAGCACGGCTCTGGTTACCCTCAAATCTGTGAATATATTCCTGGGAACTGTGACCACAATGGCGACATTCATCTTAGAATTTCTGGAGGAAGATGATGCAGTAAGTAGTCTAGAATTTCCGGTTATATCATATAGCAAACATACAATGTAGAGTTCCAACAAATAAATTATTCTGTTTGTTTCTCAGTCATCACATTTCTAAATGAGAAAAAGGTCGACTAATGGCCGGGAATATACACTACAAGATTGTTTTTAAACTTTATTTATTTTACAACGATTGCGAAGCAAGTTCTAACAACTTATATTAATCACTCTCGTTGGCGCGGATGAAAGCGTATATATGGTCATTCGTGTGGGAGGAAACCGGAGTACCCGGAGAAAACCCACCTGTCCGATCTGGCGACCACCGTACCATCTCACATACTTCCCGCTCCGAGGATCGAACCCGGGTTGCATTGGTGAGAAGCGAACGCGCTAACCACTGCGTTAATCGGACAGCCTTGTTACAGTCTATTGACTCTTTCAGGAGCTGAAAGCCATCAACAAAGTGTTGAAACAATTGTTTCTTCTGTTACCACAATACTGTTTGGGTCGCGGACTCTTTGACATGGCCAAGAATCAACTGTTTGCCGATGTTTACGCCAGATTTGGGGAGAAGAGGTTACAAAGTCCGTTTGAGTGGGACATCGTCGGCCGCAATCTCTTCAGCATGTTCATAATGGGAATATTGTTCTTCATTGTTAACCTGCTCATCGAGTACAGATTCTTTATTAAATCAAGGTTAGAATAGAATTTTGTTCTATTTCATATGTTTATGTTGTATGTTATTATGCAAATTTATCTTAACTGGATTGCAAAACAAGTTCATTCAATTCTTTCTTAGCTCGCTTGCGAAACAAGGTCATACAAATTTATCATAGCTTGATTGCGAAACAAGTTCATTCAATTTTTTCTTAGCTCGCTTGCGAAACAAGTTCATACAAATTTATCTTAGCTCGCTTGCGAAACAAGTTCATACAAATTTATCTTAGCTCGCTTGCGAAACAAGGTCATTCAATTTTTTCCTAGCTCGATTGCGAAACAAGTTCATACAAATTTATATTAGCTCGATTGCGAAACAAGTTCTTGCTGCATTTGTTTAATCGCTCTTGTCACTTCATTCCTGGTGGAATCCATTACCATGAGGGACAGAGAAGAGTCACAGTGGATTTAAGCGTCCTAAGGACATCAGCACCGTGGTTCTGATGGGGCTCGAACTCACAACCTCTCAGTTACAAGGCGAACACCTTATCAAGTTCTATGAGGAGGTGCAACCGTGCAAATTTTATCGTATTGCAGTATAATTAATACTTACAAATCTGAATCTAAGTCACAGACGGATCTGTTGTCCAGTGGTAACACGCTGGACAGGTAATCCAGGGATCGCAGGTTCGATCCCCCGTCTGACCCTAATAAAATTAACAGTCTTTAAACCGAGGTCTCGTGTCGTTGCTTCTGGAATGGGTCTCTGTCTAACCTTACCTGTATTATTGTAGAGGGTTACCTGTATTATTGTAGAGGGTTACCTGTATTATTGTAGAGTGCTACCTGTATTATTGTAGTGTTACCTGTATTATTGTATAGTGTTACCTGTATTATTGTAGTGTTACCTGTATTATTGTAGTGTTACCTGTATTATTGTATAGTGTTACCTGTATTATTGTAGAGTGTTACCTGTATTATTGTATAGTGTTACCTGTATTATTGTAGAGTGTTACTGTATTATTGTATAGTGTTACCTGTATTATTGTAGAGTGTTACCTGTATTATTGTAGTGTTACCTGTATTATTGTAGAGTGTTACCTGTATTATTGTAGAGTGTTACCTGTATTATTGTAGTGTTACCTGTATTATTGTAGTGTTACCTGTATTATTGTAGTGTTACCTGTATTATTGTAGTGTTACCTGTATTATTGTAGTGTTACCTGTATTATTGTATAATGTTACCTGTATTATTGTAGAGTGTTACCTGTATTATTGTAGAGTGCTACCAGTATTATTGTAGAGTGCTACCTGTATTATTGTAGAGTGCTACCAGTATTATTGTATAGTGTTACCTGTATTATTGTAGAGTGTTACCTGTATTATTGTAGTGTTACCTGTATTATTGTATAGTGTTACCTGTATTATTGTAGTGTTACCTGTATTATTGTATAGTGTTACCTGTATTATTGTAGAGTGTTACCTGTATTATTGTATAGTGTTACCTGTATTATTGTAGTGTTACCTGTATTATTGTATAGTGTTACCTGTATTATTGTAGTGTTACCTGTATTATTGTAGAGGGTTACCTGTATTATTGTAGTGTTACCTGTATTATTGTAGAGTGTTACCTGTATTATTGTATAGTGTTACCTGTATTTTGTAGTGTTACCTGTATTATTGTAGTGTTACCTGTATTATTGTAGAGGGTTACCTGTATTATTGTATAGTGTTACCTGTATTATTGTAGAGTGCTACCTGTATTGTTGTATAATGTTACCTGTATTATTGTAGAGTGTTACCTGTATTATTGTAGAGTGTTACCTGTATAATTGTAGTGTTACCTGTATTATTGTATAGTGTTACCTGTATTATTGTAGAGGGTTACCTGTATAATTGTAGAGTGTTACCTGTATTATTGTAGTGTTACCTGTATTATTGTAGTGTTACCTGTATTATTGTAGAGTGTTACCTGTATTATTGTAGAGTGGTACCTATATTATTGTAGAGGGTTACCTGTATTATTGTAGAGGGTTACCTGTATTATTGTAGTGTTACCTGTATTATTGTATAGTGTTACCTGTATTATTGTAGAGGGTTACCTGTATTATTGTAGAGTGTTACCTGTATTATTGTAGAGTGTTACCTGTATTATTGTAGTGTTACCTGTATTATTGTAGAGTGTTACCTGTATTATTGTGGAGTGTTACCTGTATTATTGTAGTGTTACCTGTATTATTGTAGTGTTACCTGTATTATTGTAGAGTGTTACCTGTATTATTGTATAGTGTTACCTGTATTATTGTAGTGTTACCTGTATTATTGTAGAGTGTTACCTGTATTATTGTAGAGTGTTACCTGTATTATTGTAGAGTGTTACCTATACTATTGTAGAGTGTTACCTGTATTATTGTAGTGTTACCTGTATTATTGTATAGTGTTACCTGTATTATTGTAGTGTTACCTGTATTATTGTAGAGGGTTACCTGTATTATTGTAGTGTTACCTGTATTATTGTAGAGTGTTACCTGTATTATTGTATAGTGTTACCTGTATTATTGTAGTGTTACCTGTATTATTGTAGTGTTACCTGTATTATTGTAGAGGGTTACCTGTATTATTGTATAGTGTTACCTGTATTATTGTAGAGTGCTACCTGTATTGTTGTATAATGTTACCTGTATTATTGTAGAGTGTTACCTGTATTATTGTAGAGGGTTACCTGTATTATTGTAGTGTTACCTGTATTATTGTATAGTGTTACCTGTATTATTGTAGAGGGTTACCTGTATTATTGTAGAGTGTTACCTGTATTATTGTAGTGTTACCTGTATTATTGTAGAGTGTTACCTGTATTATTGTAGAGTGTTACCTGTATTATTGTAGTGTTACCTGTATTATTGTAGTGTTACCTGTATTATTGTAGTGTTACCTGTATTATTGTAGTGTTACCTGTATTATTGTAGTGTTACCTGTATTATTGTATAATGTTACCTGTATTATTGTAGAGTGTTACCTGTATTATTGTAGAGTGCTACCAGTATTATTGTAGAGTGCTACCTGTATTATTGTAGAGTGCTACCAGTATTATTGTATAGTGTTACCTGTATTATTGTAGAGTGTTACCTGTATTATTGTAGTGTTACCTGTATTATTGTATAGTGTTACCTGTATTATTGTAGTGTTACCTGTATTATTGTATAGTGTTACCTGTATTATTGTAGAGTGTTACCTGTATTATTGTATAGTGTTACCTGTATTATTGTAGTGTTACCTGTATTATTGTATAGTGTTACCTGTATTATTGTAGTGTTACCTGTATTATTGTAGAGGGTTACCTGTATTATTGTAGTGTTACCTGTATTATTGTAGAGTGTTACCTGTATTATTGTATAGTGTTACCTGTATTATTGTAGTGTTACCTGTATTATTGTAGAGGGTTACCTGTATTATTGTATAGTGTTACCTGTATTATTGTAGAGTGCTACCTGTATTGTTGTATAATGTTACCTGTATTATTGTAGAGTGTTACCTGTATTATTGTAGAGTGTTACCTGTATAATTGTAGTGTTACCTGTATTATTGTATAGTGTTACCTGTATTATTGTAGAGGGTTACCTGTATAATTGTAGAGTGTTACCTGTATTATTGTAGTGTTACCTGTATTATTGTAGTGTTACCTGTATTATTGTAGAGTGTTACCTGTATTATTGTAGAGTGGTACCTATATTATTGTAGAGGGTTACCTGTATTATTGTAGAGGGTTACCTGTATTATTGTAGTGTTACCTGTATTATTGTATAGTGTTACCTGTATTATTGTAGAGGGTTACCTGTATTATTGTAGAGTGTTACCTGTATTATTGTAGAGTGTTACCTGTATTATTGTAGTGTTACCTGTATTATTGTAGAGTGTTACCTGTATTGTTGTAGTGTTACCTGTATTATTGTGGAGTGTTACCTGTATTATTGTAGTGTTACCTGTATTATTGTAGTGTTACCTGTATTATTGTAGAGTGTTACCTGTATTATTGTATAGTGTTACCTGTATTATTGTATAGTGTTACCTGTATTATTGTAGTGTTACCTGTATTATTGTAGTGTTACCTGTATTATTGTAGAGTGTTACCTGTATTATTGTAGAGTGTTACCTATACTATTGTAGAGTGTTACCTGTATTATTGTAGTGTTACCTGTATTATTGTATAGTGTTACCTGTATTATTGTAGTGTTACCTGTATTATTGTAGAGGGTTACCTGTATTATTGTAGTGTTACCTGTATTATTGTAGAGTGTTACCTGTATTATTGTATAGTGTTACCTGTATTATTGTAGTGTTACCTGTATTATTGTAGTGTTACCTGTATTATTGTAGAGGGTTACCTGTATTATTGTATAGTGTTACCTGTATTATTGTAGAGTGCTACCTGTATTGTTGTATAATGTTACCTGTATTATTGTAGAGTGTTACCTGTATTATTGTAGAGGGTTACCTGTATTATTGTAGTGTTACCTGTATTATTGTATAGTGTTACCTGTATTATTGTAGAGGGTTACCTGTATTATTGTAGAGTGTTACCTGTATTATTGTAGAGTGTTACCTGTATTATTGTAGTGTTACCTGTATTATTGTAGAGTGTTACCTGTATTGTTGTAGTGTTACCTGTATTATTGTGGAGTGTTACCTGTATTATTGTAGTGTTACCTGTATTATTGTAGTGTTACCTGTATTATTGTAGAGTGTTACCTGTATTATTGTATAGTGTTACCTGTATTATTGTATAGTGTTACCTGTATTATTGTAGTGTTACCTGTATTATTGTAGTGTTACCTGTATTATTGTAGAGTGTTACCTGTATTATTGTAGAGTGTTACCTATACTATTGTAGAGTGTTACCTGTATTATTGTAGTGTTACCTGTATTATTGTATAGTGTTACCTGTATTATTGTAGTGTTACCTGTATTATTGTAGAGGGTTACCTGTATTATTGTAGTGTTACCTGTATTATTGTAGAGTGTTACCTGTATTATTGTATAGTGTTACCTGTATTATTGTAGTGTTACCTGTATTATTGTAGTGTTACCTGTATTATTGTAGAGGGTTACCTGTATTATTGTATAGTGTTACCTGTATTATTGTAGAGTGCTACCTGTATTGTTGTATAATGTTACCTGTATTATTGTAGAGTGTTACCTGTATTATTGTAGAGTGTTACCTGTATAATTGTAGTGTTACCTGTATTATTGTATAGTGTTACCTGTATTATTGTAGAGTGTTACCTATATTATTGTAGAGTGTTACCTGTATTATTGTAGAGTGTTACCTATACTATTGTAGAGTGTTACCTGTATTATTGTAGTGTTACCTGTATTATTGTATAGTGTTACCTGTATATTGTAGTGTTACCTGTATTATTGTAGAGGGTTACCTGTATTATTGTAGTGTTACCTGTATTATTGTAGAGTGTTACCTGTATTATTGTATAGTGTTACCTGTATTATTGTAGTGTTACCTGTATTATTATAGTGTTACCTGTATTATTGTAGAGGGTTACCTGTATTATTGTATAGTGTTACCTGTATTATTGTAGAGTGCTACCTGTATTGTTGTATAATGTTACCTGTATTATTGTAGAGTGTTACCTGTATTATTGTAGAGGGTTACCTGTATTATTGTAGTGTTACCTGTATTATTGTATAGTGTTACCTGTATTATTGTAGAGGGTTACCTGTATTATTGTAGAGTGTTACCTGTATTATTGTAGTGTTACCTGTATTATTGTAGAGTGTTACCTGTATTATTGTAGAGTGTTACCTGTATTATTGTAGTGTTACCTGTATTATTGTAGTGTTACCTGTATTATTGTAGTGTTACCTGTATTATTGTAGTGTTACCTGTATTATTGTAGTGTTACCTGTATTATTGTATAATGTTACCTGTATTATTGTAGAGTGTTACCTGTATTATGTAGAGTGCTACCAGTATTATTGTAGAGTGCTACTATTATTGTAGAGTGCTACCAGTATTATTGTAATGTTACCTGTATTATTGTATAGTGTTACCTGTATTATTGTAGAGTGTTACCTGTATTATTGTAGAGTGTTACCTGTATTATTGTAGAGTGTTACCTGTATTATTGTATAGTGTTACCTGTATTATTGTAGAGTGTTACCTGTATTATTGTATAGTGTTACCTATATTATTGTAGTGTTACCTGTATTATTGTATAGTGTTACCTGTATTATTGTAGTGTTACCTGTATTATTGTAGAGGGTTACCTGTATTATTGTATAGTGTTACCTGTATTATTGTATAGTGTTACCTGTATTATTGTATAGTGTTACCTGTATTATTGTAGAGGGTTACCTGTATTATTGTAGAGGGTTACCTGTATTATTGTATAGTGTTACCTGTATTATTGTAGAGGGTTACCTATATTATTGTAGAGTGTTACTTGTATTATTGTAGAGGGTTACCTGTATTATTGTATAGTG
>CM026397.1:24025146-24106750 GCA_014843695.1 Archivesica marissinica | reverse complement strand
TACCTATATTATTGTAGTGTTACCTGTATTATTGTATAGTGTTACCTATATTATTGTAGTGTTACCTGTATTATTGTATAGTGTTACCTATATTATTGTATAGTGTTACCTGTATTATTGTAGTGTTACCTGTATTATTGTAGTGTTACCTGTATTATTGTAGAGTGTTACCTGTATTATTGTATAGTGTTACCTGTATTATTGTATAGTGCTACCTGTATTATTGTATAATGTTACCTGTATTATTGTAGAGTGTTACCTGTATTATTGTAGAGGGTTACCTGTATTATTGTAGTGTTACCTGTATTATTGTATAGTGTTACCTGTATTATTGTAGAGGGTTACCTGTATTATTGTAGAGTGTTACCTGTATTATTGTAGAGTGTTACCTGTATTATTGTAGTGTTACCTGTATTATTGTAGAGTGTTACCTGTATTGTTGTAGTGTTACCTGTATTATTGTGGAGTGTTACCTGTATTATTGTAGTGTTACCTGTATTATTGTAGTGTTACCTGTATTATTGTAGAGTGTTACCTGTATTATTGTATAGTGTTACCTGTATTATTGTATAGTGTTACCTGTATTATTGTAAGTGTTACCTGTATATTGTAGAGTGTTACCAATGTAGAGTGTTACCTATACTATTGTAGAGTGTTACCTGTATTATTGTAGTGTTACCTGTATTATTGTATAGTGTTACCTGTATTATTGTAGTGTTACCTGTATTATTGTAGAGGGTTACCTGTATTATTGTAGTGTTACCTGTATTATTGTAGAGTGTTACCTGTATTATTGTATAGTGTTACCTGTATTATTGTAGTAGTGTTACCTGTATTATTGTAGAGTGTTACCTGTATTATTGTATAGTGTTACCTGTATTATTGTAGAGTGCTACCTGTATTATTGTATAATGTTACCTGTATTATTGTAGAGTGTTACCTGTATTATTGTATAGTGTTACCTGTATTATTGTATAGTGTTACCTGTATTATTGTAGAGTGTTACCTGTATTATTGTAGAGTGTTACCTGTATTATTGTAGTGTTACCTGTATTATTGTAGAGTGTTACCTGTATTATTGTAGAGTGTTACCTATATTATTGTAGAGTGTTACCTGTATTATTGTAGTGTTACCTGTATTATTGTATAGTGTTACCTGTATTATTGTAAGGTTCCTATTATTGTAGTGTTACCTGTATTATTGTATAGTGTTACCTGTATTATTGTAAGTGTTACCTGTATTATTGTAGAGTGTTACCTGTATTATTGTAGTGTTACCTGTATTATTGTAGAGTGTTACCTGTATTATTGTAGAGTGTTACCTGTATTATTGTAGTGTTACCTGTATTATTGTAGTGTTACCTGTATTATTGTAGAGTGTTACCTGTATTATTGTAGTGTTACCTGTATTATTGTAGAGTGTACCTGTAGTTGTAGGACTGATAGAGAGGACCTGTAAGCACCTTAATAGAGGTTACCTGTATTAGAGAGTGCTACCTGATTATTGTAAGACCATTATTTATATTACCGTATTATGATATGTTACTGTATTATTGTAGACCAAAGGTCCTGATTATGTAGAGTGCTACCTGTATTATTGTATAGTGCTACCAGTATTATTGTAGTGTTACCTGTATTATTGTAGAGGGTTACCTGTATTATTGTATAGTGTTACCTGTATTATTGTAGAGTGCTACCTGTATTATTGTAGAGTGCTACCTGTATTATTGTATAGTGCTACCAGTATTATTGTAGTGTTACCTGTATTATTGTAGAGGGTTACCTGTATTATTGTATAGTGTTACCTGTATTATTGTAGAGTGCTACCTGTATTATTGTATAGTGCTACCAGTATTATTGTAGTGTTACCTGTATTATTGTAGGGTTACCTGTATTATTGTATAGTGTTACCTGTATTATTGTAGAGTGTTACCTGTATTATTGCAGAGTGTTGCAGCCATCCAAGAAGCCTGTACAGGATGAAGATGAGGACGTGGCTCGGGAAAGGAAGAGAGTTACCTCCGGTAATGCTAAGGACGACATTCTCCGACTCGAGGGGTTGTCCAAGGTGTGCTAATCATCTTTTGTTTAGACATTATTTATTTCAGTATTGTTACATGTAACGAAAGAAAACATTATATAGTTCTTCTCCCTATTCCATTTTTCATGATCTCATAATCCTGTTGGGGACCTAGACAAACTCCTGCTGGGGACCTAGACAAATTCCTGCTGGGGGCCTAAACAAACTCCTACTGGGGACCTAGACAAACTTGTGCTGGGGACCTAGACAAACTACTGCTGGGGACCTAGACAAACTCCTGCTGGGGACCTAGACAAACTCCTGCTGGGGTCCTAGACAAACTCCTGGTGGGGGCATAGACAATCTCTTGCTGGGGACCTAGACAAACTCCTGCTGCAGGCCTTTACAAACTCCTGCTGAGAACCTAGACAAACTCCTGCTGCTGACCTAGACAAACTCCTGCTGGGGACCTAGACAAACTAATGCTGGGGGCCTAGACAAAATCTTGCTGGGGACCTAGCCAAATATATATCCCATTTATATGTCCCAGAAGTGTTAATTTCATACACTTCAAATCATTTGCTCATGTCAATATGAAACCCCAGTGATGTTAACTCTAGTATGCTCTATCCACTCACTTCCTACTTACTACCAGCACTATGAATCACCTTCAGGGATAACTCTAGTATACTCTATCCACTCACTTCCTACTTACTACCAGCACTATGGTGGTGTATGAATCACCTTCAGGGATAACTCTAGTATACTCTATCCACTCACTTCCTACTTACTACCAGCACTATGGTGGTGTATGAATCACCTTCAGGGATAACTCTAGTATACTCTATCCACTCACTTCCTACTTACTACCAGCACTATGAATCACATTCAGGGATAACTCTAGTATACTCTATCCACTCACTTCCTACTTACTACCAGCAGTATGAATCACCTTCAGGGATAACTCTAGTATACTCTATCCACTCACTTCCTACTTACTACCAGCACTATGGTGGTGTATGAATCACCTTCAGGGATAACTCTAGTATACTCTATCCACTCACTTCCTACTTACTACCAGCACTATGGTGGGGTATGAATCACCTTCAGGGATAACTCTAGTATACTCTATCCACTCACTTCCTACTTACTACCAACACTATGTGGTATGAATCACCTTCAGGGATAACTCTAGTATACTCTATCCACTCACTTCCTACTTACTACCAGCACTATGGTGGTGTATGAATCACCTTCAGGGATAACTCTAGTATACTCTATCCACTCACTTCCTACTTACTACTCGGTTGGCTCGAACACCACCATTGGCTCGAACATGTCGTCCTGCCCCGGCGATAATCTCTATATAATGCATATTGTTCTACCTTCGATGACTCCAACACGGATGACTGGAACTCTCTAACCAGATCACTGGTCACATGAAATCAATTAGTACTTAAATTAACACCTTTGGGTCGAACACAATTGGCCGAGTGTACAGGTCCGCGTGTCACACAATCGGTAATTTACACTCGTAAGATTGGCAATTAATATTCTATTGTGACTGGGTTTCAATATCAATATTATGGGTCAACCCACACAACTACCCTTGACTCGAACCTCCCATGACTCGAACCATTACTCACGGACCCGTCGAGTTCGAGGCAACGAAGTTCGACTATACATCACAATTGACACAATACCAAAATGAATATATCTTTGTTGTAGGAATACAGTTTAAGTAAAGGCAAACTCACGGCTGTAGATAGATTATGTATTGGGGTTCCAAAGGGACAGTGCTTTGGCCTACTTGGAGTTAATGGGGCAGGCAAGACAAGCACATTTAAGATGTTGACAGGAGATGAGAGGCTCTCCAGGGGAAATGCATTTGTCAACAATTACAGGTTAGTCGCAATGTAAATTACTAATTATTGACAGGAGATGAGAGGCTCTCCAGGGGAAATGCATTTGTCAACAATTACAGGTTAGTCGCAATGTAAATTACTAATTATTGACAGGAGATGAGAGGCTCTCCAGGGGAAATGCTTTTGTCAACAATTACAGGTTAGTCGCAATGTAAATTACTAATTATTGACAGGAGATGAGAGGCTCTCCAGGGGAAATGCTTTTGTCAACAATTACAGGTTAGTCACAATGTAAATTACTAATTAGACTGGAGATGAGAGGCTCTCCAGGGGAAATGCTTTTGTCAACAAATACAGGTTAGTCACAATGTAAATTACTAATTAGACTGGAGATGAGGGGCTCCTGGAGATGAAGGCTCTCCAGGGGAAATGCTTTTGTCAACAATTGCAGGTTAGTCACAATGTAAATGCAGATAGAAATAGTTTCATACTGAGCTCAGCTGCAGGCTGTAACCTCTTCGGCTATGGATATATGTTTTGGGGGTATTCATCACGTACTGTGTGATATTTCTTGTTTTATTCAAACAATTGCACAATATACTGAATGATTTTGGTATAGGAATACAAAATGACAAATAAATGTACTTCTATGTTGTAGTATCCTGAATGACATGGTACAGGTTCGGCAGAATATTGGGTACTGTCCACAGTTTGACGCCCTTGACCCACTCCTGACCGGAGTAGAACACCTCCGCTTCTATGCTAGACTTCGAGGCATTCCAGAAAGGGATGTTAAAGAGGTAAGTTCTGGAATGGAAATATTGTTTAGAACGTGGCCGAGTAGTTTCGGTCATTGACTTCAAATCACTTGCCCCTAACCGCTGTAGGTTTGAATCCCACTGGGGTTTTCAAATTCTTTCAAGTGCTGTAGCTATCCAGCTGGCTTGCAGAAAGTCAGTGGTTCTACCTGTGTGCCGGACTGTGCATGAAATACACAACACCAGAGTCTTCCTTCACCAATAATAGCTGGAGAGTCGCCATATGAACTTAGCTGTTGGCGCTACTTCAAACCTTAAATATTTACATGGCTATTTCATTTCCTTCTATGAACGTATGAATGTCCTGTTTGAATCCATTTTCGTATGAACTTCCTCACTATTTGATATGCCGCTGACATGCGTGGTTACGGTCATGCGCAATTGCAATATTGGGCAGCGTTCCTCGGAAGAAAAGGCTATTTACTAGATCTGACACACGGCAAGTCGTGAATCTGAACTAAAAAATATATTTTAAATATGAAGCGTGTCCTACAGTTTCTATATAATGAATAATTTGCTGTAAATATTTAGTTTATACAAATTTATTTTAGCTCGATTGCAAAACAAGTTCTTACAACTTATATTAATCACTCTCGAAACCTCATTCCTGATGGAATCCATCGCCACGAGGCAGAGAGAAATAAATATTTATGTAAATATTTGTTGCAATTTAATTAACATGATTTTGATAACATCACAGTAGTCATACCGCAATGTCTGGTTAGGGAACAACAGTAAAATCAAAGGATTACAACTGAAAGAACCAATATAAATTTCGGGATAAAGCAGACTTTATCTGTCAATGGAGGTAATAAACAAAACCAGTAATGTCTCTGATTGGACACATATGTGCTTGTTCTATGTCTGCAGGTTGCTGACTGGGCTATAAGAAAGCTCGGACTTCTACCACATGCAAATAAGATCTCTACAAACTTTTCTGGTGGCAACAAGAGGAAATTATCTACGGCCATCTCACTAATAGGAAACCCATCAATCATCTTCTTGGTGAGTAATACATGTACAGTCAAACCTGTGCTAGAGGCCACCTCCGAACCTGTGTGTGCTAGAGGCCACCTCCGAACCTGTGTGTGCTAGAGGCCACCTCCGAAGCTGTGTGTGCTAGAGGCCACCTCCGAACCTGTGTGTGCTAGAGGCCACCTCCGAACCTGTGTGTGCTAGAGGCCACCTCCGAACCTGTGTGTGCTAGAGGCCACCTCCGAACCTGTGTGTGCTAGAGGCCACCTCCGAATAAAGGCTGCATATGAAAAATCTGTCTCTAAAGACCACAATTTTTCTCTCCCATCGAGCCATTTTCAATGCATTTTAAACCTCTATTGAGAGGCCACCTGCCAACAAAGGCCACTTTTTGACTTTCCCGAGGGTGGCCTTTATAGACAGATTTGACTGTATATGCATAGTTATGTTTCCTATCTCCAGTGTATTCCTGTTGGCCCTTCTATGACCTAATTGGAATAAGTTGTTATACCGTCTCCGTGGCCTAGTGGTTAAGGCGTCTGCCTACGGAGCGGGGGGTTGATGGTTCAATCGAAGGTTCGAACCTCGTCATGGGTTCATTCTTGTATGGTCGGTTTGTGAGCCGCCAACTAATTAAATAATGGTTACCGATTGCCTACCAGCCTGGCGCCTGGCATACAAGTATAGGATTCGGGAAGTACTGATGTTCATAAAAAGAGGTGTCTCATAAGTCAGCAATGGCTGGCCCTTTAAATAGAGGTGACACTATTATAAACAAAACACTTTTATGATGATACTTTTACCTGAAATAAGTTATGAAGATGATATTTCCCCAGAACTAAGTTATAAAGTTTCATTAAACTAAGTCATACAGATGATATTTTCCCTGAATTAAGTTATGAATATAATATTTTCCCTGAACTAAGTTATAAAGATGATATTTTCCCAGAACTTATGATACCTAAGTTATAAAGATGTTATTTTCCCAGAACTTAGGATACCTAAGTTATAAAGATGATATTTTCCCAGAACTCAGCATAATTAAGTTATAAAGATGATATTTTCCCAGAACTCAGCATAATTAAGTTATAAAGATGATATTTTCCCAGAATTCAGAGTAGCTAAGTTATAAAGATGATATTTTATATTTATAAAGGATGAGCCAACGACAGGCATGGATCCGGGAGCAAGAAGATTCCTATGGGATTGCATAAACAACATAGTGAAAGACGGTCGATCGGTCATACTTACTTCTCATAGGTAAAAATCTATGCATACATATGCAAATTTATCCTCAATATACAAAGTTATTGGTCCGCCTCCGTGGTCGAGTGGTTAAGGTCGCTGACTTGTATACCACTGTAACCTATCATCACTGATGGTCACGGGTTCGAGCCCCGCTCAGGCCGTGTCTCATTTATATGAAAAAGTTGGTAGTTTCTTACGGAGGTTGGTGCACCCAAGTACTGGTTAACCACTGGAGCCTGCCCAGGAAAGGTGTTGTTAAGTAAACTGCCCACCGGCGATATAGCCCGAAATGGTGCTGATGCAGGCGTAAAACCCGAAATATAACATAACATATAACATAACAACGTTATTGATGATTTTATAAATAAAACCTATAAAGGGAGGTAATTTCACAAAAAGCAGTTCATTTATGGAGAGATCTTCAAAACTTAGAATCTAAATACGTCATTATTGAGAAAAGGAAATACAGGACAGTAATCAATATTTCATTCATGTTGGAGGAAACCGGAGTACCCGGAGAAAACCCACCTTTCCGATCTGGCTACTGTACCAGCTCAAATACTTTTCCTGTCCGAGGATCGAACCCGGGTTGTATTTGTGAGAAGCGAGCGTGCTAACCACTGCGCTAATCGGACAGCTGCCACTTCATAATAGGAATGCATGTGCTCGCAATTGCGGTTGTAAAGCCTGTATTTTTTATATATTTGATGGTTGTTATCGTACTAGTTAGCTGCAATGCCAACTGTATTTCACTTTCAGTATGGAGGAGTGTGAGGCATTATGTGGTCGCATCGCCATTATGGTTAATGGCAGATTTAGATGTCTCGGTAGCATACAACATCTGAAAAACAGGTAAGCCCATTGTTGCCGATTTAGATCAGTGGTTTTCGTTGACTCGTCTGTCATTGCATCTTGAAATGCACTGACACTGGCTTGCTGGGAGGTGAACATGATGGCCTTTATAGACAGGTGGTCTAAATTTCGGAAGCTGTATTTAACAAGATGGCCTTTAAAGACAGGTTGTCTTTAGTCGGATGTGGTAGGTTTTACAGTATTAGATAATTCTCAAATGTTATTATCCCCCGCCAATTTCGCCTAGGGATATTTTGGCATCGGCCATCCCGAGTCAGTTCTACTACATTCGGATTTCAGCAGGGATGCAGGAGTCAGGACTGGGTGAAGACAGCGAATGATTTTATTCTTTTCTTTCTTTTTTCCTATTGTTTCATTTTAGTAACTTCTTTTCATTAAATTATTGATGGATTTACGAAAATAGTTTTTTAATTTCGAATCCTTCGTTTTTCTGTTTCTCATTTTCATCGTTACATTAACATTGCCGACATTAACATTACCGACATTAACATTACCGACATTAACATTACCGACATTAACATTACCGACATTAACATTACCGACATTAACATTACCGACATTAACATTACCGACCTATCAAATTTCGAAATTTAGGTTTATTAGTTACCAGAGTTATTGCTCTTTAATTGTCTGAAAATCCACAAATTTGTCCGTCCAGAGCCAGTTTGGCGTGGGATTAAATTCATCTAACTTGCTTGTTCCTCTAGATTCGGGGATGGCTACACGGTGATAATCCGTGTGTCGGGAGAACAACCAGACATGGACCCTGTCATGGATTTCTTCAACTCGGAGTTCCCAAAGTGCGTTCTGAAGGAGATACACCATAACATGCTACAGTACCAGCTCAACTCGGCCATCAAACTCTCTGTGTTGTTTGGTCAGATTGAGGCTGTTAGAAGCAAGCTGAAGATAGAGGACTACTCGGTGTCACAGACAACTCTGGATCAGGTGAGTTCCGTCCGTCCGCTCGATTCACATATCTGTGTTATTAATGATTTTTTCCTGTTCAAACAGACTGTCACAATTTCTAACAAGAAAAAACTATTACATATAAATATGTAATAGAAGGATGATTGAAAATTCACTTTGCATAATACACACTCGGATAGTGTATTGAGTGAATGTATAGCTTCTCACTAATGCAACCCGGGTTCGATCCTCAGACCGGGAAGTATGTGAGATGGTACGGTTTTCGCCAGATCGGACAGGTGGGCTATCTCCGGGTACTCCGGTTTCCTCCCACACGAATGACCACATTTACCGGTTTCATCCACACCAACGTGAGTGATTAATATATGTTGTTAAAACGTGCTTCGCAATTGTAAAATAAATAAAGTTTAAAACTAAAACACACACACAGGGTCTTCCTCCACCAATAATAACTGGAGAAATGCCATATAACCTGAGCTGTTGGTGCGACATTTAATCGCAAAATCAAATCATCCGACAAAGAATGGGTGGACATAATTTTCACTTTGCCCATCCCGTCATTACACCATTCTATTTCCATTTATGTCAAACCCCTAGACAGGTTTTCCTGAGCATGCTTAACCGACCTAAGCAGTTAACCAGTACTAAGCAATGTGTGTGAGGTGCCTTGCTCAAGGCCACTACATAATTATGGGTCATGATCGAGTATCGAACCCGGAATGCCTCGATTAAAAATGTAACCCTCTATATGTTTTCTTTCGTTCTAATCCCTTTCAGTCTACTGCTATTAAATTATATGTAAAATGATTATTTCTTGATTACATGTACACATACTGAAATAAATAATATTTAAACTATCACTGGACCATGGACGCTACATTGTCCATCCCATCCATCCATCCATCCATCCATCCATCCATCCATCCATCCATCCATCCATCCATCCATCCATCCATCCATCCATCCATCCATCCATCCATCCATCCATCCCCATCCATCCCATCCATCCCATCCCATCCATCCATCCATCCCCCATCCCCCATCCCATCCATCCCATCCCATCCCATCCCGTCCGTCCGTCCGTCCGTCCGTCCGTCCGTCCGTCCGTCCATCCATCCATCCATCCATCCCATCCATCCATCCCATCCATCCCATCCATCCATCCGTCCGTCCGTCATCCCGTCCGTCCGTCCATCCATCCATCCCATCCATCCATCCCATCCGTCCGTCCGTCCATCCCGTCCATCCATCCCATCCATCCATCCATCCCGTCCGTCCGTCCGTCCGTCCGTCCGTCCCATCCCGTCCGTCCATCCATCCATCCATCCATCCATCCCATCCATCCATCCATCCCATCCATCCATCCATCCCATCCCCATCCCATCCATCCATCCATCCATCCATCCCATCCATCCCATCCATCCATCCATCCATCCATCCATCCATCCCATCCATCCTCCATCCCATCCATCCATCCATCCCATCCATCCATCCCATCCATCCATCCATCCCATCCATCCATCCCATCCATCCATCCATCCCATCCATCCATCCATCCCATCCATCCATCTATCCATCCATCTATCCATCCATCCATCCATCCCGTCCATCCATCCATCCATCCATCCCGTCCGTCCGTCCGTCCGTCCGTCCGTCCGTCCGTCCATCCCATCCATCCATCCATCCCATCCATCCATCCATCCATCCATCCATCCATCCATCCATCCCTCCCATCCCATCCCATCCATCCATCCATCCATCCATCCATCCCATCCATCCCATCCCATCCATCCCATCCCATCCATCCCATCCCATCCATCCATCCATCCCATCCCATCCCATCCCATCCATCCCTCCCATCCATCCATCCCATCCATCCATCCCATCCATCCATC
Organism: Archivesica marissinica; assembly: GCA_014843695.1. NCBI lineage: Eukaryota > Metazoa > Mollusca > Bivalvia > Venerida > Vesicomyidae > Archivesica > Archivesica marissinica. The sequence continues at coordinate 24,096,126 of CM026397.1, read as the reverse complement.
CTCCATCCCATCCATCCCATCCATCCCATCCCATCCCATCCCTCCCATCCCATCCATCCCATCCATCCGTCCTCCGTCCATCCATTCCATCCCATCCATCCATCCATCCATCCCATCCCATCCATCCATCCATCCATCCTCCCATCCCATCCATCCATCCCATCCATCCCATCCATCCACCCATCCATCATCCCATCCATCCATCCATCCCCATCCATCCATCCATCCATCCCATCCTCCATCCATCCATCCATCCATCCATCCCATCCATCCATCCTCCCATCCATCCATCCATCCCATCCATCCCATCCCATCCATCCCATCCCATCCATCCCATCCCATCCATCCATCCATCCCATCCCATCCCATCCCATCCATCCATCCAATAAACTTTGTTTTGCAAGGGCCATACACTCACCAAGTCTGCTTGTTTAACCCGTTCCTTCATAAAGATTTAGGTTAATATACTACATGTATTATATCTCCATACAAGCGGCTGCCATTTAGCTATCATGCAGTGGATAAGTAGTCTCCCATATCTATCCCACCTCCATAGATATTACTGGGACTACATAGAGATTTAGGTTAATATACTATTATATCTCCATACAAATGACAGCCATTTAGCTATCATACAGTGGATAAGTAGTCGCCATATCTATCTCACCTCCATAGATATTACTGGGACTTCATAGAGATTTAGGTTAATATACTATTATATCTCCATACAAACCTCAGCCATTTAGCTATCATGCAGTGGATAAGTAGTTGCCATATCTTATCCCACCTCCATATATTACTGGGACTACTTGAGATTCTGGCCTTTATTATAAACATTGGTTTGGCTACTACATTGCCAATGTATGTAGTATTGGTAATGGCATCAAGAGGTGCTTCTATGAGGGAAAGGGTTAACATGTTTTTGAAGATTTAGTTAACAGAAATATCTGTAATTTGATTTTTCAGGTGTTTATAAACTTTGCCAAGTTGCAGTCGGATCTTGCCGACGATGACCTTGATGAACCAGGCGACCTTAATCTCATTGGTAAGTTGATACTTACTTGGCTTCAAAGACTGGCGGCTTATGCAAGCATTTAAATGAGTTGATAACACGCAGCAGTAAACCTTAATATTCCATGCTTTCATCGCTGGACATCTGTTGCAGCTCTTTGTTAGACATTCTGATACCTCCATGTTGTACATCCATGTTGTACCTCTATGTTGTACCTCCATGTTGTACCTCTATGTTGTACCTCCATGTTGTACCTCTATGTTGTACCTCCTTGTTGTACCTCCATGTTGTACCTCCATGTTGTACCTCTATGTTGTACCTCCATGTTGTACCTCCTTGTTGTACCTCCATGTTGTACCTCCTTGTTTGTACCTCCTTGTTGTACCTCCTTGTTGTACCTCCATGTTGTACCTCCTTGTTGTACCTCTATGTTGTACCTCCTTGTTGTACCTCCATGTTGTACCTCCTTGTTGTACCTCCATGTTGTACCTCCTTGTTGTACCTCCATGTTGTACCTCCATGTTGTACCTCCATGTTGTACCTCCTTGTTGTACCTCCATGTTGTACCTCCTTGTTGTACCTCCATGTTGTACATCTATCATACCTAATCAAATATGACGTTAGGATACACAAATCAAGCATTGATTTAGATTGCACTAATCAAACATTGCATTATACCAATCAAACATTGCATTATACCAATCAAACATTACATGATATCAATCAAACATTACATTATGCCAATCAAACATTACATTATACCAATCAAACATTACATTACACCAATCAAGCATTACATGATACCAATCAAACATTACATTATACCAATCAAACATTACATTATACCAATCAAACATTACATTATACCAATCAAGCATTACATTATGCCAATCAAACATTACATTATGCCAATCAAACATTGCATTATACCAATTAAACATTACATTATACCAATCAATCATTACATTATACCAATCAAACATGGCATTATACCAATCAAACATTGCATTATACCAATCAAACATTGCATTATACCAATCAAACATTGCATTACACCAATCAAACATTACATTATACCAATCAAACATTGCATTATACCAATCAAACATTGCATTATACCAATCAAACATTATATTATACCAATCAAACATTGCATTATACCAATCAAACATTACATTATACCAATCAAACATTGCATTATACCAATCAAACATTGCATTATACCAATCAAACATTACAGTATACCAATCAAACATTACATTATACCAATCAAACATTGCATTATACCAATCAAACTACATTATGCCAATCAAACATTACATGATATCAATCAACCATTACATGATACCAATCAAACATTACATTATACCAATCAAACATTGCATTATACCAATCAAACATTACATGATATCAATCAAACCTTACATGATATCAATCAAACATTACATGATACCAATCAAACATTGCATTATACCAATCAAACATTACATTATACCAATCAAACATTGCATTATACCAATCAAACATTACATTATACCAATCAAACATTGCATTATACCAATCAAACTACATTATACCAATCAAACATTACATTATGCCAATCAAACATTACATGATACCAATCAAACATTGCATTATACCAATCAAACATTACATTATACCAATCAAACATTGCATTATACCAATCAAACATTACATTATACCAATCAAACATTACATTATGCCAATCAAACATTACATTATACCAATCAACCATTGCATTATACCAATCAAACATTGCATTATACCAATCAAACATTACATTATACCAATCAAACATTGCATTATACCAATCAAACTACATTATACCAATCAAACATTACATTATGCCAATCAAACATTACATGATATCAATCAAACATTACATGATACCAATCAAACATTACATTATACCAATCAAACATTCCATTATACCAATCAAACATTGCATTATACCAATCAAACATTACATTATACCAATCAAACATTACATTATGCCAATCAAACATTACATTATACCAATCAAACATTGCATTATACCAATCAAACATTGCATTATACCAATCAAGCATTACACTATACCAATCAAACATTACATTATACCAATCAAACATTACATTATACCAATCAAACATTGTATTATACCAATCAAACATTGTATTATACCAATCAAACATTACATTATACCAATCAAACATGGCATTATACCAATCAAACATTACACCAATCAAACATTATATTATACCAATCAAACATTGCATTATACCAATCAAACATTGCATTATACCAATCAAACATTGCATTATACCAATCAAACATTATATTATACCAATCAAACATTACATGATATCAATCAAACATTGTATTATACTAATTAAACATTACATGATACCAATCAAACATTATATTATACCAATCAAACATTACATTATATCAATCAAACATTGCATTATACCAATCAAACATTGTATTATACCAATCAAACATTGTATTATACCAATCAAACATTACATTATACCAATCAAACATGGCATTATACCAATCAAACATTACACCAATCAAACATTATATTATACCAATCAAACATTGCATTATACCAATCAAACATTGCATTATACCAATCAAACATTGCATTATACCAATCAAACATTATATTATACCAATCAAACATTACATGATATCAATCAAACATTGTATTATACTAATTAAACATTACATGATACCAATCAAACATTATATTATACCAATCAAACATTACATTATATCAATCAAACATTGCATTATACCAATCAAACATTACATTACACCAATCAAGCATTACATGATACCAATCAAACATTACATTATACCAATCAAACATTGCATTATACCAATCAAACATTACATTATACCAATCAAACATTGCATTATACTAATCAAACATTACATTATACCAATCAAACATTATATGATACCAATCAAACATTGCATTATACCAATCAAACATTGCATTATACCAATCAAACATTACATTATACCAATCAAACATTATATTATACCAATCAAACATTACATTATACCAATCAAACATTGTATTATACTAATTAAACATTACATGATACCAATCAAACATTATATTATACCAATCAAACATTACATGATATCAATCAAACATTGTATTATACTAATTAAACATTACATGATACCAATCAAACATTATATTATACCAATCAAACATTACATGATATCAATCAAACATTGTATTATATTAATTAAACATGACCGTTAATTACATGATATAATGTCTACAAAGTTATAAACTTATGAATCAGTATTTGTGGTAGTATATCATGTTATGTTAGTTTATACAAATTTAATTTAGCTCGATTGCGAAACAAGTTTGTGCAACTTATATTAATCACTCTCGAGACCTCATTCCTGATGTAATCCACCGCCACGAGGGAGAGAGAAGAGGCAATGTGGAATTTAAATGCCACAATCATAACGGCTCCAGCGGGGCTCGAACTCTGGGCCTTTCGCACCTGAAGCGAACGCGCTATCACTGTCCTATTATGTTGATCAGTTGTTTCTAGCAGACAATTTATTAGTTATTTCTACAAGTTCATATTGTATAGATAGATATAGCCTGGGTCCCAGTCTGTTGATTTTTCACTTTTTAACTTCTGGCTAAGTTGATATGATCAGAAACTCAATATGGCCCAATTAATAGTCTTGGTGTTAAAATATATTTATTTGACTGTCCAGGCAAAATATATCGACGTCTGTTCCCAGGCTAAGATAGGTACTTAGAACTCCCAAATGTTCTATTTGCCTTTAACCCTTTCAACACCACAGACCTCTAAATAGGCTTACAAAAAGTGTAGATCCAGATGAGCCGGCTCGTGACGAGCCGTCTCATCAGGATCTGCACTTTTTGCCAGTGATATGACTATTTTTAGACATAATTACCCATTTTGATAAATGAACTCGTCCAAATGTGATTTTCTGATTCATTTATTGGATTATGAATATCATGGACCAGTCCATGTGAGTTACTTGGTGTTGAAAGGGTTAAAGGTGTTCGCAACTTTTATACCTTGACTATTAAGCTTGTTCTGACATGTTCATACTGTGTTATATAGGTAGAGCAAGTGGTTTACCCAGTGAAGCTGAGGGACAGAGTTTAGCCGGCAGTACGGTTGGCCTTATCGGCAATGAGTATCGTCATAGTAACAATAGCTACAGTCCCCCAGCAACAAGTAACGAGGAAAGTCTACACATGACAAGTCGCCGAGACCCAGTCCTCTTCAGACCTGTACATACACAAGCAACCAATCAGCATGCACCAATCATCAGTCTGCCATACCAGGTAGACTAAATCAAAATTTAAACAAATTTATTTTTGGCTAGATTGCGAAGCAAGTTCTTACAACATTAGTTTAATAGCTCTCGAGATCTCATTCCTGGTGAAATCCATCGTGTCCGTTAACTTTATGTATTGGACAGACTTTGTGTCCGTTAACTTTATGTATTGGACAGACTTTGTGTATTGGACAGACTTTATGTCCGTTAATTTTATGTATTGGACAGACTTTATGTATTGGACAGAGTTTGTGTCAGTTAACTTTATGTATTGGACAGACTTTGTGTATTGGACAGACTTTATGTCCGTTAACTTTATGTATTGGACAGACTTTATGTATTGGACAGACTTTATGTATTGGACAGACTTTGTGTATTGGACAGACTTTATGTATTGGACAGACTTTATGTATTGGACAGACTTTATGTATTGGACAGACTTTGTGTCTGTTGACTTTATATATTGGACAGACTTTGTGTCTGTTGACTTTATATATTGGACAGACTTTGTGTCTGTTGACTTTATGTATTGGACAGACTTTATGTATTGGACAGACTTTGTGTATTGGACAGACTTTGTGTATTGGACAGACTTTGTGTATTGGACAGACTTTATGTATTGGACAGACTTTATGTATTGGACAGACTTTATGTATTGGACAGACTTTGTGCCTGTTAACTTTATGTATTGGACAGACTTTGTGTCTGTTAACTTTATGTATTGGACAGACTTTATGTATTGGACAGACTTTATGTATTGGACAGACTTTGTGCCTGTTAACTTTATGTATTGGACAGACTTTATGTATTGGACAGACTTTGTGTATTGGACAGACTTTGTGTCTGTTAACTTTATGTATTGGACAGACTTTATGTATTGGACAGACTTTGTGCCTGTTAACTTTATGTATTGGACAGACTGTGTGTCTGTTGACTTTATGTATTGGACAGACTGTGTCCGTTAACTTTATGTATTGGACAGACTGTGTCCGTTGACTTTATGTATTGGACAGACTGTGTCCGTTGACTTTATGTATTGGACATACTGTGTCCGTTAACTTTATGTATTGGACATACTGTGTCCGTTAACTTTATGTATTGGACAGACTTTGTGTCTGTTAACTTTATGTATTGGACAGACTTTGTGTATTCGACAGACTTTGTGTCTGTTGACTTTATGTATTGGACAGACTTTGTGTATTCGACAGACTTTATGTATTCGACAGACTTTATGTATTGGACAGACTTTGTGTATTGGACATACTTTGTGTATTGGACAGACTTTGTGTATTGGACAGACTTTGTGTATTGGACAGACTTTATGTATTCGACAGACTTTGTGTATTCGACAGACTTTGTGTCTGTTGACTTTATGTATTGGACAGACTTTGTGTCTGTTGACTTTATGTATTGGACAGACTTTGTGTATTGGACAGACTTTATGTATTGGACAGACTTTATGTATTGGACAGACTTTATGTATTGGACATACTTTATGTATTGGACAGACTTTATGTATTGGACAGACTTTATGTATTGGACAGACTTTATGTATTGGACAGACTTTATGTATTGGACAGACTTTATGTATTGGACAGACTTTATGTATTGGACAGACTTTGTGTATTGGACAGACTTTGTGTATTGGACAGACTTTATGTATTGGACAGACTTTATGTATTGGACAGACTTTATGTATTGGACAGACTTTGTGTCTGTTGACTTTATATATTGGACAGACTTTGTGTCTGTTGACTTTATATATTGGACAGACTTTGTGTCTGTTGACTTTATGTATTGGACAGACTTTATGTATTGGACAGACTTTGTGTATTGGACAGACTTTGTGTATTGGACAGACTTTGTGTCTGTTAACTTTATGTATTGGACAGACTTTATGTATTGGACAGACTTTATGTATTGGACAGACTTTGTGTCTGTTAACTTTATGTATTGGACAGACTTTATGTATTGGACAGACTTTATGTATTGGACAGACTTTGTGCCTGTTAACTTTATGTATTGGACAGACTTTATGTATTGGACAGACTTTGTGTATTGGACAGACTTTGTGTCTGTTAACTTTATGTATTGGACAGACTTTATGTATTGGACAGACTTTGTGCCTGTTAACTTTATGTATTGGACAGACTGTGTGTCTGTTGACTTTATGTATTGGACAGACTGTGTCCGTTAACTTTATGTATTGGACAGACTTTATGTATTGGACAGACTTTGTGTATTGGACAGACTTTATGTATTGGACAGACTTTATGTATTGGACAGACTTTATGTATTGGACAGACTTTATGTATTGGACAGACTTTATGTATTGGACAGACTTTGTGTCTGTTAACTTTATGTATTGGACAGACTTTATGTATTGGACAGACTTTGTGTCTGTTAACTTTATGTATTGGACAGACTTTATGTATTGGACAGACTTTATGTATTGGACAGACTTTGTGCCTGTTAACTTTATGTATTGGACAGACTTTATGTATTGGACAGACTTTGTGTATTGGACAGACTTTGTGTCTGTTAACTTTATGTATTGGACAGACTTTATGTATTGGACAGACTTTGTGCCTGTTAACTTTATGTATTGGACAGACTGTGTGTCTGTTGACTTTATGTATTGGACAGACTGTGTCCGTTAACTTTATGTATTGGACAGACTGTGTCCGTTGACTTTATGTATTGGACAGACTGTGTCCGTTGACTTTATGTATTGGACATACTGTGTCCGTTAACTTTATGTATTGGACATACTGTGTCCGTTAACTTTATGTATTGGACAGACTTTGTGTCTGTTAACTTTATGTATTGGACAGACTTTGTCTGTTGACTTTATTGGACAGACTTTGTGTCTGTTGACTTTATTGGACAGACTTTGTGTCTGTTGACTTTATGTATTGGACAGACTTTGTGTCCGTTGACTTTATGTATCGGACAAACTGTGTCCGTTTTGTGTCTTAGATTACCGTATCCATTGCATATGTATGATTTATGTCGAGATTTAATAATTATAAGATGAGAAAATGGATGTAAATTGTTAGCATGTATTGCAAAGGAAACAGCGATAAAAACAAAGGAAACCAAATTAGTAAAGTACACACATGAAATAATAGTTAAGTTAAAGCAGCTTATATGCATTGGGCAGTAACTGACGAATGTCTGTCAATAATTTTCGTGTTTCATTGTATAAATCAACCAATCACAGATAAGATGACGTGTATGGAGGTTGCACGGAGTACTAGTGGGGGGAGGAAGGCGGGGTAGTGTGGCTTGGATACAATGAAATGATTTTCGTGTTTCATTGTATAAATCAACCAATCACAGATAAGATGACGTGTATGGGGTTACACGGAGTACTCAGGGGGGGGGGGGGTAGTGTGGCTTGGATACAATGAAATGCAATTTTATTTTCTTTCAGGTTGATGGAATTGAAGGTGCCATAGCAAATGATTCTGACACGCAGAGCGACATGACGTCGATATCGTCACGGAAACGAGGTCGTCCAGTGACCATGTTTGGTGATGACATGTCGAGCACGATTCCTGATCTATATGTGTAGTTTGCACAAGTTATTTATTTACAGACTTCTATTCAAGTTGTTATGTAAAAGTTACTTGGAGCACCCGGACTGGTGTTCCATTGCTTGAACAGGGATTTCCACAGGCCTTGTAGTTGGGCGTGTCATCCGTCTAAATAATCTTAGTACCCGTCTATTTCAAATCAAGAAATTGCTTAGTCCAATTGCATATTCTACAAAAGTAATTAAGAATTGTTCCTGTGGCCATGTTGTTCTGGTCATTGGCTTTAAAACACCTGCCCCGGACTGCTGTAGGTTCGAATCCCACTGGGGTGTCAAATTATTTCATGCAAGGAATCACGTCAGCTGGTTTGCGGAAGGTTGGTGGTTCTACCTATGTGCTCGTCCGTGCCTGAAAAAACTGCTCGGATGGGCACCCGGGTCTTCCCTCACCAATAATAACTGTAGAGTCGTCATATGACCCTAAGCTGTTGGTGCGAATATAAACCAAAAAACCAACGATATATTGTTCTAGTACCACCATGACAAATGAGTAAAATATCTGCTATCGGTAATTCCTGGAGAAATTCCTAGTAAGGTCATTGATTGAAAACTTTATTGAAATGTTTGTACTAAAGATGAATCTCATGTGTATAATATGGGTGGCTGCATGCAAAATTGGGCAGTCCGTCATTTTGTCCACGTAATGGATAAAACTTTTTGCCATTTCTGTATTATTTCGATGCGATACTGTTTACATTTGTAAACTACCGTATATGAAACGGTTGTCCGAGTGCCCTCTTTCGCCATGTTGCCACCGACCATATGTACAAGCTGCTTTAAGTTAACTATTATTTCTTGTGTGTATATGATCGTAGAGTCATTTTGTGCTATACAGTCAACCCTTATCTGTAGAGATCGCCCATGATAGAATAGAGGCAAAAACATGTCTTGATTGACAGGTTTATCTATAGAGATCACCCATGATAAAATAGAGGCAAAAACATGTCCTGATTGACAGGTTTATCTATAGAGATCACCCATGATAGAATAGAGGAAACAACATGTCCTGATTGACAGGTTTATCTATAGAGACGACCCATGATAAAATGGAGGCAAAAACATGTCCTGATTGACAGGTTTATCTATAGAGACGACCCATGATAAAATAGAGGCAAAAACATGTCCTGATTGACAGGTTGGTTGAGCGCAAAGGTTTTTTAGTGCATATAAATAAAAGAAGACAGATTAATGTTTTGCACTAATCCAACAAGGTGGTATCTTATAAATGGTTAAACTGCTTGAGGTTCCTCCTTTGTTACGCTCGTTTACTTCAAATTACTTGCCCTCACCGCTGTAGGTTTGAATCCCACTGTGGGTTGTCGAATTCTTTCAAATGTGGAAGCTCTCCAGCTGTTTTGCGGAGGCCGCCTCCGTGGTCGAGTGGTTACGGTCGCTGACTTGTATACCACTGTAACCTATCATCACTGATGGTCACGGGTTCGAGCCCCGCTCAGACCGTGTCTCATTTATATGAAAAAGTTGGCAGTTTCTTACGGAGGTTGGTGCACCCAAGTACTGGTTAACCGTTGGAGCCTGCCCAGGAAAGGTGTTGTTAGGTAAACTGCCCGCCGGCGATATAGCCCAAAATGGTGCTGATGCAGGCGTAAAACCCGAAATATAACATAAATATAACATAATGTTTTGCGGAAGGTCAGTGATTCTAAATACTGGTGTGAGGGTGCCCAGTGTCTCTCTTTACCAATAATAGCGAGAGAGTCGTCATGTGACCTAAGCTGTTCGTGTGACTTTAATCCCCCAAAAACAAATAAAACAGATACTGCCCTGATACGGGCTTGATGTGAGATGATTATGGTTGCTTTTAGACAGTTTTTATAATAACAGGCTTTATCCACGTGTAAGTTTAAACTTTATTTATTTAACGATTGCGAAGCAAGTTCTAACATATATTAATCACTCTCGTTGGCGCGGATGAAAGCGTATATGTGGTCATTCGTGTGGGAGGAAACCGGAGTACCCGGAGAAAACCCACCTATCCAATCTGGCGACCACCGTACCATCTCACATACTTCCCGATATCTGTTACAGGGTTGACTGTATATCGTGACTGTTCTTTCTTGTCAAATGTTCGCAGATAAACTACCCAGACCACAGGCACAAGACACAAATAAGTTTTCCCTATAGTATAGTATGTAATGTTTACTGTCAATATTACATACTATACTACCATAGGACAAAAACAAAATATGTGCCTGTGACCTAGACATATAAAACTGGGAATTAATTACATATCATGGTTAAGACCGCCTCCGTGGTCGAGTGGTTACGGTCGCTGACTTGAATACCACTGTAACCTATCATCTCTGATGTTCACAGGTTCGAGCCCCGCTCAGACCGTGTCTCATTTATATGAAAAAGTTGGCAGTTTCTTACGGAGGTTGGTGCACCCAAGTACTGGTTAACCGCTGGAACCTGCCCAGGAAAGGTGTTGTTAGGTAAACTACCCGTCGCTCAATGGGAAACCGGTAGCGACGTTAAATAAACTTAAATTATAAAAAAAATCATGGTTTTGATTGTTAATTGCTTATTGTTCTTGTATTTTCTTCGTCCTCGTGTTGAGATCATGTGTATGATGTTGTTGATGTTTTTATAATACAACAATTCATGTATGTTATATGTATACATATTCTGTGATATTTCTAGTGCTTTATGTGACACGTGTACACGTGCAACGTTGTACTCGTCCTGTGTGTACAGTACGTACTCACTAGATTCATCACATGTAAGACACATTCTGTGTGGAATAATCCCTCTGTCTTATAAACAAGTAACCAATCACATCACATTCTGAGTGGAATAATCCCTCTGTCTTATAAACAAGTAACCAATCACATCACATTCTGAGTGGAATAATCCCTGTCTTATAAACAAGTAACCAATCACATCACATTCTGAGTGGAATAATCCCTGTCTTATAAACAAGTAACTATGGTAATCAGTTTGCTCAGTCACTTACTGTGATTATATGTAGTACTTTATTTTCACAAGCTTCACTTTGTTACTGTAAATGGAAGTTACTAAAGACATTATTTCGTGAATCACAAATGTGATGCCATCACAAATGTGCCATAGTGATAAACATAAGTTTGTGGGTCGCAAAGGTGGTAATAACTTCTGTACAGCTTCATGTTAGGTGCTTATTTACATGGATTAGGACCATATAGAGAATATTATTTCACTGTCTTATAAACATAAATTTATTAAGTTTAAACTTTATTTATTTTACAACGATTGCGAAGCAAGTTTTACCAACTTGTATTAACCACTCTCGTTGGCGCGGATGAAAGCGTAAATGTGGTCATTCGTGTGGGAGGAAACCGGAGTACCCGGAGAAAACCCACCTGTCCGATCTGGCAACCACCGTACCATCTCACATACTTCCCGGTCTGAGGAAATTTATTAGACGTGTCAGAGAAAATATATTGTATATTTTCCGAGATGAGCCTAAGAAATTTATATTTATCAGACCTTATTACATCTCAGAAAATCTTCACGATGCATCCTTGCGCCGTATTAAATAGTCCCTGATAACCAAACAATTCAATGCAAATTATCCCCACTAGTGCATATTTAGCATAAAATTCTAAACAGTTAATTTTCAACAAATAAACCATGAACGCAAACTATGTTGAATGTGTAAAGCAAACTAATGCCTCGACCCATCAGAATCCTTCCAGGTTGTACTACATGTGTGTACATACAAGAAAATATGTGATGGCTGTATTAAACTGGATACAAGCAGAATTATGTGATATATAGAGATATATTACAGTCTACATCTGTTATGTCAGAGTCGGTTATGTCAATGTCTCCGGTTATCTCGAAGTCGGATCAAAGTCTCGTTTCAGACACTATCATGTTACATATAACTGGCTCCGTTTATATCGAATTTCGTTAAGTACAATTTCGGTTATGTCGTCGGAATTCGACATAGCGGATGTAGACTGTATATTTAGACTATTGTAGTGACAAGTACTTGGATGAGACATTATTTAAAGTATCCAGGCAACCAACTCTACCACATTTATTCAAATTAAATCTGTGCAAAAATAGTTCACTCAGATCTTTGTGATAGCATTAAAAGGTCAGATGAGCAAACCAGGGCCATATGTCCATCTTTTTAATATGTTTTTATTGTGGTCCAATTAAGGGCATTAATTAGTATAGTAGTTGTGCCATTATTTACACTATACCAAAGGCTTTGTATACTAATTGCTTCATACATTATTTTGGATACCTTTAAGCTCTCACCCACATTAAAACACTGTCGTGACGTCATACCTTTGTACTTGCAGTCCATTATTATTAATATTGGACTGGTGTCAATAGGCCAGAGTATTATATTAAATTCTACACGTACATGTACGAAATTAACAATTTTAATTAGTAGGATCTTGTTATACAAGTGTGTGTTTTAAGTAAGATATAAGCCTCAAACGGATCCAATATGTAAAATATTGGTACTGTTTTCGGCGCTACACACCTCACACAGTCCAATATTTTTACATATTGGATCGTTTTCGGCTTATATCCTATAAATAAAGTTTCTCATCCATTGCATAATCAGACCATTCTATGTTTTGTATTTTGTTCTGTGGTTTCCACGTGTAGTTTCTTAAGTTTTTGCAATGACACGTACAATGTATTCTGCTTCCCCAAAGTTCACAACCGCTGTCGAAGGTAGAATAGACAATACTCTACCAGGCTATGATTTTATCATGTTACAGACACGTTAAGTCTAAATGTTGAATGTGTTTAGATTGTATATACATTTCATTATATTGTTGCAAGAAACATGTTTAATAAATTTATTTATTTATGTTGAAAGAAATGTGTATAATGAAATATTTATTAATTTGTTCAATGAAAATGTTACAGATAATTACAAATATACAGTCAAACCTGTGTTATTGCCCCAACCTCGGAATAAAGACAACCTGTTTGTCTAAGGGCACAATCGTAATGGCTCCAGCAGGGCTCGAACTCTGTGCCTTTTGCACCTGAATCGACCATGCTACCACAACTTGTACAGTCATCGATTTCCTCTCTAAGTTGTTATTTTCTATTTTGTACTGTCATTTGTTTTCTATTTTGTACTGTCATTTGTTTTCTATTTTGTACTGTCATTTGTTTTCTATTTTGTACTTTTGTTTTCTATTTTGTACTGTCATTTGTTTTCTATTTTGTACTGTCATTTGTTTTCTATTTTGTACTCACATTTGTTTTGTTATTTGCACTGTCATTTGTTTTGTTATTTGCACTGTCATTTGTTTTGTTATTTTTACTGTCATTTGTTTTCTATTTTTACTGGAATTACTTGCTAATTGTACTGGAACTTCGTTTCTAATTGTACTGTGATATTACAGATATCCGTAACTTCATGTAATCAGAGCTTGTTAACTCATCTTAGTTATCAACAGGATGGGCTATTAGTACATGTGGGTTGTCCAGTGTCCGTCTGTCCACAACTTGTTTCAAATGGCATCTCTTCTCAAAAGTTTGGTCAAAACACAAGAGGAATGATCTATGATAGACCTGGTCAGACATGTTATAAAGTGTATAGTTTATACCTTCTTATTTTAGCTTGATTGCGAAACAAGTTTTTACAACGTAAAATTAATCGCTCTCGAGACCTCATTCATGATGGAATCCATCTCCATGAGGGAGGGAGAAGTGAGTATTTAAGTGCCTTGCCTTAGGGCACAATCATTAACCCATTTCATTCTGGATACCGTTCAAACAGTATTTGCAAAGAACATAGAGCCAGATCAGCCACCACGGAACGTGCCGTCTGATCAGGCTCTATGCTGTTTGCTATTCAGATGATCTTGCTAAGACACTTGGCTATGTAGCAAACGACATAGATCCTGATCAGCATGCAGTGTCACGCTGCGGCTGATCTGGATCTATGTTGTTTGCAAAAGCCTTTAGATGTATCCAGAATGAAATGGGTTAACGGCTACAGCTGAGCATAAAGTGTATCAATGCTAGAGTCAACATCAATGAAGGAAAGTATTAACGTAACATATAAAATGAGACATTTAAAAAAGGTTGAACTTTATTTCGGTTGCGAAACAAATTTTAACAACTTATATTAATCACTCTCGTTGGAGCAGATGAGAGCATAACTGTGGTCATTCGTGTGGGAGGAAACCGGAGTACCCGGAGAAAACCCACCTGTCCGATCTTGCGACCACAGTACCATCTCACATACTTCCCGGTCCGAGGATCAAACCCGGGTTGCATTGGTGAGAAGGTACGCGCTAACCACTGCGCTACTCGAACAGCCTGAATGAAAGACATTGATGAAACAAAAACATTTATAATTCTCACACAGGTGCTCTATCCAGGGTCAGTATGACCTCTCTAAGTCTTGTTTACACATAGATCAAAGTATACAATTACGATATGTTGCTGGACAATGATCTTGAACATGTAATTTGACTGTGAAAATAATAATGATTCTTTGGCAAATTAAAAGAATGGTTTGTGCTTGTTTTTGGAGGTACACTGTGTATTATCCTTTAGTTTAAACATATTTATTTTCTGTCAATACATGATTATTTACAACAACTGATATAAGGAAATGGACAGAAAGCTGTATAGCTTATGATTGTCCTCTCCTTGTATTATCCTTTGAAAATATTAAATACATATTTATGTCAAAGCAAATTCCAATGTGTTATATTATATTGTATGGTTTGATGTGTTTAAATGTTTTGGTCTGATAAAAAAAAAAATGTATGATAGCAAATTATTACTGTGATATATCCATTGTAGATACTGTAAAAATGCTGTTAGATGAGAAAATGAATGAGGATTGATGGCAGAGAGTGTACAAAACAAACATTAAATCAGAGAAAAGCAAGACCTATCCTCCCTTAGGAGTATTCAGGAGAAGTAACTGATCAATGTCTCTCATTAAAACAGAGAAAAGCAAGATATATCCTCCCTGAAGAGTATTCAGGGGCAGTAACTGATCAATGTCTCAATAAAACAGAGAAACGCAAGACCTATCCTCCCTGAAGAGTATTCAGGGGCAGTAACTGATCAATGTATCTCACTAAAACAGAGAAAAGCAAGACCTATCCTCCCATAGGAGTATTCAGGGGAAGTAACTAATCATGTTTCTCATTTAATCAGAAAAAAGCAAGACATATCCTCCCTGAAGAGTATTCAGGGGCAGTAACTGATCAATGTCTCTCATTACGACCATCTAATTTACAAGTCTACTATGTCCATGCAATGTCATTAACATAATTATGTTGTAGCTTTACCTTTATATAGTTCTTGTTTTTGTACAAGTTGTTACTGTTGTTACGATTTATATTTCCTTTTGACATTCTTTGAATTACTTTATTGTATAGAAAACAATTTGGACATTTCATTATTGTCCATTGATAAATGTGTTAATACCAGTTTTGATTATTTATATCTGGTGTTTTCGCAATAAATGACTGGATCAGACTGGTTGTTACTTATTTCTCATTGGTTGTA
The DNA here is from genome assembly GCA_014843695.1 of Archivesica marissinica. Taxonomy (NCBI): domain Eukaryota; kingdom Metazoa; phylum Mollusca; class Bivalvia; order Venerida; family Vesicomyidae; genus Archivesica; species Archivesica marissinica. The sequence goes on along the minus strand of CM026397.1, from coordinate 24,079,642 downwards.
TATAACTACAGTAGTGAAATACACACACAGTCTACATCCGTCATGTCAAAGTCGGTTATGTCGAATTCTCCGGTTATCTCGAAGTCGGATCAAAGTCTCGTTTCAGACACTATCATTTTACAAATTACTGGATCTGTTTATATCGACTTTCGTTATGTCGAACTTCGGTTATGTCGAAGTATGTTGTTCGGTGCAACGGAATTCGACATAACGGATGTAGACTGTATTGCATAAAGGCATTTGATGAACTTGCATCTTGTGACAGCCACATTAATAGTTAACACTCGTAATTCCATAAATATCGAATCATATGTTTTGCTGCAATATTTTACTCTAGTACATATATAAATATTATATAGATACATATATATAATGCCGTCTCCCCTGGCCAATATATTATTATGGCAAATATTCCAAAATGTTTAAAACTATGTTTTATATAGTTATTGTTTTTCATGTAAAAACACTAATCCAAAGTGTGCATTTTCTATGTCCTCTAGTATACATGTAGTTTCGCTTTAAATGACTTCTCGTGAACCAATACAAGGAATGTTGCAATATGAAGACGGCTGAATCATCTTTAGAGTTGTTTTGACACCCAACAATACAACATGAGCTCCACAGATCTGTGCATGCCTATCTACGGTATGTAGATTATTCCAAATACTAGTAATTGACGTGCAAGACCTCTAGATACTTGTTGTGGCTGTTGCATTCGTAGAGTAGTTGACCATATTAAATACCTGATTAAAAATGCGTCTAACTAATAAGCCGAACTCATTCTGTTTGTTGGACGGGTGAACGCTCTGTTAGTTAGATAATACATTAATAATATACCATTTTATTGTTACAGAGCCAAATCGACAAGTAAACCTACTGGCCTAATAGATATAGACATACGTGGTGCCATATTCATATTTGTTATCAGAAAAATAGCCATTTAGATATAGCCAAAGCAGCCGGACAAAGTATGCCCTTATCAGGTTAAGTCTGTTCATATTTTAGGACTGTTGTTAATCCTAATTGCATTTAAGACTGTTTATTCAAAGAAAGAAATATTGTTTAAACTAAGCCTGTAAGCAATCTTCAATGCAGTCTTTGATTAAGCCTATTTGATATTCTAATGGTTGATTGATACTACATCTATAGCTACAGGCTAGCACTCGGAGAGGTGCAAACCCTCGCGCTGCTATATGATAAGCCTATTTGATATTCTAATGGTTGATTGCTACTACATCTATAGCTACAGGATAGCGCTCGGAGAGGTGCAAACCCTGGTGCTGCTATATGATACAAGAACACATGTTTGATTACACATGACCTTGAGATATAAATACGACCCAGTTCCCATACTCTGGTTCCATCCACCATCTGACCCTAATAAAATTAACAGTCTTTAAGCCGAGGTCTCGTGTCGGTGCTGTACACCATGCATGTAAAAGAACCAGAGGAGACTCTTGAATGGGTCTCTGTCTGTATCATTACACTATCTTCCAAAAATCTAAAATGACTAATATCTTCAGGAGGCGTTGCTCATATGGGCAACTGGTAGCAACGCTAAATAAACGTAACACACATACTGAAGTTGCTACACAACGAGGTTGGCACATTGTACAGTGTTGTTTCATATACCGGTATTGGTGCTATGCGTATAGCATTATATAGTATCAACATAGGCCTATAACCATTAGCATTATATAGTATCAACATAGGCCTATAACCATTAGCATTATATAGTATCAACATAGGCCTATAACCATTAGCATTATATAGTATCAACATAGGCCTATAACCATTAGCATTATATAGTATCAACATAGGCCTATAACCATTAGCATTATATAGTATCAACATAGGCCTATAACCATTAGCATTATATAGTATCAACATAGGCCTATAACCATTAGCATTATATAGTATCAACATAGGCCTATAAACATTAGCATTATATAGTATTAACATAGGCCTATAACCATTAGCATTATATAGTATCAACATAGGCCTATAAACATTAGCATTATATAGTATCAACATAGGCCTATAACCATTAGCATTATATAGTATCAACATAGGCCTATAACCATTAGCATTATATAGTATCAACATAGGCCTATAACCATATATTTAACTGTCGAATTTACATAAAGTCATACTTGAAGAGGCCACATTGGCCGAGTGGTTACGGCCATTGAATTAAAATCACTTATGCAGGTCCGAATCCCACAGGATGTGTGTTAAATGGAACGAAATGTATCAATTTTATATAGTAAGATCTTGCTATATAAGTGTGTGTTTAGAGTAAGATATAAGCCTCAAACACATCCAATATTTTACATATTGGATCATTTTCGGCTTATATCCTATACCTCAATAATGAGGTAGCTCTGTGGAGATATCGCAGGAAGATATAGACGATAAATGCCAGACGTGAATTAACAAACGTCCATAATTAAGAGACATTTGTCAATAGTTCTCAGTTAGATAGCAGCGTTGACTCTGTTCCCAAAATGCAATAACGTTATGAAATTAATATATATGGACGGTATGTGCAGAAGTGTATATAATTATGACAAAAAAACAAAAACACATCTGGTAGTCTCGGTCGCTCCAGGGTAAGTCCATACATCCACCAAAGTATAAACCAGTCCATAAAGCAGATGTGGTAAAGCGTATGTCCCTTGTCGCAAGGTCGACAACCAGAAGATCCCAGTAGTATACGCTGCTGCTGCGAGACGTACACGCCGTGAGACCAGCCAAGGTCATTCCAATGATTAGTATTTAGTAGTTATATACGTGATGTACATATATCGCAGGTCACGCATGTAAGACCCGCCCCGTCCGATCTTGAAGAAACAAACAACCAGTTGATCATACTTTGGTTACCGTTAAAATCACGCAGGCCAGTATTTAAAGCACGTCCAAATGACGAAACACAGGATTATCAATTCATATATAACTGTATGATTTGCCAATTTAACGAATTTAAATTCAATGACGAAAAGAAAACAATGGTATAAACATGAATAACAAAACTAAGCGGGATAAAGGTGTTAATCTTCGCAAGTCGTTTAATTCGCCTGTAAACAACCAATATTATAGTTTACAGAACTCTGCATTAAACACTGCAAAGTCGAATAAATTACGGGAAATAAGCAATAAAGAAAATGTGCTTTTACGTAAATATAAAATAAATATTTCAACGAGAAATTCAGAAGATGCCGGGCAGTGGCGTGATATGAAAAATGACTGTGTACGAGATACCTATCGACGAACACTACAAAGGATAATTATGAGGGTATACTAAATAACGAATGTTCTTATCCTTTAGAATCCTCGAACAATCTCAAAGATACTGAGAAAAGTATTGTAGAGAAAAACAACCAGGATAAATAGCTTAGTCATCTTACGATAGGTACAGAGGGCTCTGAAGAAGAAACGGACTCGCGTATGGACGAAATGCACAGTGTACATACATTAAACGACGGGACATCGATTCAACGAAAACAGAATTTGACTCCACATAATAGACGTTATGGAAACGTCGGTAAGGAAGTCGTTGACATTGAGATTCGAGACATTAAAACTAATAAAAAGGTATTTGCCAGACGACATTCGGTTGCCATTGGCGCCATGTCTGCTAAACACAATATGGGTATTTATTCGGCAACGCAGCTTCCTAACATTGTGGGGAGGCCTGGAATGTTACAGAACACGAAGCATTCAGTCTTAGAATATGACCAACAACAAACAGATACAGAAGAACATGTCGAAACGCAAGCGATTTCGTTCAGAGAAAAAATAATCAAAAAGAATAGAGGTCGAAGGATGTCCCTGCCTGGTAGTGGTATGGAATTAAAGATGTCGATACCTGTACAGGATATAGTAACACATAAACCTGATATTATTTCTAAAGGTGAGAATAACGATGATTGTAATGAATTAAAGAATATCACAAAACCGGTTGCAAATGCCGTAATTTTTGTACAAGACGATTCCAAATTGGCTGATAATCATGGTATATGTACTGATTCTGATCTCAGAGAGGCCGATTGTGAAAATATGTACAATACTGAACAAGTTGGATGCATGCAGAGTATTTCAGGAACACCACCCCGTCGGGTAACCAAAGTCCACGACAAATTACAGGTAAAACATGTTTCTTTTGGACAAGAAGAACTGATTCAGCCTCGCATCGAGCCGAAACAGCAGCCGATAAATGTACGCCACGTGAGTATTGATAATGGAACCCTGATCAATGAATCCCGCGAGAGCGTTGATACTACAATGTTAAGAAGTGGACGTCGCGCGAGCGTTGATACTACAATGTTGAGAGGTGGGGGGCGTTGGCGTTGCTTGAGCGTTGATACCATAATGAATAGATGTGGACGTCCCACGAGCGTTGATACTCCAACGTTTAGAAGTGGACGCCGCGCGAGCGTTGACACTACAATGTTGAGAGGTGGACGTCGTGCATGCGTCGATATTGCAACATTGAAATTAATGGTGGATTCTCATCGTGGAGCAGCAAAACTTCGCTACATAACTAAACTTGCAACTGAAATGGCAAGGGGAGTTCTTGATGAGGAACCAGCCGAACCGGAACCGGATATCTACAAAGAAATTAAAGGGTGTCGTTACTTAAGAATGACGCCGAGACAAGGATCTGCCGACAGCACAGACAGTAGTAATTAAATGTTTTAAGGTGTATCCCCTTCGTTTGTCATGCTTACAGATACAATAAGTGTACATTTGTTCATACAACTTCAACGTGTCCTCGGTAGCCTAGAAGTATGCATCATCCACATTTCCAAGTGATCGCCAGAGGTTCAGCCAACGAGCTAGCTAGAGCTAATTTCGTGACAAGCCAATGCTTTGATCTTTCAAAATATATAAATAAAGTGTAGAGCATAACATACTATTTGCATTAGTAACAAAGGAATCATCATGTACTGGTGGACGGGAGTATATGTGTGGACATATTTTTGTAAATGATTTTTACTTACAAATTTATTTTTTCTGCGCGCCATATTTCCTCTGTAATACAATGTATATATAGAAAATGATGTGTTGCAGATTTGTGTGTGTAATTCTTCAATAGCAGTAGCGGTAGCAGCCGTGTCTTTTGTTTGAACACCGGGCTACTAAGGCTACACAAGTGTACACAAGCTTGAGATATCGAATTAACTCTGTAAATGTTGTGGCTGTCTGATTAGCGCAGTGGTTAGCGCGCTCGCTTCTCACCAATGCAACCCGGTTTCGATCCTCGGACCGGGAAGTTTGTGAGGTGGTACGGTGGTCGTCAGATCGGACAGGTTGGTTTTCTCCGGGTACTCCGGTTTCCTCCCTGACCACATTTACACTTGCATCATAGTCAATGAGAGTGATTAATATAAGTTGCTAAAACTTGCTTCGCAATCATTGTAAATTAAATGTTTTTAAAAAATCCATTGTACGGCAATTGTATTTCTTGTAGTGCATTTGGAACACATGTCCTCGACGAGGTCGTGAATACATGCTGTCTCTAGAACCACCGTCCGTGACCTGAGCTTAATGTGTAAACAGTTTTAATACGTGCTTAACTTATTAATAATATTTGCTTCCCATGCATTCGCTTTGTTAAAAATAAAACAGTTGCATGTACCGTATGTTTAATCCCGTCGCCAGGAACAATTATCTGTACCAACCATAACGTGTTCTTTTTATAATTACTATTACTATTAGTTGTTAGTATTTCTTCTATTCTTAGCTAACACATTTATTAGAGCCAGCATAATTATGTTCATCATAGATAAATAAAAATGCAAACTAAAATACATTTGATCTTATTTCTGGTATAAATTCCTAATATGTTGCTTTGTTGTTTTAAGGGTATGTAAACATGTAATTTGCATATATATATAACATCAGATATTTTGTACATTTCGTGAGATGTGCAGTTATATCACTCATTTGTAAATGCATGTAGTAAATGCAAGTGCCTTTTATATTTGGCCTTAGTTATGTGTATCTCGTTTATTAACGCGCTAATTCAAATACACGTACAGTAGTTGAATGTTGTCGCTTTCCTTCGCTGTAAGCTCGCATATACGATACTGCTGATCAACCAGAGAAGCAGCATACAACGCACTAGCTTGGTGGAACATTGGGGGCACACAGCCACTATCTAAGACCCATCAGACACATAGTTGATACATGTACCCGATGCATACACCATTACAATATAAAATACATACCTCTACTCTAGACTAAAATGGTGGGAAACATACCTCTACTCTAGACTGAAATGGTGGGAAACATACCTCTACTGTAGACTAAAATGGTGGGAAACATACCTCTACTGTCGACTAAAATGGTGGGAAACATATCTCTACTGTAGACTGAAATGGTGGGAAACATACCTCTACTGTCGACTAAAATGGTGGGAAACATATCTCTACTGTAGACTGAAATGGTGGGAAACATACCTCTACTGTAGACTAAAATGGGGGAAACATACCTCTACGTAGACAAATGGTGGGAAACATATCTCTACTGTAGACTAAAATGGTGGGAAACATACCTCTACTGTAGACTGAAATGGTGGGAAACATATCTCTACTGTAGACTGAAATGGTGGGAAACATACCTCTACTCTAGACTGAAATGGTGGGAAACATACCTCTACTGTAGACTGAAATGGTGGGAAACATATCTCTACTGTAGACTGAAATGGTGGGAAACATACCTCTACTGTAGACTGAAATGGTGGGAAACATATCTCTACTGTAGACTGAAATGGTGGGAAACATACCTCTACTGTAGACTAAAATGGTGGGAAACATACCTCTACTGTAGACTAAAATGGTGGGAAACATAACTCTACTGTAGACTGAAATGGTGGGAAATATACCTCTACTGTAGACTGAAATGGTGGGAAACATACCTCTACTGTAGACTAAAATGGTGGGAAACATATCTCTACTGTAGACTGAAATGGTGGGAAACATAACTCTACTGTAGACTGAAATGGTGGGAAATATACCTCTACTGTAGACTGAAATGGTGGTAAACATACCTCTACTGTAGACTAAAATGGTGGGAAACATATCTCTACTGTAGACTGAAATGGTGGGAAACATATCTCTACTGTAGACTAAAATGGTGGGAAACATACCTCTACTGTAGACTAAAATGGTGGGAAACATATCTCTACTGTAGACTGAAATGGTGGGAAACATACCTCTACTGTAGACTGAAATGGTGGGAAACATACCTCTACTGTAGACTAAAATGGTGGGAAACATATCTCTACTGTAGACTGAAATGGTGGGAAACATACCTCTACTGTAGACTAAAATGGTGGGAAACATATCTCTACTGTAGACTGAAATGGTGGGAAACATATCTCTACTGTAGACTGAAATGGTGGGAAACATACCTCTACTGTAGACTGAAATGGTGGGAAACATATCTCTACTGTAGACTGAAATGGTGGGAAACATACCTCTACTCTAGACCGAAATGGTGGGAAACATATCTCTACTGTAGACTGAAATGGTGGGAAACATACCTCTACTGTAGACTAAAATGGTGGGAAACATATCTCTACTGTAGACTGAAATGGTGGGAAACATATCTCTACTGTAGACTGAAATGGTGGGAAACATACCTCTACTGTAGACTGAAATGGTGGGAAACATACCTCTACTGTAGACTGAAATGGTGGGAAACATACCTCTACTGTAGACTGAAATGGTGGGAAACATAAATGGTGGGAAACATACCTCTACTGTAGACTGAAATGGTGGGAAACATAAATGGTGGGAAACATACCTCTACTGTAGACTGAAATGGTGGGAAACATACCTCTACTGTAGACTAAAATGGTGGGAAACATATCTCTACTGTAGACTGAAATGGTGGGAAACATACCTCTACTGTAGACTAAAATGGTGGGAAACATACCTCTACTGTAGACTAAAATGGTGGGAAACATACCTCTACTGTAGACTGAAATGGTGGGAAACATATCTCTACTGTAGACTGAAATGGTGGGAAACGTACCTCTACTGTAGACTGAAATGGTGGGAAACATATCTCTACTGTAGACTAAAATGGTGGGAAACATACTTCTACTGTAGACTAAAATGGTGGGAAACATATCTCTACTGTAGACTGAAATGGTGGGAAACATATCTCTACTGTAGACTGAAATTGTGGGAAACATACTTCTACTGTAGACTAAAATGGTGGGAAACATATCTCTACTGTAGACTGAAATGGTGGGAAACATACCTCTACTGTAGACTGAAATGGTGGGAAACATACCTCTACTCTAGACTGAAATGGTGGGAAACATACCTCTACTGTAGACTGAAATGGTGGGAAACATACCTCTACTGTAGACTGAAATGGTGGGAAACATACCTCTACTGTAGACTAAAATGGTGGGAAACATATCTCTACTGTAGACTGAAATGGTGGGAAACATACCTCTACTGTAAACTGAAATGGTGGGAAACATACCTCTACTGTAGACTAAAATGGTGGGAAACATAACTCTACTGTAGACTGAAATTGTGGGAAACATATCTCTACTGTAGACTCAAATGGTGGGAAACATACCTCTACTGTAGACTAAAATGGTGGGAAACATATCTCTACTGTAGACTGAAATGGTGGGAAACATACCTCTACTCTAGACTGAAATGGTGGGAAACATACCTCTACTCTAGACTGAAATGGTGGGAAACATACCTCTACCCTAGACTGAAATGGTGGGAAACATACCTCTACTCTAGACTGAAATGGTGGGAAACATACCTCTACTCTAGACTGAAATGGTGGGAAACATACCTCTACCCTAGACTGAAATGGTGGGAAACATACCTCTACTCTAGACTGAAATGGTGGGAAACATACCTCTACCCTAGACTGAAATGGTGGGAAACATACCTCTACCCTAGACTGAAATGGTGGGAACATACCTCTACCCTAGACTGAAATGGTGGGAACATACCTCTACCCTAGACTGAAATGGTGGGAAACATACCTCTACCCTAGACTGAAATGGTGGGAAACATACCTCTACTCTAGACTGAAATTGTGAAAAACATACCTCTACTCTAGACTGAAATTGTGAAAAACATACATATACTCTAGACTGAAATGGTGGGAAACATACATCTACTCTAGACTGAAATGGTGAAAAACATACATATACTCTAGACTGAAATGATGGAAAACATACATATACTCTAGACTGAAATGATGGAAAACATACCTCTACCACTGGGACAACACAACCACAGTGACCATTAAGATTAAGTAAGGAGAGCCCTCCTCTCCTAATTATGTTGGTCTGTTGGCAGTTGAAACATTAGTCTACAAGACATGGTGAGTATTTAAAATCACCGCGGGAGACAACTATGTCACACTTGTTCATATCACATAACCCTGTTTTGGTTAATTTATTTATTTGGTTAATCGGTGCGACGCCAACATATATATGTAGGTCATTTTATGTTTTTGATGATACTGCAACATACAGAAAACGTTCAAATTCCAGAATCATCCCTGGTTAAGTTAAATGTCTGGTATATAACACCGATACATGAGACCCTGGGTTCCAGTCTGTCGATATTTCACTTTTTAACTTTTAGCCAAATGACATGTTCAGAAACTCAATACGGCCCAATTAATAGTCTCGGTGTTAAAATATATGTATTTGACTGACCAGGCAAAATATATCGACGCCTGTTCCCAGGCTACCTCGTTTATTATACACTTTATAGCCTCATCTGAAAGACTGTTGACATTTTAAGGGTCAGGCGGGGACTCGAAGCTAAGATCCATGGATTCACAGTCCAACGTATTAACCACTACGACTATTAACCCGTACATAACCATATAATGCAAAGAAGGATCAATTGTCAATGTCCATTAACCGGGGAAATAAAAGTTACTATAAAGGATGCGTTACGTGGCCAAACGGGAATTACTATTCGATAAATAAACCTGGTACCAAACCAAAGCCGGTACCAGAACAAAATGGAAGGTAACAGGGAAAAGGAACATTTGCTTGCACTCAAAGGTAAGGTTTTCGTTGTACTAAACACTTTAGGGGACGCTTAGCTTTGTCAAATGTTTAATGCGTAATATTCTACTATTTTTCCGTCCAAATTAATTTTTTATTGAGAGAAATATATTTTAATTTGCTATAATAATAATCGAAATCATCAGAGTGAACAGACGCTTATTAAAATAAGAATATGTCAAACAAACGGCCATAGCCGGTCGGTCGATAAGCTGTCAGCACGTTCGTTGATGGTCATAAAAGTTCTCATTTTAGTGTATTATATGTTTAAGTAGCAAATCCAATATTACAACATAGAGCGTCGGATTTGGAATCGAACGGTCCCGGGATCGATACTCGGTCAGGCCACGTATGTAGTGTCATTGAGCAAGGCACCTCACACACATTGCTTAGTACTGGTTAATCGCTTAGGTCGGCTAAGCCTGCCCAGGAAAAACATGTCCAAGTCCCCGCGAGGGGTTTGACATTAAAGGAACATACATACATACAACAAATACATATCGTCAATCACCCTATTTCCGGACACCACTGGAATAAATTGAAGGATAATATAGTGTGTGCTGAATCGGTGGAGGGCTTCAAAGTACTCCTCACACCAACTAGTGACTAATTAAAAGCGTGCAAGCTCTCTCTCCCACTGCATTAAAGCCAGCAATTGGATTCTGTAGTGTATACCATACAGATACCACCGTTTTTCGAATTTGTTTGCAAATTATCCCCAGTGACCCTAATATTGGTGAATACTACCCTAATATCGGTGAATACTAATAAGCGTTGATATCAGAATTAATCCAAATGAAGCGCACATGTTCATTTTGTGCTTACTATTGACAATTTCCGTCGGATTTTTGCAACTGTCCATAGCAAAAACTAGCTCAAATGTCATTTCTACAGGTAAATTTACCTTCATTTATTAATGTTTTTTCCTCTTACACTCGTAAGTTTTCATTCATGTAATCAATATTATAGTGTATTTCAATGAATTTGTTGCATATCGGCTGCATTTGACGTTTGTAAGGTGCCCGCTACTCATGTGACGTCACATGATTGCCTTATATGGCATTTATTGCTATTGGTATGAACTTGTGAGGAAAAATTTACATCGTCACTGGCCATTGGTATTACCGCGTAAATAAAAAATGGAGGCATGTGCTGTTACTTTCACTTTGTTTTTGATTCAGTTATGATTTATTTCTTACTAACTAATATTGCATACAATAAAATAAATATGATTATGCTTAATTGAGAGTGAACATGATTTGCACAGCCTCGTTTTGGAACAAAAATACACAGGCTATTGCTTATGTCACCGGTATACCAGGATACTATTGGCGTACCGATAATCGGCTGTCTAATGCTTTTCGGTGAATGTCTTCTAGTCAATCTCTTTTACTGCAAGTGGAATAATATTACTAAGTAAAATGATCATTTCTGCATTTAATGCAATTGTCTAAACTGAGATTGCCTAACAAATGTTCAAAATAAAATACACTTTCACGGGTGTGATTTCAACATGTCGTCGAAAAAAGTACCTATTATCAGCTGACCTTGAACAATCATGTAACTGAAATGTTGATTAAAGTTAAGTTCCAAAAAGCTAATTAACATTGGGCATAGTAATAATTGTTACTCGAAACGGAGGAATTTACCACCCAACAAATTATGATTACTCTTCAATATGAGGTAAGTTGTGACATGGAGAGAAATGTGAAGAGTGGCACACCATACTGTCTTGCTGCCGATTCTACTGGCAAACCGATGTCTCTAACAGCCTGATATGCATTTGTCAGTGCACTTGGTGAATAGATGCCAGGTTGGATTTGAACATTTTTTTGATGAAACTGAATTAGCATAAATAGTAAATATCTTGGACAATACGGTAGTTATTTTTGAATACAAAATGTTAGAAAGCTGTAAGAGGAACACTATATTTGAATTGTCCTGTAAAATGCGCATTATGACATTGTCGCATAACTATCATGTGACCTTCCTCAGGAGACGATGCAATTTCGCATTTTACAAAAACAAACACATATTTCTTTATGTTGACCTCTGTTTTAAGGGCTTTTTAGGCTACACATAAATGGGATTAATGAAAACATCAACATTTGCATACTTTCAAATAAAATGTGAAAATGTATCTGCTTTACACGCAGTTTGCTCTTTGATAAGTAATATGTGAACTCCATAAGTACCAATGCAGCTGTTTTAAATAGAAATGACGTCATTCGCGTTCCGGATGTAAACAAAAATCATGTGAATAAACAAAGGCTGAAAATAGGCGCCGACCGATATCAGGGATGTTGACGATACATCATCGCTGTCAGTAGCAGGTAGGATGCATTATGGGTATATCGCGGTACTAGCTATTACAAACCAAGCTACAGATATACTATTATGTACCTGAATTTAAAACTCATTTTGCTTCATCCTATGACTTCTCCGCTGCAACATTACAAATACACAAAGAAGAAATACTATTGGGAATCACTTATTTTTATCATGTTTTGGCGCCATCGTGTCAGCAGTTACGTAGTCAGTAGTTCCGAGTATACCGCGGCATATGGCCGAGGCCCTGATTTGAGTGTTTATACAAAGATAGTCATATTAAAATTATGTGAATATTTGATAGATACCTTAATCTGTATAATATGTAAGTCTAGCAGTAAATTTATCATTTTAACATAAATCATGAATATCTTTTTAATCTCCCACCAGAAAACAACAAATTGCTTCAGGCCAACGATGGGCCTACTTTTATGAATAATAAAATGCGGGAATCTGGCTATATCACCACATGTGACTGTCAATAGCAGGCCTCGACAAATGTTTAATTTCTTACTCGTCCTACTGGGCGAGTGATGCCACTGTCCCACTCATCCAGATTGGACTATCACTCGTCCCATGTATTTTAGGAAAATTAAAAATCGTCAGAATTGCACTTTAATTTATTAATAAATGCAATTATGTTGCAGCATAAACACATTGAAATATCCTCGGTGATTTCCCATTATCACGCCTGGTAATCATTCCGAAGAAAGTAAAACGGATATTATTTTATTTTGTTCCTTCGATTTGTATTGGATATTTAGCTGACATTTTCACTCGTCCGACTGGGCAAGCGACTTGGAATTTCTACTCGTCCAGATCGAAAAGTCACTCGTAAATACGAGCGGACGAGTGGATTTGTCGAGGCCTGAATAGATGTACATCACGGGAGAAAGTTCCATGACTTGATTTTAATAGAAAATACTAAATTAATGAGGAAAACTGTTTTGAAAAATAATCATTCAGTAGAAAAAGCATGTTTCAAATTATGCCCATATTTGCCAATTGGTAATACGGGAATACCTAAACACGTGATCAAAACAGTTTCATTCATAAATATCAGATAACAGACCGCCATTTTACAAAGTTGGAATGAACATAAATATATATTATGGACATTTGGAGAATTTTTTTCAATAAAGGGGTGGGGTAATTTTACATAGATCTTGATATTCAGGTAAGCATCTTGCATCAGTAATTTACTCATGAATCACTTACGTTGACAGTTTATGATTTCTTGTTTATCAACACATGTTTACCTTTCTGAGTCAACACTGTTTCAATGGAAAGAATGATAGCTGGCGTTATTTGACCTCATTCTGAAAAATTGTGAATGCCTCGGTATGTCAAGAACAGCGATATGTTAAGAAACGACTACACTTGGATTATATGGTAGACGCTAAAACGGCCAATCATCAAAATTAGCAATAACAGACAGGGGCCGAAAAATGTTTTCAGAGTCACTAGTCCTGCAGAGCGAATGACCCTGATAATGAACTCATCCTGCAAGGCGAGTGACTCTGATAATGAACTCATCCTGCAGGGCGAGTGACCCTGATAATGAACTCATCCTGCAAGGCGAGTGACTCTGATAATGAACTCATCCTGCAGGGCGAGTGACCCTGATAATGAACTCATCCTGCAGGGTGAGTGACCCTGATAATGAACTCATCCTGCAGGGCGACTGACCCTGATAATGAACTCATCCTGCAAGGTGAGTGACTCTGATAATGAACTCATCCTGCAGGGTGAGTGACTCTGATAATGAACTCATCCTGCAGGGTGAGTGACCCTGATAATGAACTCATCCTGCAGGGTGAGTGACCCTGATAATGAACTCATCCTGTAGGGCGACTGACCCTGATAATGAACTCATCCTGCAGGGCGACTGACCCTGATAATGAACTCATCCTGCAGGGCGACTGACCCTGATAATGAACTCATCCTGCAGGGTGAGTGACCCTGATAATGAACTCATCCTGCAGGGTGAGTGACCCTGATAATGAACTCATCCTGCAAGGCGAGTGAGACTGATAATGAACTCATCCTGCAAGGCAATGTGGAATTTAAATGCCTTGCCTAAGGGTACAATCGTAACGGCTCCAGCATTTAGTGAATCTTTGTACATTTCTAGCTTCGTACAACAACCATCAATATCATGTATGTGTTGACTGTTTCCGCTTTAGTATTGCATTCTATAATGATAAACAATGTGAAATGTTACTGGGCCATGATTGTATAGCATGACATTGGAAGTTGTAAAAGTTTTCAGACAGTGCATTAAACACGAACATTCGGAATCTGCAGATATACATTTACATAATGTGTAGTATATTCACTCAAATCATCAAATGTATTTATAAGGTAGACAACTCTTGTTATGTTATGTTAGGTCTGTGTGATGTTGTTAGCTCCCTGGATGAAAGTCTACACCCAATACTTATGGGATTGGATGTAGCTGTTACGCTATCACTATAGTGATTATGTATGTTGTTGCTATGCAACATGGGTGACACGCCATGGCAATGTCTGTTCGAATTCTTGCATTTGTCTACAGGTATATTATTGAAAGGTCACAACAGCACCAGTTGTGCAGTATGCTTAGCCAAGGCATTTAAATTGCACGTTGCCTCTTCTCTCTCCCTCTTGGCGATGGATTCCATCAGGAATGAGGTCACGGGAGTGATTAATATAAGTTGTAAGAACTTGTTTCACAATCGACCTAAAAATAAATTTGTATAGACTATCTCTGTGTTTATAAATAAAATTAATGTTATCACTTTTATATATATATATATATACATCGGTATATGCAATGTTTTAACTCGATGTGAGTTGTGCTGGGTAAGCCATTTGTCCTGCATCCAGCATTCGTCTGGCCACAATAATTTCAAATGACATCGTCTTTGAAAACCATTTGTCAGTTTTGAAGAAAGTTCACTGTGGTCCGCTATCAAATTAACTATAATGAAATGAATCCGTGCAGAATATGGGTTACCATGGAAATCAGTACAAAAAACTGCGGAAAAAATCCATCTCATCTGAAATCAATAGCCAGCCATAAATGCAAATCATTTCACAACAATTACTATTTGAGGAGGAAATAACAAAATAGCTAAATGAGATTGATTGTTGCATGTCAACAACTCATGTTGCTGTGGCAACCAAAAGGTAAACTTGAGAATGAACCATACCAATTCAGAAGTTGCTAACTTGTTACAGACCATTTTATTCAAATGCTAGGTTTGTCTAGCATTCTGAGGAACATCAGTTGATAGGTTTACTTGCTTGAGATGCTTCAAGTCTTGGTCCTCTTGTTTTGCATCTGTGGTCGTTGAGCTATCAATTTTGGTGCAGACTTGTTGTTGCTAGCTGCGGTTGCCATGGCAACGCAGGTTTGAATCCTGGCTTATGCCTATTATTACATGACCAGCTTTGGCCAAGTTGTGTGGCTATTTTTAAAAAAATTGGCACACAGCATTGCCGAATTTATTTTAGCTCGATTGCGAAACAAGTTCTTACAACTTATATTAATCACTCTCGAGACCTCATTCCTGATGGAATCCTTCGCCACGAGGGAGAGAGAAGAGGCAGCATGGAATTTAAATGCATTGCCTAAGGGCATAATTGTAATGGCTCCAGCGGGGCTCAAACTCTAGGCCTTTAGCACTTGAAGTGAACGCGCTACCACAACGTTATCACGACTTCCACAATGCTGAAATGTTGATACTTAGCTCACTTGGATGACAAAATATTACTATTGTAGCAGGGTTCATTCTAGGTCAGAATTTTTGGGAGAAGTGAGAAAGCGCGTCGCTTCCTTAAATGGTGTTCTTTAATACATTTCTGCAAAATAGGGTTAAAATGCACAGTTCAACCATTAAATACAACATTTGAATAGAAGGAGTGCTTTATAATGGGCCAGTGTATCTATCTTACTAGACAAAATTTTGTTTGAAAAACGTAAAAACCAAAAAATATATATATATATATATATTTTTTTTTTAAGGGAGAAGTGGGGCCCCCAGAGTGCGAAGTCAGGGTCCCTAGGGCGACAATTTCGCCCACATCGCCCTTTAAACTGATCCCTGTGTAGTCAAACAAAGATCTTTTAACAACTGGGTGCGAACACAGGGCTCATTCTAGAGGGCGACATGGGCGAACTACTCACCCTCGGGACCCTGACTTCTCCCTAAAAAATTATTTTTAATTCCCAGCTTAGTTACATTGTAACTGATTAACCAACACTGATGATAACAAAGAGGGGTTCAGGACATTTTGGCCCCAGGTTTGATACACTATAAGAGTTTAGCAAGCTCCAATCTGATGGTCCCATAATGGATGGAGCCTGTGCCTCCACTGGGGCCATCGAATATCATTTTAACTCTGTGTAGCCCAGTGAAATACATGTTACATTGTACATGTTGCAAAAGTGGCAATCTATTGTTGCAAAAGTGGCAATCTATCGTTGCAAAAGTGGCAATCTATCAAACTGGACTTTATTCGTATTGAATATTGGAAATTAATTGATGAATGTTTTCGTACCTGTTAAATATCGTCCATAAGGAACATACAAGTTAGCATAAAACAGTGGTTCTTGTTGACTTGTGGTCTCTCAAGTCTCTCTATATCAGGTTACAATGCAAGTAGACAGGGTTGAGGGGAGAGTGTAAAGGTGGCAGTTAGAGACCAGGTGGTCTGAGTATCTATTTAAGCAGAACCCTTCTGTATGAACTGAAAGGTGGCAGTTAGAGAGACCAGGTGGTCTGAGTATCTATTTAGGCAGAACCCTTCTGTATAAACTGAAAGGTGGCAGTTAGAGAGACCAGGTGGTCTGAGTATCTATTTAGGCAGAACCATATCTGTATAAACTGAAAGGTGGCAGTTAGAGACCAGGTGGTCTGAGTATCTATTTAGGCAGAACCATATCTGTATAAACTGAAACGTGGCAGTTATAGACCAGGTGGTCTGAGTATCTATTTAGGCCGAACCCTGAAGAAACTGAAGACAACAATTTTGTTCTGGTTTTGATTTTATTTGGCTTAACTATGAACCCATATTATATACATGATAGGTTGCTATTACATTGAGTATTACAATACATAACATAACATAACATAGCGACCATTCAGTCACTAAATGATGTTTTTTGTCTCTAATTTTCGCAAATTTTTTATACAAATGAGTGAAAAATATTAACTGAAATAACAATCAATAATTTAAAGCTACACTATATCGGAATAAAGAATGTGTTTGGTAAAATGTTAAATTTAATTTCCATTGAATTGTATATTTAAAACAATCAAAATATTCGCACAGAAATATAGCACCGTTGTGTACCTGAATTGTTTATCAGCAAATGCATTGTAAACAATGCTTTATAAATATGCGCATGCATGCCACAACAACGAAATGTTGAAATAGCTGTCTTAGATGTTTGTTTTGATGGCCGATAGAGATCTAGCGATGCGTTCTGAATGTACGCAGGGCGTGGTTAATGGATTCAGGGAAGTTGTACTTTCAGTTTGTTAAATTGCAAAACACTGAAAATAATTATTCAAATTAAAATGGAAATATTTGAAATTTTATAATATTTTTTATTCCATACGATATAGTGTCGCTTAAATAAAATTACAGTGAAATGAGTCATTCAAGGGAAGTAGAAAAAGTGGTTGGAACAGATTGCTTCCTTAAAAATAATAACAAAATGTCGGCAGGGAACCTGGACGCTTTTTCAACAGTTGCTTCAAAATAAATGCATGTCGTCATTCCAGTGTAATAGCTGTAATAGACTTCTACAGTAAATTATGCATGCTTGTAGCTTGAAAACAAAACCAATATAGATATGTAGTTTAAATGGACCTCCTATAGGAAACTTCATATGACCTTTCAAATAAAACCATACTATATGACCTTGCAGTTGACCTTTCAAGGTCAAATTAAGGCCATGTGGACAGGATAGCTAAAAAAATAACTTTTGGTGATCGATTTTGATGAAACTATGTGGATATTAGGAGTTAGCAGGGTTGGTTTAGGCAGAAGTGGTAGGATTTTTCAGAGAAATGGGGCGACGCCTGTGGTCAGGGCTGTCAGAGAAGTGTCCACTTTAATATAGAAATCAGGTATGGACACTTCGATTCGCTGACCACAGGCGTTGACCGATTTCTTTCAACATCCTACCACTTCCTCCTAGAACATTGCTCTCTAGAACATTGCTCTCTAGAACATTGCTCTCTAGAACATTGCTCTCTAGGACATTACTCTATATAATGTTGCTCTCTAGAACATTGCTCTCTAGACCATTGCTCTCTAGAATATTGCTCTCTAGAACATTACTCTCTAGAACATTGCTCTATAGAACATTACTCTCTAGAACATTACTCTCTACATATAAAGTTTCACTGAAATCCATCAAGAACTCTCTGAGTTATCCTGTCCATAGACAATGTCTGATACCTAAGTGAGGATGTATACTATTTTCGGGTTTTGTACGTTTACCTGGCTTTCTTTGATCCTTCACCAACGTAATATAACAGATTACAAGCTAAATGTACATGGCAGAGCAGCCTGTTGTATGTGCATAATCAGCCACATTGTCACTTCTCAAAATATCTCTCACGGAAATTCTCATTAATCAGCCAGACATCGCTGTATTACTGGACATTTTGGTTAGACAATTATTATGAAATATAAGAACTATTTTCGTCCTATGAAATGATCCCCTATTCTCCGGAGCGTTTTCAATTATGAAGTTAATGCCCAGGTGCACACCCCCAATGCTTCATGGATTGTATGTTGCAATTGGAGGATTTAAATTAACTGTCAAGTTGTAGTTTTTTTCATGTGCAACTTTTGTAAAGGCAGATCAATAATGTTATAAGGTTATTTAACCCTTTCAACACCACATACCTCTAAATTGGCTTACAAAAAAGTGTAGATCCAGATGAGCCGGCTCGTGACGAGCCGTCTCATCAGGATCTGCACTTTTTTCAAGTAATATAACTATTTTTAGAATTTTTTTTACCCATTTTGATAAATGAACTGATCCAAATGTAATTTTGTTATTAATTTATTGGTCTAAAAATATCATGGACCAGTCCATGTAAGTTACTTGGTGTTGAATGGGTTAAGTGAATGATTGCAAGTACTTATAGCAGTCTCTTAACCCATTTCATTCTGGATACCGTTCAAACGGTATCTGCAAAGAACATAGAGCCAGATCAACCACCACGGAACGTGCTGTCTGATCAGGATCTATGCTGTTTGCTATTCAGATGATCTTGCTAAGACACTTGGCTATGCTGCAAACAACATAGATCCTGATCAGCACGCAGCGTCACGCTGCGGCTGATCTGGATCTATGTTGTTTGCAAAAGCCTTTAAATATATCCAGAATGAAATGGGTTAATGGCATTCATGTCTAAATGTTACAGCCAGCTTTATAGATTTCCATATCTTCAAGTGACATCCTAATGTGATTTTCAGTTTGTTCCTTTAAACATTGATGTGATTATATTCGCTATTAGTCTCATTGTGAGCGTTTGTTTGCTCAAGCAGTGCTGGTCTCCATGTGATACATTTAGCTGGTTCCTTGTTTTAGATAGCTTTAATGTTGATGTCTAATCATGATACATTTAGCTGGTTCCTTGTTTTAGATAGCTCATCGATGTCTGATCATGATACATTTAGCTGGTTCCTTGTTTTAGATAGCTCATCGATGTCTGATCATGATACATTTAGCTGGTTCCTTGTTTTAGATAGCTCATCGATGTCTATTGATACATTTAGCTGGTTCCTTGTTTTAGATAGCTATGATGTCTATATGATACATTTAGCTGGTTCCTTGTTTTAGATAACACATGATACATTTAGCTGGTTCCTTGTTTTAGATAGCTCATCGATGTCTATCATGATACATTTAGCTGGTTCCTTGTTTTAGATAGCTCATCGATGTCTGATCATGATACATTTAGCTGGTTCCTTGTTTTAGATAGCTCATCGATGTCTAATCATGATACATTTAGCTGGTTCCTTGTTTTAGATAGCTCATCGATGTCTGATCATGATACATTTAGCTGGTTCCTTGTTTTAGATAGCTCATCGATGTCTAATCATGATACATTTAGCTGGTTCCTTGTTTTAGATAGCTCATCGATGTCTGATCATGATACATTTAGCTGGTTCCTTGTTTTAGATAGCTCATCGATGTCTGATCATGATACATTTAGCTGGTTCCTTGTTTTAGATAGCTCATCGATGTCTAATCATGATACATTTAGCTGGTTCCTTGTTTTAGATAGCTCATCGATGTCTGATCATGATACATTTAGCTGGTTCCTTGTTTTAGATAGCTCATTGATGATATATTATGATTAACGGACAAGACAGCAGGGTTTTAAGAGCTAGAGGGTGATGTGATGTGGGAGAAGTGGTCGCCGGGCCGTGATCTCCCTCACTTCTCCCTATTTTGAGCTGAGGGAGCTCAGAGAGCTCAGAATGGAGATTGTCATTTTGGTGACTACCCTATGTCATTGTCACTTAATAATTTATACCCTTGTTGCGGATCAGTGGTCCAGTTGTTGACACGCTGGACTTGTAATACAGGGGTCGCGGGTTCGATCCCCGCTATTCCATATTAAAATGAATCATATCATAGTCTTTCTAAACCGAGGTCTCGGGTTGGTGCGTTACACCGTGAACGGAAAAGAGGAGACTGTGAAATGGGTCTCTGTCTGTATCATTGCACTATCCGCCAAATGGTTCTCTGTATCATTGCACTATCCGCCAAATGGTTCTCTGTATCATTGCACTATCCTCCAAAATCTAAAATCTCTTAGCTTTGACAACATATACTATACAATGAACCTACATAATGTGGATCCAATGAGAAATGCAAAGCTTAGAAATGATGCTACGTGAGTTTATGGGAGTTTTTGATCTACTGATCTACAACAACAGTATGTATCCAGTCTACGATAATGTCACCATGGCAAGCCCGACTTTATCCTGCTAGACTGGATAGAGTATGACAACAGTACCAGTCTACTGATTGTGATAATGTACCAGTCTGACTGTCCATCTGTTTCAACTAATTACTCGTACAATGTATACAGTTTTACACAAAGTCCTGTTACACTAGAGTATGGTAATTCACAGAATATGCAAATCTGATGTGCATACAGCACAGGGTTCATTCTAGGGTGCGAAATAGTCGCCTTAGGGACCTTGACTTTGCCCCCTGGGGGGTTTGACTTCTCCCTAAAAAATTGTTTATGATTTTCATACAAAATTTGGCCAGTTTGATACACTGGCTCATTATATCACTGCTTCTATTTAATGGTCATATTGTGTATTTTAACTCTATTTTTTTGTATTATTTTAAATAACACCATTTAACCCTTTCAACACCACAAGCCTCTCAATAGGCTTACAAAAAGTGTAGATCCAGATGAGCCGGCTCATAATGATATTTTTAGACAAATATTACCCATTTTGATAAATGAACTGGTCCAAATGTAATTTTCTTATTAATTTTTTGGTGTGAAAATATCATGCACCAGTCTATGTCAGTTACTTAGTGTTGAATGGGTTAAAGACGCAATCGCGCTCTTTCTCACTTCTCCCAAAAATTCTAACCTAGAATGAGCCCTGAAGTATTGTGTTTCACAAACTGAACCCCCCCCCACAATATTATAATCCTTAAAGCGACATTATATCAGAATGAAGAATGGTTTATTTTGGGTAAAAAAACACCAGATATATAAGAATATAATTTGCAATGACTATCGCTGGGCATACGCAAGTACGCACGTGCGTATCATTGGTCTCAGAAAATGAAAACTCCAAAAATGCATTAAAACCCCGGGGGGGTAGTAGGGATACATAGGCGCCGTGATGTGTGTTGTGGTGGAATAATTGAGCCCATTGCAAATATGGTGCATCTCGAAATTTAGTTTGTGCTATTTTACGTGCTTGTTTAATTGATAAGGGCGATAGATCATGTATATTATACATCTACCCTTAATTTATATCTTTATACGGATTGTCGTAAGAACTTTAGTCCTGCAATTGTATGTTACAAAATGCATTGAAATACAGGAAATTGCTTCCTCATTTCAAAAAATCTCCGGGTGGGCTTGCCCCCGGACCCACCTAGTGTACTCGCTCACTATGCTCACTCGACAAACAAGCATATTTGGCAGTGCGTACAGGGCTCGACAAATCCACTCGTCCAAGTCGCTTGCCCAGTCGGACGAGTGAAAATTTCAGCTAAATATCCAATACAAATCGAAGGAACAAAATAAAATAATATCCATTTTACTTTCTTCGGAATGATTACCAGGCGTGATAATGGGAAATCACCGAGGATATTTTAATGTGTTTATGCTGCAACATAATTGCATTTATTAATAAATTAAAGTGCAATTCTGACGATTTTTAATTTTCCTAAAATACATGGGACGAGTGATAGTCCAATCTGGACGAGTGGGACAGTGGCATCACTCGCCCAGTAGGACGAGTAAGAAATTAAACATTTGTCTAGGCCTGGCGTATCATCAAAATAGCTCCAGCGACGGCCCTGACCGTCATATATGCAACAACAGAGGTTGAAACAGCTGTCTGTCATAGAAGTTTGTTCTGATGTTGCCAATGAATGATGCGTTTTGAATGTATGATGGGCGTGGTGAAGCTATTCAGGAAAGTCGTACTTTCAGTTTGTTATAATGCAATTAACACCGTTTGTTGAATATTTTTTTATTCCAAACGATATAGTTCCACTTTAAGTCTGTCAGTGTACTGAAAAATCGTTATTATTTGTGAGGTTGGGGGGGGATGTTGAAAATATGCAAACACTGATATAAAACCCGGTGAGCTAATGAACTTGAAAAAAAAGCGAGTGGACACTATCTGATCAAATTTAGGACATAATTTTGAGACAAAACATCAGGTGCCACCTTTTTTCGGTAATTTAGGGGTAGCACCCTAGGCCCACCAATGATAATGACAGCGCACATTATATATTGATTTACGTGAAATAAACAGTAACAAATTTTGCCAGTATTTGTAATTAGAGAGATATAGTCATGGATTGGCTTGTGAATATTAATGATTTTCACAGATAGTGAATGAATTCAATTCTCTAGGTGTCAGCAGTAATTTTGTTAAATAGATGACAATAGCTGCTCTCTGTTTGTTGGTTTACATAATTATGTGCAGCACATTGACTCGAAGATCTTTTGCACAATACTTTATTGCTAATTAACATCACAATATGGCTGTCCGATTAGCGCAGTGGTTAGCGCGCTCACTTCTCACCAATGCAACTCGGGTTCGATCCTCGGACTGGGAAGTATGTGAGATGGTACGATGGTCGCCAGATTGGACAGGTGGGTTTTTCCGTGTACTCCGGTTTTCTCCAACACGAATGACCACATTTACGCTTTCATTTACGCCAACGAGAGTGATTAATATAAGTTGTTAAAACTTGCATCGCAATCGTTGTAAAATAAAATTTACTTTCAATCCAATTCTATGTAATGTATTTCACCCTATCCAACCCACAACAGCAAATTGCGCTTACTGCTAACATTTGATACAGCAGACTGTTTTTCTGTGTAGCGCGTTATAACAACGAATCATGAAATTCGATTGAAGCAACTGCAACTAACAGTGATTTCGATTGATTTTCGTGCTTTGTTGTATCAGCTATTCTGCTTAGCTCAAGTTTTATTGTATCAGTTGCACAGGGTGTAGTTTATCTACTATTTTTGCTATAACACAGTTACTTTTTCACTGATGCCCGACTGTTGGTCGTCGTCCTGAACTGTTTCAGTTACGAACAGTGGTGCAGACAATGCTGCCATGTTGGCTTGATTAACAATACCAGAAGCAATACTATAATGTCGACTTTGATTTTTTTTCCTACTCTCCAGGTAGCGGTCTATTTTGCCTTTTATCGTCCCAAGTACTGCTAAGATCACATATAAAGCTGGGATGGTGAACATCACCCAGATCGGAATAACAGACGCTAGATTTGCAGCTGGCTGATTGAGCGAGAACCGCAATGCCACTAGAACTATTAAGCAGTTGAAACTGGAGGTTTCTAATGCAATGGTCTTGCCGAAACTAGATTTCTGTCTAAATATTATGGAAAGAACTGAGCCCACTAACACGCCGCACAATGGTAGCAGTATAGCGGCCAGAACAGTGAGATTATCGGCTCTGTCAAAGACGTACATGTTTATATAGACACCTACGGTAATGTAGAGAATCGAGGCAAGCAAAAAGAACGGTTTGATAAACCAGTTGAGAAGACCATCCGCCACGGATGGCTTGAACCTATTTATAACTAGTCCAGCAGTGTATGAAAAGAAAGTTGATGCAAGCCAGATTTCAAAATTGTATATTGGAATGATTTTGGAGCCCTCTGTCTGCTGAAAGTACTGTCCAAGAACAAATATCCACAGGGGTGCAGTGCCTGCAATACAAGAGAACAAGTGTATGAATTATATAGATGAGATTGATGCATTTAGCATGACAAACGTATACATTATAAATTTTTTATCTCGATCGGCAATTAATTAAAAGCAAAGGAAAGAGTTTAAGTAACTCGGCTGATTGGTGAAATAATGGAATACACTAATTATGCTAATGATGTAATTAAACCAGCCATTAAAACCGAAACAAGAGCGTACTACGTTCAGTTGCATACTGTGCTCTGTAAGGCACATGGTGATTAAAGTCATGTAGAACGATGTTTATGCCATAACTTGTTTAACCCTTTCAACCCCACAGGCCTCTAAATAGGCTTATGAAAAGTGTAGATCCAGATGAGCCGGCTCGTGACGAGCCGTCTCATCAGGATCTGCACTTTTTTGCCAGTAATAATTATTACTATTTTTAGATAAAATTACCCATTTTGATAAATGAACTGGTCCAAAGGTAATTTGCTTATTAATTTATTGGTCTGAAAATAGCACGCACCAGTCCATGTCAGTTACTTGGGGTTGAATGGGTTAATAATACTCCCCAGCGCGAATAGACATCTGGGCAAGTGAATAATTCTATATAATTTCAATAGTTTCAAGAACGAAATTGATTCCAAATCTATGCAAAATAATGCTGTGATTGGCCGGATATATATATAGCATGCTAAAACTGGAACAATTTGAAGATGGAGATAATTTGTTGATCTGTAATAAGGACTGGAAATGGTTAAACTGGTAGGCGTTTCCATGTTACTGTATGTATGAGGGCCCATCAATAATTTCAGGAACTAACATCACTATTTAGTTGATACAAATTTATTTTTAGCTCGATTGCGAAACAAGTTCTTACAACTTATATTAATCGCTCTCGAGACCTCATTCCTGATGGAATCCATCGCCACGAGGGAGAGAGAAGAGGCAACGTGGAAATTAAATGCCTTGCCTACGGGCATAATCGTAGTGGCTCCAGCGGGGCTTGAACTCTGTACCATCCACCGAGCGAACGCGCATCCACTGCGCATCACGACTTCCACATAGCGTAATGAAAATTTGTACGATTAATCATTCTCCCATTAATGCAGCATGCGCCGACATTGATGACGTCGCAATTAATGATGTCATACCAATATTCTAATTTCACATCAAGAGCGTTTGTTGTAAAATGGCGTCGCACAGAGGAAACGAGCAACGTGTTGTGATAAATATATATACATTACTCGGAAATTCTTTCTCTGACACTCCGGAGGATTTGCATACAGTTTATGGGGACTCTTGTTTATTGAACGATGCTATTTCAAAATGGGTGAATCGCTTTAAGGACGGTAGAGAAACATAATGATAAGCATACTGGCAGGCCAGTGACTGTTACAAATGAAACGAAAGTGGCTGCCGGTAAAGTAATGGCCATTATATTTTGCGATATACAAAAGTATAATTTTATAATGCGCCAAACAATAGCAGCCACGTTGTGTCGGACACAATCAAGAAACGGTGTATAGAAACCGCACCCACCATACAGCCCAAATTGGGTAATTTGCGACTTCAGGGTATTTCCATATCTCAAAAACAGGCTGCATGTAAGAAATTTGAGTCCCAAGAGGAGTTGAGGTGCGCCGTAAACAGAAATTTGCGGGAGATATCACGTGATGGCAGGCAGCACATGTTCGGGTCATGGGTCGAGCGATGGAATAAATGCAAACTATGCAAGGGACGTTACTTTGAAAAGGAGTAGTGGTCAAACGTATGTTAGATTACGTATAGTCGTAACATACAATTAGTTCACGAAATTATTGATGGGCCCTCGTATTAAGAAAATGTTCCATGATGTAGTGATTCCTGTAATAATAACAGTGCTAGTATGCGAATACAAACTATATATTTTTGAAGAATTGTGTGAATTTTACATAACCCTTTACTCCACATAAACGCCAGAGAAAACCTTTTTACATCCCACATAAACGACAGAGAAAACCTTTTCACATCCCACATAAACGCCAGAGAAAACCTTTTTACATCCCACATGAACGACAGAGAAAACCTTTTTACATCCCACATAAACGACAGAGAAAACCTTTTTACATCCCACATAAACACCAGAGAAAACCTTTTCACATCCCACATAAACACCAGAGAAAACCTTTTCACATCCCACATAAACACCAGAGAAAACCTTTTCACATCCCACATAAACGCCAGAGAAAACCTTTTCACATCCCACATAAACACCAGAGAAAACCTTTTCACATCCCACATAAACGCCAGAGAAAACCTTTTCACATCCCACATAAACACCAGAGAAATCCTTTTCACATCCCACATATAGCCGCCTTGCCACGCTGCAATCTATTCCCATAGATGTTGATTATTGATTATGTATAGTACAAGCCAATTGCTTATCAGTAGTGTGGAGATAAAATGAGCAATTGGCACCTTCAGTTGTGGAGTAAATGTGAGCCTACATGGATGAGTGATTACGGTAGTTGACTTCACTTCCTCACTCACCGCTGCAGGTTTGAATCCCACTGTGGGTACCGCATTATTTCATGTAAGGAAGCTATCTCGCTGGCTTTTTGGTAGGTCAGTGGTTCTACCCGAGTGCCCGTCCACGCCTGCAATACTGCTCGGAGGGGCACCCTGGGTCTTCCTCCACCAACAGTAGCTGAAGAGTTGCCCTATGACCTCATCTGTTGGTGAGACTTTAAACCCAAGAAACAAACAAACTGTAACAGGTGTGGAGCAAAGGGTTATAGTAATTGAAATAAAGTAATAACTGAATAAATCCGATACAGAAAGCAATATCCAGGGATCATTCTAGAGGGCGATGTGGGCGAAATTGTCGCCCTAGGGACCCTGACTTCGCCCTCTGGGGGCCCCACTTTTTTTTTTTAGTTTTTACGATTTTCAAACAAAATTTTGTCTAGTAAGATACACTGGCCATTATAAAGCACTCCTTCTATTCAAATGTTGTATTTAATGGTTGTACTGTGCATTTTAACCCTATTTTGCAGAAGTATATTGAAGAACACCATTTAAGGAAGCGATCACGCGCTTTCTCACTTTTCCCAAACATTCTGACATAGAATGAACCCTGAATATCCCGTCCAGTTCTTGCGCCATGCATACAGAATTCATTAACTCAGTGACTGGGACTTTGTAAAAACAGAAAGCAGTTATATATACGTCACCTTGAAAAGACAAAAATCAAGAAAATAGCAATGCAAACAACTATTGTGTTGTTTTTTATCAGCACATGTACATTTCGCTACATTTAACTGTTGGCACGCTGTAGGTAAAATGAGCAGATAACAAATGTGTAATATTTTTCCTAGAAAGTAGGACTTGTGTGGATGATTTGAATGAAATGTCACACACCCTACTTTCTAGGAAAAGTAAGGAACAATATAACATATTTGTTATCTGCTTCATTCTGCCTACAGGGTGCTAAGGGTTAAGCAGAATCGCACCCAATGGACCTACCATGTTTTTAAAATGTATTTAATGAGAGTTGCTGGTTCCAGGCCTGTGATAATAAATAATAGTGGTGTGCCTGTAAAGATTGCGGAGTAAGACAATGATTGTACAGTGCATGCATGGTAAGATAATAGCGTGCACAGTCATGGTGCAGTGCCAGCTATTACACTAGTATATAAAAGATGAGTTTCTCAACTGCTGTGCAAAGTATAACTATAGCAGGACTTCAGCTAGACCTTTTTAAAAAAAGTGGGAGGAGTATGCTCCCTTGTAGACAGTTATCTCCCCTCCATCTATCTAATACGCTTGATTGCTCGCTTGCCAATATTTTTACGATACAATCTTGGGCCTTTAACCCATTCAACACCAAGTAACTCATTTAGTTCATTTATCAAAATAGGTAATTATGTCTAAAAATAGTCATCACTGGCAAAAAGTGCAGATCCTGATGAGACGGCTCGTCACGAGCCGGCTCATCTGGATCTACACTTTTTGTAAGCCTATTTAGAGGTATGTGGTGTTGAAAGGGCCTTTTACTCTTAGACCACTGAGATGCTGATTTTCAATATTATTATGTTTGTCTATAATAAATATGTTTTGCCAACACAGTAGAAAGTATAATCGTCTCTATGGAATCTAAATAAGAAAAATACTGAAAATCAGCAGACAACAGTGTGTATTGGGTTAACCCATTTCAACAACAAGTAACTGACATGGACTGGTGCATGATATTAACCCATTCAACACCAAGTAACTGACATGGATTGGTGCATGATATTTTTAGACCAATAAACTAATATGAAAATTACATTTGGACCAGTTCATATATCAAAATCGGTAATTTTGTCTAAAAATAGTAATAATACTGGCAAGAAGTGCAGATCCTGATGAGACGGCGCGTCTGGATCTACACTTTTTGTAAGCCTATTTAGAGATCTGTGGTGTTGAAAGGGTTAAGGTGTACAAGCGAGATTTGCTGATTTCGTCAAGTAATTTATTCTTTTTACATAAAACCTCCCTGAGCTCAAAATAGGGAGAAGGGAGGCAGCCCAGGGAGACTATTTCTCCCAAATGATCCTCTAGCTCAAGCCCTTAATTCAATTTCAATAATTTCCAAAGTGCCATTGTAACATTCTTGAGTCAAAAAGAGAACCTGCTATTAGACCATTTCCAGCTTAGATGTAATTATGATGTAGAGAGAATACTGAGTTCTGTAAGCTTAACTAAGTACCGTTTCATTGAGTAAGGGAGACCACTGTGGTCTTCCACCTATCATAAAGTTGTTTTTGTTATCTCCCTTCTATCATGAAGTTGTTTATGTTATCTCCCTTCTATCATGGTGGTATTTATGTATATCTTACCTCCCTGATATCATAACAGACGGATCTGTAGTCCAGTGGTAACACGCTAGACTGGTAATCCAGGGAGCGCAGGTTCGATCTTTCAGATGGGACGTTAAACCGAGGTCTCGTGTCGGTGCTTTACACTGTATACGTAAAAGATTCAGAGGAAACTCTGTCTGTATCATGCACTATCCTCCACAAATCTAAAATGACTAATCTCTTCAGGAGGCGTCGCTCATATGGGCAACCGGTAGCGACGATAAATAAACGTAAAACACACACTGATATCAAAGAGGCATTTATGTAAATGTTATCTCCCTTTTGTCTCGTAAGAGGTATTTATCTAAATATCATAGTGCTATTTACGTAAATGGTATCTCCCTTTTATCATAAAGTGGCATTAATATGACTGTTATCTCCCTTCTATCATAAAGGGATATTTACATTTGTGTCGCGCTTTTCTTAAATTTTCGAAAAACGAAATATTTCCAGAATGATCTTACCTGTTATTCCTTTAACCCATTCAACCCCAAGTAACTGACATGGGCTGGTGCGTGATATTTTCAGACCAATAAATTAATAAGAAAATTACCTTTGGAGTTCATTTATCAAAATGGGTAATTTTATCTAAAAATAGTAATAATTATTACTGGCAAAAAAGTGCAGATCCTGATGAGACGGCTCGTTACGAGCCGGCTCATCTGGATCTACACTTTTCATAAGCCTATTTAGAGGCCTGTGGGGTTGAAAGGGTTAAATGAATGTAGATGAATTATTGTTTAAATTTGTGGCTTACATTATTGTTTAGATAATTATCTCGGAAACCACACAATTGTCATGAACTATAATATATTTTGAATTGTAATACGCAATAGGTTGGAAAATTGATTCGTCCTCAAAATGTTTCGTACTCGTAATAACATGAATGAGACCTTGTTAAATCTGCCCTTTTGAGAACATTCAACATGAAAAAATGCTCCTTTTTCTACCTGCGCCCTGCCCCTTTTTCAGTCTGGGGGAAACACTAGACACAGCCATATGCTTTCATGTTCAAACTACTGAAATATCTGCACGTCTTAATGATATTTTATACTTGTGGAGAATAACTACACATGTTTTGTGCAATAATAGTGAAACAGCAGAGCATTCCTTCAGTATTACATTTGTAAATAGATATTGCATTACAGAATTCTATCTGATTAACCAAGCTACATTAATTAATATAATAATTAAGTTCTGCTTTTTGTGAGTGGAAAATAGCAAGTCATGATCTCAAAAATTGATCTTCAGGATACAGTATACGGCTCATCTGGATCTACACTTTTCATAAGCCTATTTAGAGACCTGTGGGGTTGAAAGGGTTAATAAGTTAATTTTGATCACTATTGTTTCTAAACATGAGTTTTAAACATGCAGGTATAGCACAAACATTGCCGTCTTCATGTACGTCAAGCGTAACGTCACACATATAAACGTCATTTCTGAACATAATGTCATCCACCCACCCTAGTGCGACCTTTTCGATAAAATGTGTTTACGAATTTACGAATTCAGTATTCTATTTACATAATTGTTTTATTATTACAAAGTCGGTTCAAAAGCTCACTCAGAGCTTGTGTTGTACTGTTGCTGTCTTGGCGACTCTAATAATAATAATAAAATTTATCTTATCTTACATGTAAGCTAGAAGGATCAGTATAATGGAATAAATGGGAAAACAACTTACAACAATTTTACATTGGAGTGTACACACTATCTTCCTTTAAAAGTTGTATAAATATTCATGAAATATATGTATTACATGATGAATTATACTAAATAGCATTGAATAATACAATCCCTGCATTATGTAGCTCAGTAATTGTGCAGGGCGGTGTTTTAACATAAAAGATTTGTTAAGGGGTTAAAGACTTCCACACTCTACAACCACTTCCCACACTCTACAACCACTTCCCACACTCTACAACCACACTCTACAACCACTTCCCACACTCTACAACCACTTTCCACACTCTACAACCACTTCCCACACTCTACAACCACTTTCCACACTCTACAACCACTTTCCACACTCTACAACCACTTTCCACACTACAACCACTTCCCACACTCTATAACCACTTCCCACACTCTACAACCACTTTCCACACTCTACACAATTCCTTTACACTCTACAACCACTTCCACACTACAACAATTCCTTTACCACACTCTACAACCACTTTCCACACTACAACCACTTTCCACACTCTACAACCACTTTCCACACTCTACAACCACTTCCCACACTCTACAACCACTTTCCACACTACAACCACTTCCCACACTCTACAACCACTTTCCACACTCTACAACCACTTTCCACAACTCTACAACCACTTTCCACACTCTACAACCACTTTCCACACTCTACAACCACTTCCCACACTCTACAACCACTTTCCACACTCTACAACCACTTCCCACACTCTACAACCACTTTCCACACTCTACAACCACTTTCCACACTACAACCACTTTCCACACTCTACAACCACTTTCCACACTACAACCACTTCCCACACTCTATAACCACTTCCCACACCTCTCTAACCACTTTCCACAACTCTACAACCACTTCCCACACTCTACAACCACTTCCCACACTCTACAACCACTTTCCACAACTCTACAACCACTTTCCACACTCTACAACCACTTTCCACACTCTACAACCACTTTCCACACTCTACAACCACTTTCCACACTCTACAACAATTCCTTTACCACACTCTACAACCACTTTCCACACTACAACCACTTTCCACACTCTACAACCACTTTCCACACTCTACAACAATTCCTTTACCACACTCTACAACCACTTTCCACACTCTACAACAATTCCTTTACCACACTCTACAACCACTTTCCACACTCTACAACAATTCCTTTACCACACTCTACAACCACTTTCCACACTACAACCACTTTCCACACTCTACAACCACTTTCCACACTCTACAACCACTTTCCACACTCTACAACAATTCCTTTACCACACTCTACAACCACTTTCCACACTCTACAACAATTCCTTTACCACACTCTACAACCACTTTCCACACTCTACAACCACTTTCCACACTCTACAACAATTCCTTTCCACACTCTACAACAACCCCTTTCCACATCTTAAATGTTGCTCTGAGCATTGCCAAAGATTGTAAAGAAACAGAGAATGTTTTATCCATTTCGGTGAATGAGAGTTTGAAATGAACAATCACAGTAAGAAAATGTCTTCGTTTTCCAAAAGCAGGAAAACTGGAAAAAAAAGCGATTTGTATTGATTGAATCTGTGGGAGAGACATACACAGATTGCGGATACACCAGGGAGCATTTCATGGCTCCTATACACTGTTGTTCCAATAAGACGTTCCCTGGCAACATACAATTATAAGAATATAAGACATATCGAGTTTCTGTAATTGAAAGACAATTAGGGGAAAAGAGGACATGTTTAGAGATTAGCTGGAGAGGATTGTTGGGCTGCATGGAGAATGCTATGCTGTGATATGACACATGTTGGTGAATGAAGGCTAACAACTGACCATATATACGGTAGAATACTGTTTTGCAAATGTACAATTATATATATCGATAATTTACTTGTCCTTGACTTATCTCACCGTACACGACCATAGCAGTAGCCATGCTGTATATATGCATGAGGCTATGTTGTGCGAATACTTGTCATGTAATTGCAGGGCTCCAGCTAGGCCATGTTGGAAGGTGGCTACGCCCGGACTGTAATCCTGAATGCGCGTCCCTTATTTAAAACATATTTATATATAAAAAATAATTTTAAAACAAAAATAGAAATTAATTTTGATATCTTTTATTATGGAAATTTCAAGATCTAAATTTTCGTTATAAAAGTGATTTGTTTACAATTCTATTGCTGACTTGGTTTGATGCAAAAGTTGACAGTTTCTTACGGAGGTTTGTGCACCATTTTGCAGGGGGGGAATACCCCTGCACCATTCTTGTGCATCAACACCCTGAGCTTTCCAAGCCCCAGCTAGAGCGCTGAATTGACATTGTGCATCAGCACCCCAAGCCCCAGCTAGAGCGCTGAATTGACATTGTGTATCAGCACCCCAAGCTTTCCAAGCCCCAGCTAGAGCGCTGAATTGATATTGTGCATCAGCACCCCAAGCCCCAGCTAGAGCGCTGAATTGACATTGTGCATCAGCACCCCAAGCCCCAGCTAGAGCGCTGAATTGACATTGTGTATCAGCACCCCAAGCTTTCCAAGCCCCAGCTAGAGCGCTGAATTGACATTATGCATCAGCACCCCACGCTTTCCAAGCCCCAGCTAGAGCGCTGAATTGACATTATGCATCAGCACCCCACGCTTTCCAAGCCCCAGCTAGAGCGCTGAATTGACATTGTGTATCAGCACCCAAGCCTCAGCTAGAGCGCTGAATTGACATTGTGTATCAGCACCCCAAGCTTTCCAAGCCCCAGCTAGAGCGCTGAATTGACATTATACATCAGCACCCCAAGCGTTCCAAGCCTCAGCTAGAGCGCTGAATTGACATTGTGTATCAGCACCCAAGCCTCAGCTAGAGCGCTGAATTGACATTGTGCATCAGCACCCCACGCTTTCCAAGTCCCAGCTAGAGCGCTGAATTGACATTGTGCATCAGCACCCCAAGCTTTCCAAGCCCCAGCTAGAGCGCTGAATTGACATTGTGCATCAGCACCCCACGCTTTCCAAGTCCCAGCTAGAGCGCTGAATTGACATTGTGCATCAGCACCCCAAGCTTTCCAAGCCCCAGCTAGAGCGCTGAATTGACATTGTGCATCAGCACAGTGCCTGTTAACAGTGAGTAATAATGTGCAATTAATGATGTTCATTAGAACTACGATTCCATATTGTTTGCACATGGCATCACATGGCATCACATGGACTGTATTTAATGAGGTACATCACAGTTGAGGTCACACCCTTACATATTGATATACTAATGTGATTCTCATACCATACTGGTATTATTGACCAAACAGAAGGTGTTTGACTTACCTAGCATGGTGACTGTACTGATGAGGTTAATACAGAAGGTGTTTGACTTACCTAGCATGGTGACTGTACTGATGAGATTAATACAGAAGGTGTTTGACTTACCTAGCATGGTGACAGTACTGATGAGGTTAATACAGAAGGTGTTTGACTTACCTAGCATGGTGACTGTACCGATGAGGTTAATACAGAAGGTGTTTGACTTACCTAGCATGGTGACTGTACTGATGAGGTTCAAGCAGCTGTGTTTGACTTTCCTAGCATGGTGATGGTACTGATGAGGTTAATACAGAAGATGTTTGACTTACCTAGCATGGTGACTGTACTGATGAGGTTAATACAGAAGATGTTTGACTTACCTAGCATGGTGATGGTACTGATGAGGTTCAATCAGGTGTGTTTGACTTTCCTAGCATGGTGATGGTATTGATACAGAAGATGTTTGACTTTCCTAGCATGGTGATGGTACTGATGAGGTTCAAGCAGGTGTGTTTGACTTACCTAGCATGGTGATGGTACTGATGAGGTTCAAGCAGGTGTGTTTGACTTACCTAGCATGGTGATGGTACTGATGAGGTTCAAGCAGGAGGTGTGTTTGACTTACCTAGCATGGTGACTGTACTGATGAGTTTAATACAGAAGGTGTTTGACTTACCTAGCATGGTGACAGTACTGATGAGGTTAATACAGAAGGTGTTTGACTTACCTAGCATGGTGACTGTACCGATGAGGTTAATACAGAAGGTGTTTGACTTACCTAGCATGGTGACTGTACTGATGAGGTTCAAGCAGCTGTGTTTGACTTTCCTAGCATGGTGATGGTACTGATGAGGTTAATACAGAAAGTCTTTGACTTACCTAGCATGGTGACTGTACTGATGAGGTTAATACAGAAGATGTTTGACTTACCTAGCATGGTGATGGTACTGATGAGGTTCAATCAGGTGTGTTTGACTTTCCTAGCATGGTGATGGTATTGATACAGAAGATGTTTGACTTTCCTAGCATGGTGATGGTACTGATGAGGTTCAAGCAGGTGTGTTTGACTTACCTAGCATGGTGATGGTACTGATGAGGTTCAAGCAGGTGTGTTTGACTTACCTAGCATGGTGATGGTACTGATGAGGTTCAAGCAGGAGGTGTGTTTGACTTACCTAGCATGGTGACTGTACTGATGAGTTTAATACAGAAGGTGTTTGACTTACCTAGCATGGTGACAGTACTGATGAGGTTAATACAGAAGGTGTTTGACTTACCTAGCATGGTGACTGTACCGATGAGGTTAATACAGAAGGTGTTTGACTTACCTAGCATGGTGACAGTACTGATGAGGTTAATACAGAAGGTGTTTGACTTACCTAGCATGGTGACTGTACCGATGAGGTTAATACAGAAAGTCTTTGACTTACCTAGCATGGTGACTGTACTGATGAGGTTCATGGTTATACTGAGAGGTAGATCAGCCTTGCTGATGATGACAGCTACATGGCCTAGGCCTCCTCCTGGTACACACGCCACACACAGCAGACCAAACCTCACATTCTTCTCCAGCGGTAGGATCATTGCTAGACCAAAGGCAAGCTGAAACATACAATAAGTTATATGCTAGGTGAAGGATAGACCAAAGGCAAGCTATAAAAAATACAATAAGTAATATGCTAGATGAAGGATAGACCAAAGGCTTGAGAAACATACAATAAGTTATATGCTAGAGGAAGGATAGACCAAAGGTTTGAGAAACATACAATAAGTTATATGCTAGAGGAAGGATAGACCAAAGGTTTGAGAAACATACAATAAGTTATATGCTAGAGGAAGGATATACCAACAGTTTGAGAAACATACAGTAAGTTGTATGCTAGAGGAAGGATAGACCAACGGTTTGAGAAACATACAATAAGTTATATGCTAGAGGAAGGATAGACCAAAGGCTTGAGAAACATACAATAAGTTATATGCTAGAGGAAGGATAGACCAAAGGCTTGAGAAACATACAGTAAGTTGTATGCTAGAGGAAGGATAGACCAAAGGTTTGAGAAACATACAATAAGTTATATGCTAGAGGAAGGATAGACCAACGGTTTGAGAAACATACAATAAGTTATATGCTAGAGGAAGGATATACCAACGGTTTCAGAAACATACAGTAAGTTGTATGCTAGAGGAAGGATAGACCAACGGTTTGAGAAACATACAATAAGTTATATGCTAGAGGAAGGATAGACCAAAGGCTTGAGAAACATACAATAAGTTATATGCTAGAGGAAGGATAGACCAAAGGCTTGAGAAACATACAATAAGTTATATGCTAGAGGAAGGATAGACCAAAGGCTTGAGAAACATACAATAAGTTATATGCTAGAGGAAGGATAGACCAAAGGCTTGAGAAACATACAATACGTTATATGCTAGAGAAAGGATAGACCAAAGGCTTGAGAAACATACAATAAGTTATATGCTAGAGGAAGGATAGACCAAAGGCTTGAGAAACATACAATAAGTTATATGCTAGAGGAAGGATAGACCAAAGGCTTGAGAAACATACAAGCTATATGCTAGAGGAAGGCCAGGTCAATGCAAGCAGAAACATATAATACGTTATGGTAGAGGAAGGCTAGATCTAATACGTTATGGTAGAGGAAGGCTAGATCTAATACGTTATGGTAGGGCCAGATCTAATACGTTATGGTAGAGGAAGGATAGATCTAATACGTTATGGTAGAGGAAGGCTAGATCTAATACGTTATGGTAGAGGAAGGCTAGATCTAATACGTTATGGTAGAGGAAGGCTAGATCTAATACGTTATGGTAGGGGAAGGATAGATCTAATACGTTATGGTAGAGGAAGGCTAGATCTAATACGTTATGGTAGAGGAAGGATAGATCTAATACGTTATGGTAGAGGAAGGATAGATCTAATACGTTATGGTAGAGGAAGGCTAGATCTAATACGTTATGGTAGAGGAAGGATAGATCTAATACGTTATGGTAGAGGAAGGCTAGATCTAATACGTTATGGTAGAGGAAGGCTAGATCTAATACGTTATGGTAGAGGAAGGCTAGATCTAATACGTTATGGTAGGGGAAGGCTAGATCTAATACGTTATGGTAGAGGAAGGCCAGGTAGGTCAAAGCGACTTATATCCTCTATATTGTGTTTACTGTTCCTGGAATGTCTACTTCCTTTAACTTTACTGCTGTCGATAAACTGCATTGCATGTTCGTTTGTGATTGAGGAGGTTGGTAGGGTGTTTGTAATGATATAAGTGCCTGCTACTATGTTCCATGAAAATCTGAGACTGTATTGCATGCTAATATTATGTATAGAATATATTACTGGGCATCAATGTGTCACACATATCTCTTGCATTTAAATAAAATCTGTATTAAAATGATGAAGGCAAGACACTGTATTAGACAAGCGTTGTTCAGTGTATGAATAACAATAGTTTTGGCCCTGAGAACACGTTGATGTATCATTAACAGACACGTTTTTTATGTATTATGCATAGAGAGAAGTTCATTTCCATGAGGGAGTGTAATGTGTCTTGCTCTGATGACAGACCAGTAGTATAGAGACAAAGATAGAAAACTAATTAGCGCAGTGGTTAGCGCGCTCGCTTGTCACCAATGCGACCTGGGTCAGACTGAATGTTAAATTTATTTAAAGTCGCCCCACTGCCATAAATGCATGTGGGTGACCCGGGTTCGATCCTCGTACTGGGAAGTATGTGAGATGGTATGGTGGTCGCCAGATCGGACAAGCGGGTTTTCTCTGGGTACTCCGGTTTCCTCCCACACGAATGACCACAATTACGCTTTCATCCATGCCAACGAGAGTGATTACTATAAGTTGTTAAAGCTTGTTTCGCAATCATTGTAAAACTGCGCTAATTGGACAGTTTGCTTCTTCAAAACCTCTTATCGAATTGTCATGAAATGTGATTAGAGACAAGTTGTACTGCTACTTGTGCATATCCTCACTGTGTTTTGTTCAGCCGATATAGTGAGTTATTTCATTATGTTTCATTTACAGAACACAGTTTTGTCCTCACTTCATTTCTTCATTTCCAAATTCACTAGTGGAATTATTGTTTATCAGTTTTATACAGGAACAGGGTTCATTCTAGGTCAGAATTTTTGGGAGAAGTGAGAAAGCGGGTGATCGCTTCCTTAAATGGTGTTCTTTAATATACTTCTGCAAAATAGGGTTAAAATGCACAGTACAACAACCATTAAATACAACATTTGAATAGAAGGAGTGCTTAATAATGGGCCAGTGTATCTTACTAGACAAAATTTTGTTTGAAAATACTATAAAAAAAACCCAATTTTTTTTAGGGAGAAGTGGGGTCCCTTTTTAGGGCGACTATTTCGCCCACATCGCCCTCTAGAATGATCCCTGCAGGAAGCATCTGTATCATCAGTATCTAATCTAGTTGTATACATATTGTCATCATGTTTCAGGTTATGACACTTTTAACCCGTAACCTGCTGAATAAATTGGACGGAATGTGCAAACAGCATAGATCCACATCAGCGTGGCCGCTGCTGATCATGATCAATGTTGTTTGCTATTCAGACAAGTGTTTTAGCTCCACTATTTGATTAGCAAACGGCATAGAGCCTGATCAGACGGAACGTTCTGTGCCGCCTGATGTGGCTCTATGCTGTTTGCAAAAGCGGCTGATCATGATCAATGTTGTTTGCTATTCAGACAAGTGTTTAGCTCCACTATTTGATTAGCAAATGGCATAGAGCCTGATCAGACGGAACGTTCTGTGCCGCCTGTTGTGGCTCTATGCTGTCGCAAATGCGTCGTGATTAGTCGTGATTGACAGGTTTAGCGTTAGCATTTTACATTGCAAAGTTTGTCCACGCTGCTGTTACTACATGTGCCGAATTTCTACAATAGTTGCAG
Organism: Archivesica marissinica; assembly: GCA_014843695.1. Classification (NCBI taxonomy): domain Eukaryota; kingdom Metazoa; phylum Mollusca; class Bivalvia; order Venerida; family Vesicomyidae; genus Archivesica; species Archivesica marissinica. The sequence continues at coordinate 24,039,951 of CM026397.1, read as the reverse complement.
ATAAATTATCTCAATCTATAGGAAATGTAACCGGCTGTATGATTTTTTTCTAGAGCGGAATAACTTATTATTGACAAACTCAGTACAGATGTATCATTGGAAACTATGCAAATGTATCCTGGGATACTGTACAGCGGTATCTTGGGAAACTGTACAGATGTATCCTGGGAAACTGTACAGCGGTATCTTGGGAAACTGTACAGGTGTATCCTGGGAAACTGTACAGCGGTATCCTGGGAAACTGTACAGTGGTATCCTGGGAAACTGTACAGTGGTATTCTGGGAAATTGTACAGATGTATCCTGTGAAACTGTACAGCGGTATCCTGGGAAACTGTACAGTGGTATCCTGGGAAACTGTACAGTGGTATTCTGGGAAACTGTACAGATGTATCCTGGGAAACTGTACAGCGGTATCCTGGGAAACTGTACAGTGGTATCCTGGGAAACTGTACAGGGTATTCTGGGAAATTGTACAGATGTATCCTGGGAAACTGTACAGCGGTACCTGGGAAACTGTACAGTGGTATCCTGGGAAACTGTACAGTGGTATTCTGGGAAACTGTACAGATGTATCCTGGGAAACTGTACAGCGGTATCCTGGGAAACTGTACAGTGGTATCCTGGGATACTGTACAGTGGTATTCTGGGAAATTGTACAGATGTACATGGGAAACTGTACAGCGGTATCCTGGGAAACTGTACAGATGTACATGGGAAACTGTACAGCGGTATCCTGGGAAACTGTACAGATGTACCTGGGAAACTGTACAGATGTATCCTGGGAAACTGTACAGATGTATCCTGGGAAACTGTACAGCGGTATCCTGGGAAACTGTACAGATGTACATGGGATACTGTACAGATGTATCCTGGGAAACTGTACAGATGTATCCTGGGAAACTGTACAGATGTATCCTGGGAAACTGTACAGTGGTATCCTGGGAAACTGTACAGTGGTATCCTGGGAAACTGTACAGCGGTATCCTGGGAAACTGTACAGCGGGATCCTGGGAAACTGTACAGATGTACATGGGATACTGTACAGATGTATCCTGGGAAACTGTACAGCGGTATCCTGGGAAACTGTACAGATGTACATGGGATACTGTACAGATGTATCCTGGGAAACTGTACAGATGTATCCTGGGAAACTGTACAGATGTATCCTGGGAAACTGTACAGCGGTATCTTGGGAAACTGTACAGTGGTATCCTGGGAAACTGTACAGCAGTATTCTGGGAAACTGTACAGCGGTATCCTGGGAAACTGTACAGATGTATCCTGGGAAACTGTACAGATGTATCCTGGGAAACTGTACAGCGGTATCTTGGGAAACTGTACAGTGGTATCCTGGGAAACTGTACAGCAGTATTCTGGGAAACTGTACAGCGGTATCCTGGGAAACTGTACAGATGTATCCTGGGAAACTGTACAGATGTATCCTGGGAAACTGTACAGCGGTATCTTGGGAAACTGTACAGTGGTATCCTGGGAAACTGTACAGCAGTATTCTGGGAAACTGTACAGCGGTATCCTGGGAAACTGTACAGCGGTATCCTGGGAAACTGATATATTTCATTATCCATCTTGTGTATATAATTAACCCTTTCAACCCCACAGGCCTCTAAATAGGCTTATGAAAAGTGTAGATCCAGATGAGCCGGCTCGTAACGAGCCGTCTCATCAGGATCTGCACTTTTTTGCCAGTAATAATTATTACTATTTTTAGATAAAATTACCCATTTTGATAAATGAACTGGTCCAAATGTAATTTTCTTATTAATTTATTGGTCTAAAAATAGCATGCACCAGTCCATGTCAGTTACTTGGGGTTGAAAGGGTTAAATATCATGCACCAGTCCATGTCAGTTACTTGGGGTTGAAAGGGTTAAATATCATGCACCAGTCCATGTCAGTTACTTGGGGTTGAATGGGTTAAATAGCATACACCAGTCCATGTCAGTTACTTGGGTTGAAAGGGTTAATATCATGCACCAGTCCATGTCAGTTACTTGGGTTGAATGGGTTAAATACACACCAGTCCATGTCAGTACTTGGTTGAATGGGTTAAATATCATGCACCAGTCCATGTCAGTTACTTGGTGTTGAATGGGTTAAATATCATGCACCAGTCCATGTCAGTTACTTGGGGTTGAATGGGTTAATATCATGCACCAGTCCATGTCAGTTACTTGGGGTTGAAAGGGTTAAATATCATGCACCAGTCCATGTCAGTTACTTGGGGTTGAAAGGGTTAAATATCATGCACCAGTCCATGTCAGTTACTTGGGGTTGAAAGGGTTAAATATCATGCACCAGTCCATGTCAGTTACTTGGGGTTGAATGGGTTAATGATCAAACACAGAGCAATCAGTCATTACAGTCATGAATAACTAACTTAATGAACATTGGTTTGGCTACTACATTGTCAATGTATATCGTATTGGCAGGGATCATTCTAGAGGGCGATGTGGGCGAAATTGTCGCCCTAGGGACCCTGACTTCGCCCTCTGGGCACACTTCTCCCTAATAAAAAAAAAAAAAAACACAAACAAAACAAACACTGGCCCATTATAAAGCACTCCTTCTATTCAAATGTTGTGTTTAATGGTTGTACTGTGCATTTTAACCCTATTTTGCAGAAGTATAAACCACACCCAAAACCACACAACAACCAAAAAAAAAAAAACCACCACAACAAAAAAACAAAAAAAAAAAACCAAAACAACCAAACCCACACCACCACCAACCAAACCAAATTAAAGAACACCATTTAAGGAAGCGATCACGCGCTTTCTCACTTCTCCCAAAAATTCTGACCTAGAATTAACCCTGATTGGTAATGGTGTCAAGAGGTGCTTCTATGAGGGAAAGGATTAATGTTATACATATAAATTATGCTGTTACTCCCATGCATCTAGCAATAATGTTATGATATTAACTCTGGTGCCCTATTGAGAATAAAGAAATCTGGTGGTTCATTGAGAAAAAACCAAGATTGAATTGGCATCTATGACCACAAAACCAAGATTGAATTGGCATCTATGACCACAAACGCCCATAAATCAGCCAGGAAACAATTGGTCCAACCTCCCTAAATTTTCTGCCATCATAAAATGTATTTATGATTGATACAGGCCAAGTTGCTTGGCTCCAAAGTATAACAATCTGTTCAGTAAAACCGTACAGTTTTACTATACAATATAGATTTCTACATTGTAAATGTCTTTTTGGACCTATAACTTCCCCAAAGATGTTTGTATTTTATGACTATCAATATAAACACAATAATAATAAATCAGAACGCAAAATTGCTTTAGAGGTCCATACTAGTTTATGATCATAAAATAGAAGTTCACTGAGATATGCAATATATTGTCTCTCAGGGATCAGTTTAGCGGGCGATGTTGGCGAAATTGTCGCCCTAGGGACCGTGACTGCCCTCTGGGGGCCCCACTTCTCCCTAAAAAAATAAATATATATATATATTTTTGGGTTTTTACGATTTTCAAACAAAATTTTGTCTAGTAAGATACACTGACCCATTATAAAGCACTCGTTCTATTCAAATGTTGTATTTAATGGTTGTACGGTGCATTTTAACCCTATTTTGCAGAAGTATATTAAAGTACACCATTTAAGGAAGCGATCACACGCTTTCTCACTTCTCCCAAAAATTCTGACCTAGAATGAACCCTGGTCTCTGATTGTTTTGCAGTTCGGAGACAAAGATCTAATACTGTTTGTCAATCTGACCCAGTTTGTCACAGTACTATTAATCTCAAGTGTTTATATGTCCAGCTACTCAAGCTAGACATTTGTTGTTGTTTATTGCAAGAATGTTTAGTGCCAGTCTCCCTGGAACTTATAATAAATCCACAATAAATAATGGCTCTTGTTTTTGGCTTCGATCGTATTACCATTATTTCAGTGAATATGTGTGTAGATGAAATGTTTAAAAAATAATGTTCACACCCCTTTTAAATGCGTATGTCTGATTGTATCTAATATATTAACCCTTTCAACACCACATACCTCTAAATAGGCTTACAAAAAGTGTAGATCCAGATGAGCCGGCTCATCAGGATCTGCACTTTTTGCCAGTGATATGACTATTTTTAGACATAATTACCCATTTTGATAAATGAACTTGTCCAAATGTGATTTTCTGATTCATTTATTGGTTTATGAATATCATGGACCAGTCCAGATATAATCATACCGGTAGTAACGTGTATTGAAAATAAAATGTCGCTTAGAAAATGGCAACATATGGCATTGTGGAAGTCGTGATAGCGCAGTGGATGCACGTTCACTCCAGGTGCGAAAGGTCCGGAGTTCGAGCCCCGCTGGAGCCATTACGATTGTGCCCTTAGGCAAGGCATTTAAATTCCACGTTGCCTCTTCTCTCTCCCTCGTGGCGATGGATTCCATCAGGAATGAGTTCTCGAGAGTGATTAATATAAGTTGTAAGAAATTGTTTCGCAATCGAGCTAAAATAAATTTGTATAAGCTAACACATATGGCATTGTTGATAAGAGTGAATGGTTTGTCGTGAGTGACAGCGACATCAGTAAGCCTAACTCGATTACCTTCTACGCGGTTATTTAGAGGTTATTACGTTGCTAGTTTAACCCATTCAACACCAAGTAACTGACATGGACTGGTCCATGATATTTTTAGACCAATAAATTAATAACAAAATTACATTTGGATCAGTTCATTTATCAAAATGGGTAATATTTTTTTCTAAAAATAGTTATATTACTTGAAAAAAGTGCAGATCCTGATGAGACGGCTCATCACGAGCCGGCTCATCTGGATCTACACTTTTTTGTAAGCCAATTTAGAGGTCTGTTGTGTTGAAAGGGTTAATATCAGCCGAGATATCGACCCACGGTAACGTGATATCAGCCTGATACCTTCGAGAGTCGATACCTAGGTTGATGTGAAACTATAGCCACTTAATAACGTCTTTATTACTTTGATATGAATTGAACCATTTTATTCTGAATACATTTAAAGGTTTTTGCAAACAACATAGATCCAGATCAGCCACAGCGTGACGCTGCATGCTGATCAGGATCTATGTTGTTTGCTACATAGCCAAGTGTCTTAGCAAGATCATCTGAATAGCAAACAGCATAGAGCCTGATCAGACGGTACATTCCGTGGCGGCTGATCTGGCTCTATGTTCTTTGCAAATACTGTTTGAACGGTACCCAAGACAATTATTACATCCTTCACCTAAGATTTTAAATTTTGAAACTTAACTTTCTTGGTGACTACATGTATCTGCTGGAAGTTATTTGAACAAAACTATGGATCATATTTATTTCCTCTCAGGTGTGAAGATGTCTTTAAAGAGAAACTTTTATAGCTTTTTCTCACGAACCAAGGACATATGAAATGGAATGTTGCCAAATTTGGCATGTAATATACCATATTGCTTACATCAACCTCAAATGGGGGGTAACCAATTAGCGAGTGGAACTTCAAGTCTATGTTTGAAGCAGAGTTAGTGATTTATGGATCAAATATAGCTAAACTTCATTCTGCCCATCTCGTGAATCGGCTGGCTGCCCTTAGATCTGATCCACATACCCCACCCACCAGGATCTGATCCTCATACCCCACCCACCAATTTCTACTGTGGCATCGAGATGATTTAGTGCGTGATAAGTGGCTTAAATATTGGTAATCTGAAAACCAATATGGCCATCATGGCAGCCATCTTGAAAATCTATTTTCGACTTCTCTTCCCAAAATGTTACTTGAGCATTATAAGGAGCTTCATATTGCAGATAAGAAGTTGTTTAACCCTTTCAACTCCACAGGCCTCTAAATAGGCTTATGAAAAGTGTAGATCCAGATGAGCCGGCTCGTGACGAGCCGTCTCATCAGGATCTGCACTTTTTTGCCAGTAATAATTATTACTATTTTTAGATAAAATTACCCATTTTGATAAATGAACTGGTCCAAAGGTAATTTTCTTATTAATTTATTGGTCTAAAAATAGCATGCATCAGTCCATGTCAGTCACTTGGGGTTGAATGGGTTAAATGTCTGCCAAGCCAATTTGATAGCTGATATATTGATAACTGTTTTTCGTCCGGAATTTACACAAGCATTGCCCTTTAATAATGGAGATATTTGCATTTAATGGTACACAATAAAGATACAGTTACTGCAATAATACTGGAAATGACAACAGCTAACTTATCCTCGACTGGGTTTGGCACAGATGTCTATTGATTAGACATGGTAATGAATATAACATTGCCATAAATATCAGGCATTTTTATAGATCTGATACTGGCAGTTACTGAATCTGCTCCCAGGTTATTTGGCCACTTATATCACATTTGCATGTATCATCCAATAAAATGTCAATATATATCATATCGTGACTTGCCCATCTCTAAGAGGTTTATCCTGATATTTATTTAGGCATATGTGGCAAAATTCTACATACGGAATTTGGACCAAACATAAAAAATTATTTGTTTGCTGAATTTTGTGGGAAAAAATGTTAAGAGAATACCCGGAGCATGAAACTAGAAATATGATAACAAGTTTTTTTTAGACAAACTAGCAAAACGGTGTACTAAGCAGCCTGTGTCTAAATCTCCTTAGACTTAGTAATTGCACCGGGTAATTTCTTCACCCGGTCTACCTCCGACCCCCGTTGGTACACAATCGTGTGCGAGCGGGAGTGGGAGATATGAAAACCGAACACACTCTGAGATAAATACAACAACCCACATAGCCCTCTAAACATCATAGTATTGTAATTTTAATAGTTTATTAACTATTTTAAACCGTTTAATCATCTTAGCTAATTTAGTTGCCCAAATGCATTTATGCGGTGGCGGCTTTAAATAAACTTATATACGAAACAAGTTTTTTTTAGATGATTCCTTTGTCATTTTTCGCTGAAAGGGGCATTGACTTACTGTATTAGGGATTCCAGTACAAGAGAGATAGCAACTGATGCAGACTACTATGTTTGTCGTTCTGATGCGTAGGAAGTAACCTCTTAATTCCTTCCTACTTATCAGAACTCGAAACCATGGTTTATTCGCTGATAAACAAGAGCAAGACAAATATTATTTCCATTCTAAAATGACCCAATATAATGCTATAAACATATAAATGTATGTGTTATTTTGTTTCCTTGTTTGTTATATGGCTGATGGCTTTACAAAATACCTCCCTGTAAAATACCTTCTGTATTACAGTGGCATTGAAAATCCTCCTCCAGTTATCAACACTATATTCCTGTATGGCTGGTTATTAACACTACAAATCCTGCCCAATTGCTGTCTTAATGTAATTTGTAAAATTGTTAAAAGTTGTCCATATAAAAATGTTTTTCAGGGGGAGCAAAATACAACAGCTGTACCCAAGGTTTATTGCAGATTTAACGATGGTAGATTTGTTCTTTGTTTTTAGGAACAAAATATCAAGTCATGTTAGAATACAATGTCAGTATTAATTATTGGGTTGTCTTTAGTAGATATAAATGTATGACTATCTCATGAAATGTCTTCAAGTGTCAGCAGTCATGTGAATAGACAAAATCTTTGCTACAACTTCGTATTGATCAGATATTATATTTCTCAGAATTGTTGGTAGCTGACAAAGAAAGCTATTCTAAGAGTTTTTGTAGAGGTTTTATGTTGAGATCATGTTTGTGGTGTAAGAAAATGTGGTTAAGTAGCTTAAGTGAGTTTCTCACGTCAAGCTGCACAGGAGCAATTCTATGGGTTTTTTCTAGCTTTAAACACCCCAAGGATAGGCATAAATCTTCTACACTATTCCATGTTATGTATTATAGTCTATGCTATTCTTATTATTTCTCTTCCAGTTCAAAATATAACACTATAGAACCATAAATATCCATAAAGGGAGGTAATTTATAAATAATAATTTCATAAACAACCATTTCCTTTGTGGGCAGATTTTCACCCATTTTTGCTTAAAATCTAAGTAAATTATCGTTGAAAACATGACAATACAAGACAATAAGAATCATGAAAAGCATCTACTCTTCAGACCAAAAGTAAAGTGTTTATTTATTATAGTATCACCCATATTGCAAGGGCCAGCCATTTCTGACTTATAAGACATCTATTATGAACATCAGTACTTCCTGAATCCATTCTTGCAGGTCAGGCTGATATGCAATCGGTAATCATTATTAAACTACCTGGCATCTCATCAACTCATCAGAATGATAGCGAACGCCTGATGAGGTTCGAACATCCATCTCTCGTTCCGTAGATGGATGCCATAACCACTAGGCCACGGAGACGATGTATATCTAAGTAAACACATTAATGAACTCTATGCATGCTGGTTAACCCATTCAACACCAAGTAACTGACATGGACTGGTCCATGATATTTTTAGACCAATAAATTAATAAGAAAATTACATTTGGATCAGTACATTTATCAAAATGGGTAAATTATTTTTCTAAAAATAGTAATGTTACTGGCAAAAAGTGCAGATCCTAATGGGACGGCTCGTCATGTGTCATTCATTAATGTGTTCTTCGTGTTTGCAGCAGCAGTTGGAGATATGTCGTGTCATTTCACTAGAATTGTGTCGTTACGACACAAATCAATGAAATTCCAGGACAGATTTGCCTGTTGTTTTCACCACTAGCGCATAAAGAGTTATATGGCTTTAACAGTTCCTGATGATGATTATAGATATTCGCTGCAAGTTTCACACCGAATTGCTAATACCAGTGTTATATATCCCAGAAATCAGATAAGATGTGAAAGATAGATTGGCTACTCTCTATTTAGAATGGAAAGCATGCAATGAATATGAATAGCTTGTGGTTACTTGCACCAACCAGCTATTTGTCCTTAAAGTTAGCCTAAAGATTGATGACATGGCCTAGAAGATGAATCGACTTACAAGGAGATTTTCAGGATTATGCAAATATCATGCACAGGCGAAATCGTTTTCTAAATGTATAGGCTGTTGGAGAATTGCAAAAATTCCCGCAACTCCCCTCACCCAAATTTAAGAATTCTGAATCTCTAGCTTATTAACCCTTTGCCTGTGAGTAAATAAAATCATATTTGCAAACAACATAGATCCAGATCAGCCGCGGCATTCTTGTGATTTTACGTTTATTTATCGTTGCCCATATGAGCGACGCCTCCTGAAGAGATTAGTCATTTTAGATTGTTGGAGGATAGTGCAATGATACAGACAGAGACCCATTCCAGAATCTCCTCTGGTTCTTTTACGTGCACGGTGTAAAGCACTGACACGAGACCTCGGTTTAATGTCCCATCTGAAAGACTGTTAATTTTATTAGGGTCAGACAGGGGGATCGAACCTGCGATCCCTAGATTACCAATCCGTCGTGTTACCACTGGACTACAGATCCGTCTGTATTACAATGCTTTGACTAGTTGTGTTGCTTTGACATCAGGGAGTATAACATATGTTGAGTCTTTAATCATTCAGTCTGCCTTCATGAATGCTTCAGTCTCTGCTCTGTCATGTGTTCCTGTGGCTGCATGTATCTCTCCTAACAGAAGGCTATTGGATGAGGATACCGGTTTCTCATTGTATGATGGCACTGTTGTCTGATCCATCAGTGCAATGTGAGTCTGTGTCCCAGAAGGGTAATCTTCACTTATCATGGCTATAACTGCTTTTCCTGATGCGCTCAACTTATTCTTGCCATGGTCTAGTTGAGGAACATCAGTATGCACAGTTACTGTAGACAGAACACTCTCTAGTCGATCGGTGATGTCGTCTCTACCTATATGTGATACAATCAGCTCATTTGCATATTCCTTGTCTAGTCTTTTCGCCTCATGAATAAAGCTGCTGCGCTTAATGAGCCAATTCTTCGAATATCCACTCAGTCAATTAAACTTCTGCCTGAAGAAAGACTTTGGTCTTGTGAGGGCTGTATATACCTGTGATGTTCTCCATGGATGAGATTGGTGCAAACTTTGTAGAACTTACACTGATCCATAAAGCTTGAACCTGCATTGCAAAGAGCTTGTTGGTTAGTTTTGGGTTTGCTGAACCAGGCGGTTGAGATGTTCTCCAAGTTGAGCCTCACTATTCCCTAATAAAGTGTTGGGCGTATATGTTAATTCACCTTCCATGTTGTTCAAGCATGGTTGCGCATCACAGCTACTTACAGCCCTTTCAGCTAGTTTGTGTGATGTGGGGCTTCCAAGTTTATAAACGTCGCTACTGAAACATGTGGCCTCCTCTCCCTCAGTCAGTTAAGTGTTATTTTATATAAATTTATTTTAGCTCGATTGCAAAACAAGTTCTTACAATTTATATTAATCACTCTCGAGACCACAATTGATATTAATCACTCTCGAGACCACAATTTATATTAATCACTCTCGAGACCACAATTGATATTAATCACTCTCGAGACCACACTTGATATTAATCACTCTCGAGACAACGAGTTAAGTGTTGTCCATCTGGATAGTGCCAGCCTTCTACTTTGATGATCGACAGAGCGAACAGTTGTGAATGGCTAGGCATTATCAATTTTAGTCTTAAGCTATACGAGTCGCTCTTTAAGAAAACGCATAACTTTTGAATCCGATAGAATATCTGTTTCCTTGAAATTGACACCAGGGTTAAACATTTCATCATTAGTGGTTCACAAGTTATGCACATTCTAGTCCACAACGTGGCTCATTTATATATTGTATTCTTTTTTTCCCGCTATGAGCAAAATATATTTTTTGAGCTTTAAAGCAGCATTATATCGTAATAAAGGATGTTTTTTGTAAAATATAAATACTAATGTATGTGTGTTTACAAAAATCGAAATAGTCGCTCAGAAACAATCAAATTCAAATAAATATAAACCATCGTATACGCGAATTTGTTTATCAACAAACGAAATGTAAACACGCGCAGCGTGCATGCATGAAACAACAGCAGATATGCCATGTTTGTTTTCATCATTGCCGAAGGAGGACGATGCATACCGAATGTAAATGAGGTTCCGTTTTTAAACAAGTGCGCGTGACCGACCGATTCGGAAAGTCCTGAGTTTGTTTTATCGCAAAAACACAGTTTACTAAATGAACATAATTATACAAATTATAACTTAAGAATGTGTAGCAGCATTGATACCCATACGTAAAATTTGAATTTTTCAAATATCTTTTATTTCATACGATGTACCGGGGCTGCTTTAAGATCGTAACAGGTGGAGGAAGCCTTTTGCATTTAAATATTTTCAGAATAATATTGAACATGTCAAGCTGTGAAATTGGACTTTGTTCTATGTTTACTTCTATGTTTACTGTGGAAACAGGTGTCTCCATGGAGAGGTTTAAACTTCTTTTATAATTCATATATTATTACCTGAGATTAGGAACTGCATCACCAGGAACTTCTAAGCTTTATTACATTCATAAAATGTCAGATTGAAATCAGTTTTAAGACTACACTAAATCATTGGTAAGTGATAAATACAACACTAGTTTATAGGGCAATCATATAGAGCCAGGTAAGAAAGTCTATTAGTCTGTTAGAAAGCTAATTGACTATTTAACATGTGTTAGAGATCTCATGCTCTACTTAGCCTCCTATGTTAGACAGGTAATTCACAATTAACATGTGTTTAGAGATCTCATGTTCTACTTAGCCTATGTTAGACAGGTAATTCACAATTAACATATGTTTAGAGATCTCATGCTCTACTTAGCCTATGTTAGACAGGTAATTCACAATTAACATGTGTTTAGAGATCTCATGCTCTACTTAGCCTATGTTAGACAGGTAATTCACAAGTAACATGTGTTTAGAGATCTCATGCTCTACTTAGCCTATGTTAGACAGGTAATTCACAATTAGCATGTGTTTAGAGATCTCATGCTCTACTTAGCCTATGTTAGACAGGTAATTGACCATTTAGCATGTGCTAGATATCTCATGACCTACTTAGCCTATGTTAAACAGATAATTTACCATTTAGCATGTGTTAGAGATCTCATGGTCTACTTAGCCTATGTTAGACAGATACTTGACCATTTAACATGTGTTAAGAGATCTCATGGTCTACTTAGCCTATGTTAGACAGATACTTGACCATTTAACATGTGTTAGAGATCTCATGGTCTACTTAGCCTATGTTAGACAGATACTTGACCATTTAACATGTGTTAAGATCTCATGGTCTACTTAGCCTATGTTAGACAGATACTTGACCATTTAACATGTGTTAAGAGATCTCATGGTCTACTTAGCCTATGTTAGACAGATAATTGACCATTTAACATGTGTTAAGAGATCTCATGGTCTACTTAGCCTATGTTAGACAGATACTTGACCATTTAACATGTGTTAGAGATCTCATGGTCTACTTAGCCTGTGTTAGACAGATACTTGACCATTTAACATGTGTTAAGAGATCTCATGGTCTACTTAGACTGTGTTAGACAGCTAATTGACTACTTAACATGTATTACTGATCTTGGGGACGACTTGATATGTGTTCCAGGGCATTTAGTAATTTCATTAGACTCTAAAATTCATTTACAACAATTACCAAACAGGTTCACTATTATCTAGTATCACTGGATGGCGGGATGAAGACACTATAATGTGGTGCTTCATACATGTGTTATGGAACTGAGACAGATAGAAAATGTGGTCGAAACTTGTACAATTACCGTATTTATACCAATTATCACCCAGGTGATTATTAACTGATCTCCAATGTTGGGTGATTATTAGACTAATTTAGAGGGAAAACTTCACAAGCCTAAATCAGCTGTCAATTTTAGTCAGGACTATGTTTATTTCTCTTTGAACGATACCATATTTACAAAAAGTTATCCAATTAGTATAATATGTTTAATAGGCTTTTATTTTATATAGACACGGTTTTAAAGAGATTTCTAATTTATAAATTTATTTAATTTTTATCGCAATAGCTTAATTGGCAGGCTTATAATTATTATTTATTTATGCAGCATTGCAGAGGTTTGCCTTGTATTGGAAAGTATTTAAGGCCAGACAATGAAATAGTTAACCCATTTGATTCTGGATACCATTCAAACAGTATTTGCAAAGAACATAGAGCCAGATCAGCCACCATGGAACGTGCCGTCTGATCAGGCTGTATGCTATTCAGATGATCTTGCTAGGACACTTGGCTATGTAGAAAACAACATAGATCCTGATCAGCACGCAGCGTCACGCTGCGGCTGATCTGGATCTATGTTGTTTGCAAAAGCATTTAAATGTATTCAGAATGAAATGGGTTAAAAAGAAGGGAGAAACAATAAATGGGCAGTATATTCTAGAGACGATGATAACATTCTGCACATAACAGGAGTGTTATTCGGGCAAAGGTGATCTGCGTCTCGGGATTTTTGTAGCATGTGGAGGGTTAGAAATGCTATGTCATTTTTCCAAATATTTGGACAAAGCACTTAACCCTTTCCTTCATAGAGATTTAGGTTAATACAGTGGAACCTCTCTAAACCGGATATCTTCGGGACTGGATCAAAAGTCCGGTTTACAGAGGTTTCCGGTTTTCAGAGGTTTTTTATTGATGTGTTTTCAAAACTGCATATAACCTTTATAAAGTACATACCGGTATGCCTTAATAGTTTATACTGTATTATTGCAGAAATATTTTTGAAAAACAGTTCTTTAAATATTATTTTGTAAAACAAATTGTCAAAAGTTGCGAAAATCATAATTATCTTGTGTGACTGGATTATATTGTGCTTTCACAGGTGCTCAAACAGTTTCACAAAATTCACAAAATCCTTTATTCGTTATCAAACAAGTTTTATAATTGCCTATAGGATAGTAATCTACACGTGATTATAACATAATCCCCCAGTTAGCCGATAAATTAACTATACATGAGTGCTAATTGCAGTAGTCATCAATCAGCCTGACATCTTATAATTGTGCTCGATTATCACACGTTCATAGATCAAACGCGCAAACGAGATTGGAAAGTGTCAGCAGCGTGTCAATTTATGACGGAATACACAAACAAATTCAACACTTTTTAGTTTATTGATGAAGACCTATGTCGCCTAACAGTTGTTCCGGTTTTGGGAGGTGAAATTACATCAAACTGTACCCAAATTATGCAAATTTTTCGTCCGGTTTCCGGAGTTGAGAGGTTCCGGTTTTCAGAGTGATTTTATGTAAGAAATAAAGAAGAAACAATTCGGGACTTTCAAAAATGTCCGGTTTTTGGGAGTATTCCGATTTAGAGAGGGTCCGGTTTTGGGAGGTTCCACTGTATACTATTATATCTCCATACATACGACAGCCATTTAGCTCTCATGCAGTGGATAAGTAGTCGCCATATCTATCCCACCTCCATAGATATTACTGGGACTACATGAGATTCTGACCTTTATTATGAACATTGGTTTGGCTACTACCTTGTCAATGTATGTCGTATTGGTAATGGCGTCGAGAGGTGCTTCTATGAGGGAAAGGGTTAATTTTGTACATTTTCGGTGAAAGAAATGAACAATTTCTCGATAACGATAAGAGGGTGGGCGATTATTGGAACACAGACGGTAACTTGATTGGCCGGTTTACAGCAGACTGGAGAATCTATCATGGATCTATAGTGCTGGAAATGGGATAGGCATGTATTGGATATAGGCTTTTACAAAATGTTTGAAACCTTTCTTAGTATTTAGTAAGGTGATGTGTGGTCGATGCAGAGTTAGCTTTTATGTAATGTAGTAGCTGTTAATATGTTCCTGACCCTTTTTTTTTTTTTAAGCGACGGTTA
>CM026397.1:23811722-24024146 GCA_014843695.1 Archivesica marissinica | reverse complement strand
GCTAGGGTATGGTATAGGGATACAGGTTGTCCTTATTGCTAGGGTATGGTATAGGGATACAGGTCGTCCTTAGTGCTAGGGTATGGTATAGGGATACAGGTTGTCCTTATTGCTAGGGTATGGTATAGGGATACAGGTTGTCCTTAGTGCTAGGGTATGGTATAGGGATACAGGTTGTCCTTAGTGCTAGGGTATGGTATAGGGATAAGGTCATCATTATTGCTAGGGTATGGTATAGGGATACAGGTCATCCTTAGTGCTAGGGTATGGTATAGGGATACAGGTCGTCCTTATTGCTAGGGTATGGTATAGGGATACAGGTCGTCCTTATTGCTAGGGTATGGTATAGGGATACAGGTCGTCCTTAGTGCTAGGGTATGGTATAGGGATACAGGTTGTCCTTATTGCTAGGGTATGGTATAGGGATACAGGTCGTCCTTAGTGCTAGGGTATGGTATAGGGATACAGGTCGTCCTTAGTGCTAGGGTATGGTATAGGGATACAGGTCGTCCTTAGTGCTAGGGTATGGTATAGGGATACAGGTTGTCCTTAGTGCTAGGGTATGGTATAGGGATACAGGTCGTCCTTAGTGCTAGGGTATGGTATAGGGATACAGGTTGTCCTTAGTGCTAGGGTATGGTATAGTGATACAGGTTGTCCTTAGTGTTAGGGTATGGTGTAGGGATACAGGTCGTCCTTAGTGCTAGGGTATGGTGTAGGGATACAGGTCGTCCTAATTGACAGGGTATGGTGTAGGGATACAGGTCGTCCTTGGTGCTAGGGTATGGTATAGGGATACAGGTCGTCCTTAGTGCTAGGGTATGGTATAGGGATACAGGTCATCCTTAGTGCTAGGGTATGGTATAGGGATACAGGTCGTCCTTAGTGCTAGGGTATGGTATAGGGATACAGGTTGTCCTTAGTGGTAGGGTATGGTGTAGGGATACAGGTCGTCCTTGGTGCTAGGGTATGGTGTAGGGATACAGGTCGTCCTTGGTGCTAGGGTATGGTGTAGGGATACAGGTCGTCCTTGGTGCTAGGGTATGGTGTAGGGATACAGGTTGTCCTAGTGCTAGGGTATGGTGTAGGGATACAGGTCGTCCAGCTTCCTTTAATAGGAGCATAAATAAAATGTACTTTGGTTATAATTATGAGATACCTAAATGACAAGGATTTTGGGGTGTTAGTGGGGTAGACTCTAAAAACTATGTAAATTATATATACCTGTTACACCCGCATACTTACCACAGGCATTACAAGGAACTGACAGCAAAATCCAAGAACTAGTGATACTGGATATTTCAGTTGACGTTTCAAATTTTCTGTGTCTGTAACACATCCTATTCCAAAACTAATGAGAATAGCCACTGCTGCGGCAGAACAATCGAACACAAAATCCGCCACTTTCTGCCGCGGTACCACCGTCACTTTGTATTCTCCTTGTCCCATAGTTTGGGACGTTTGTGAAGAACGAGCCATCACGAGCGACCCAGTTCCAAAAATAGTAACAAACACAGTCACATATCCAATGTGCATGGCTTGAATGGTGAAAGTACTGACACCATTTATATTAATAGGGAACGTGAGATCGCTCTTGAATTGTGGACCGAATAATTCCTCTCTCCTATGATTCTTCACTACCATATCAGCCGGTATCACAATCTGCAGAAGAGCAGGATTCCCTGATACCACCCGCGCATAATACTTTGTGGTTTTGCCAGTTTTATTAATCTCTCCTGCATTTTTGTCACCAACTTCTTCAAATGTACCATTAAAATAGACTGTAGTGTTGCAGTCTCGTACTAGCTCATTGATTGATTCTGGATAGAAGCTCAGCTGGACTGTTCCATTAAATGTAGGGGGAGTTGGAATCGTAGCAGACGACATGTTGACACTGATTGGCACAGCAGAGCAATTGATTTCTGGGATAATTAGGGACAAAATTAATGTGACAAGGAAATAACTATACCAGAAATGTGTAGACATTTCAGCTGATACTCTAGTTCTGAGTATTCTAATCACGCTTAAATATGGCGGAATAATTTTGCTCATTGAGTAGGTTTTAAATGTTCTAATCAAATTGACCTTCTGGAACAAATCACCATCAATGTTATCATTTTTCTTATGCATTTAGTAGTCAAATCAATGAATTGGAAGAATGACGCAAATTGATTTCAGAGCCTGATTTTCAGAGCCATATCTGTACTGCTATATATAGATCTATTTATGAGTAGTACAGTACAGATTGTCTGATTTGCATAAAATCCAATGATAGGTCAGGTTGAGGGGTTATCATGGTATCCTGTTTTCTGCAGGGAAAGTGACAGCATAGAAATTGGTTTTGATATATTGTATATGTGTTGTATATATATATATAACATTATTGCATATAATATTTAATTTGCATAGCATTATGGTTTTGTCTATGTGCGTTCTGTTTTTTCCCCCACGTTATATCTCGGTGTTGCTAAATGAAGTGAGAGTATTTCTCCAGTGTGTGTTTGATCTCTATTTATTGTACATGTGGTTTCATATTTCATGTAGTCTTAATCCACTGGTTTGGTACTTATTATAATCGAGTCAGATAGGCCATCATGGTAAGCCATTTTATTCCTAGTCCATCTTAGTATTGGAAGTCATAATCCATTCTAATTTTGCGACTCATAATCCATCCAAGTTGATCTGTCTGCTCCCTGGTGTTAGGTTTTATCTGAAAATAGATGAATCATACAGTTAGTTTATATAAATTTATTTTAGAGCGATTGCGAAACAAATTCATACATTAGATTAATCGCTCTCGAGACCTCCAGATGGAATCCGGCCATCTCCATGAGTGAGAGTGAAGAGGCAATGATGTTCAAGTGTATTGTCTAAGGATACCCCCAAGCGTTCTGGTGAGGCTCGAACTCGCAAACCCTATCTTATGGGGCAACCATGGTATCCTCTACTACGCAGATGCTCCACAAGTCATACAATTGGACAGGGTTTGCTAATATCATATCGGTTTTGGAGTAAACAATGCCCCCCCCCCCAATTAACATCACTGGTAATGCCTGTACTATAGCAGCAATAATTGTCCAAAATAATTACATATCCGACTATTACTACAGTATACATTTAATTTAATTCTTAAATCAATTGAAAGTAGAAGAATTCTGTAAGTTGCAGGTTTGGAACATGTTGCACGCTATACGATGACAATCATGTGACCTGCCAATTTTGACAGGATAATTATAAATTTAACCCATTCAACACCAAGTAACTCACATGGAATGGTCCATGATATTCATAAACCAATAAATGAATCAGAAAATCACATTTGGACAAGTTCATTTATCAAAATGGGTAATTATGTCTAAAAATAGTCATATCACTGGCAAAAAGTGCAGATCCTGATGAGACGGCCAGCTCATCTGGATCTACACTTTTTGTAAGCCTAATTAGAGGTCTGTGGTGTTGAAAGGGTTAATCCATGTTGAGCTTGGTACTTTTAGACAACGACTAAGTCGCATGGTCCAATGAAAAAGCCACTTTTCTCGCTTCTAAATCATATAGACGTGACCTACCTATGTACGTTGTCTAAGTCAGATTGATCAACTCATTGGCCCGTCTTAACGAAATATACACCTCGCTTCGCTCCGTGTATATTTCGATAAGACGGGCAATTCGTGATTATCCTATACATGACCATATGTTTATCATCATGTGACAAGTTGTGTGCCTGATTATACATGGCAGTAAACAAGCACCTAATGAAACCGGATTATTCATCAAATAATTTTGAAAATAGGATGATAATACCACCAAGGTGTACACTGAGGTTTCGCCATTTCTAGCAGTGAAGAAGAACAACAACATGGCAATAAGTAAGCATCTAGCGAAGCCTGATTATACATGAGTGTAATCAAGCATCTGGTTGAGTCTGATTTAACATGTATGTATGTTCCATTAATGTTAAACCCCTTGCGGGGACGTAGACATGTTTTCCTGGGCAAGCTTAGCCGACCTAAGTGGTTAACCAGTACTAAGCAATGTGTGTGAGGTGCCTTGCTCAATGACACTACATACGTGGCCTGACTGAGTATCGAACCCGGGACCAATCGATTCCAAATCCGACTCTCTACCATTGGACCACGGATGCCACACATGTCAGTAAATTACCATTGTGAAATGGAGCATGATTATACATACTGTAATATAATAATTAATATATTGTAAAGCCTGATTTATGCATGGCAGTGCAAGTAAGTAAGCACTTGGTGGAGCCTGATTATACACCACAGTGCGAGGAAGTAAGCACTTGGTGGAGCCTGATTATACACCACAGTGCAAGTAAGTAAGCACTTGGTGGAGCCTGATTATACACCACAGTGCGAGGAAGTAAGCACTTGGTGGAGCCTGATTATACACCACAGTGCAAGTAAGTAAGCACTTGGTGGAGCCTGATTATATACCACAGTGCGAGGAAGTAAGCACTTGGTGGAGCCTGATTATACACCACAGTACGAGGAAGTAAGCACTTGGTGGAGCCTGATTATACACCACAGTGCGAGGAAGTAAGCACTTGGTGGAGCCTGATTATACACCACAGTGCAAGTAAGTAAGCACTTGGTGGAGCCTGATTTATACACCACGGTGCAAGTAAGTAAGCACTTGGTGGAGCCTGATTTATACACCACGGTGCAAATAAGCAAGCACTTGGTGGAGCCTGATTATACACGGCAGTAAATAAAACATGTGAACAAGCACCTGGTGCAGCAGATTATATATGTTATTGACAGATTGTAAAAGGATAAGCAAAATGGCTGATCATTGATTATTGGTTACTAATTGGCTGGCAAATACATGTAGCATACTCAACCAGAATGCAATATATAGGTATTGTAAAAGTACAAACATTTGTGTCACATCTCAAGGGGGTAGGTAAATCCACAATCACATTAAAAGTATTTAACCCTTTGCCGGTTGAGTAAATAAAATCACATTTGCAAACAATATAGATCTAGATCAGCCGCGTCCGATCAGGATCTATATTGCTATTCAGCCAAGTGTTTTGGCATCACTATCCAAATAGCAAACAGCAAAGAGCTTCTTAATCAGACGGCATATTTTGTGCCATGTGTTCTCGCTCTATGCAGTTTACAAAAGTGATTTTATCTGCCGCTAGCATGCAAAGCGTTAATATCAAAACATTTCTGGAAGGCGAACTTAAGGGTATTAACTCTAACAGCTGTAGCGATTACTCGGTTAACCACCCATAAATATAATACAGCCAAGTAACCATTTAGTGTTCTTGCATCCGGTTAACCGTTATACATATACAGTATGCAAATAAAATGATATTAAATTATAAAAGAGAAAACAGTAACCATTGTACATGTACAGTATGCAAATAAAATGATATTAAAATTTAAAACAGAAAACAGTAACCGTTATACACACAGGCACAAGCCACAAAACAACATTTCTTACGATATGACCATAGGGCAAAAAATTTTTTTGTGTCTTGTGCCAATGGTCTATGTAACCATTATATATGTACAGTATGCAAATAAAATGATATTAAATTATAAAAGAGAAAACAGTAACCATTATACATGTACAGTATGCAAATAAAATGATATTAAAATTTAAAAGATAAACCAGTAAGTCTTGTTTTGTTAGAGTTGCGTTTCCAGGTACAGTAATTAACTAATTATATTTATACGAGCTGTCAGAATCGGCCTTATATGTCATGAACATACTATGACGTCATGTCTTTGCCATCTTTGGACAGATCTCGGCCGGTTCTTTAGATTCCCGGTTCATTAGGTTCCGGGTTCTTTAAATTCCCAGTTCTTTAGGTTCCCGGTTCTTTAGGTTCCCGGTTCTTTAGGTTCCGGGTTCTTTAGGTTCCAGGTTCTTTAGGTTCCCAGTTCTTTAGGTTCCAGGTTCTTTAGGTTCCCAGTTCTTCAGGTTCCCAGTTCTTTAGGTTCCCGGTTCTTTAGGTTCCGGGTTCTTTAGGTTCCAGGTTCTTTAGGTTCCCAGTTCTTTAGGTTCCCGGTTCTTTAGGTTCCCGGTTCTTTAGGTTCCGGGTTCTTTAGGTTCCGGGTTCTTTAGGTTCCCGGTTCTTTAGGTTCCCGGTTCTTTAGGTTCCCGGTTCTTTAGGTTCCGGGTTCTTTAGGTTCCAGGTTCTTTAGGTTCCCAGTTCTTTAGGTTCCAGGTTCTTTAGGTTCCCGGTTCTTCAGGTTCCCCGTTCTTTAGGTTCCTGGTTCTTTAAGTTCCGGGTTCTTTAGGTTCCGGGTTCTTTAGGTCCAGGTTCTTTAGGTTCCCAGTTCTTTAGGTTCCCAGTTCTTTAGGTTCTGGGTTCTTTAGGTTCCAGGTTCTTTAGGTTCACAGTTATTTAGGTTCCCAGTTCTTTAGGTTCCAGGTTCTTTAGGTTCCAGGTTCTTTAGGTTCCCAGTTCTTTAGGCTCCCAGTTCTTTAGGCTCCAGGTTCTTTAGGTTCCCGGTTCTTTAGGTTCCATGTTCTTTAGGTTCCAGGTTCTTTAGGTTCCAGGTTCTTTAGGTTCCAGGTTCTTTAGGTTCCCAGTTCTTTAGGTTCCCAGTTCTTTAGGTTCCAGGTTCTTTAGGTTCCCAGTTCCCGGTTCTTCAGGTTCCCAGTTCTTTAGGTTCCAGGTTCTTTAGATTCCCGGTTCTTTAGGTTCCAGGTTCTTTAGATTCCAGGTTCTTTAGGTTCCTGGTTCTTTAGATTCCAGGTTCTTTAGGTTCCTGGTTCTTTAGATTCCCGGTTCTTTAGGTTCCCGGTTCTTCAGGTTCCCAGTTCTTTAGGTTCCAGGTTATTTAGGTTCCCGGTTCCAGGTTCTTTAGGTTCCCAGTTCTTTAGGTTCCAGGTTCTTTAGGTTCCCGGTTCTTTAGGTTGCCGGTTCTTCAGGTTCCCAGTTCTTTAGGTTCCAGGTTCTTTAGATTCCAGGTTCTTTAGGTTCCTGGTTCTTTAGGTTCCATTGGTTCTTTAGGTTCCCAGTTCATTAGATTCCCGGTTCATTAGGTTCCCAGTTCTTTAGGTTCCCCGTTCTTTAAGTTCCCCGTTCTTTAGGTTCCAGGTTCATAGTACAGTTGTGTTTTCCTATCAGCAGCTCTATAAAGTTCATAACCAGATGTTGTGGCATGATAAGGGTGTGATTTTATCAAAATCATGTTGAATAATTCCTGTTTTACATATATAATTCATGCCCATTGTACCCATTGGATAACATCAAAACTGTCAATAATTTAATAATGAAATTGCTACTCATTTCAACCAGAGTAAATTATGCACAATCAAATATCGAATAGCATAAATGTATACCGGGAATGTAAGTTAACCTTTTGCCTGCTGAGTAAATAAAATCACTTTTCCAAACAACATAGATCCTGATCAGCAGTGGCAAAATGCAGTGTCTGATCTGGGTCTATGTTGTTTGCTATTTAGCCAAGTGTTCTACCGCCACTAATCGAATAGCAAATGGCATAGAGCCTTATCAGCTGACACATTCTATGTTTGTAAAGTAGTCTTATTTTGACAGAATGATGGTTGATGTTGGGTGTAACAATTCATTGATAAAGGTTTGACCGTGACATCAAAATGGTGTTCCTTATAAACAGATGGTCGTTATTTGGAGGTGATCGTAGACACAGGTTTGGATGATATGATTGAAATGTCAGTCACATTTCTAATAATCAGCAGCTTATAGGCGAGACTATTTCGACATTAATTAATAGTTCTATCAAAAGTATGTTTGCTAGAGCAGAAAACATAAATCTTAAGAGGTTACTTCCCCTTGATCAGAGCTGATATCGGATAATCATATCATACAAGATATATACCACAGAGACATCATTTAATTAATTAAAATGGCCTTTAAAGTCTAGATTGGGTATTCTGTAATGGTACATTTAGAGGCGGGAGCATTCAGAAATTCCCCAGCGATTTAAGTTAATTACTGCTGCTCATTTTTTTTATTCCAAGTTAAATTAATTGTAATTGCTTACATGTAGAAAAAAACCTGCGTAATATAATTAGCCGGAAATAACTGTAAAGTATTTTCCGACTGTTCACTCGACCACGGAGGCGGACTAAATTACTATTTCCCAACAGATATCCTATATATATATATGCAAAACATTGTCATCAATTAATTAACATTTAACATATTGATAAAATCACATTTATCATACGCAACATCTGGCTAGAGAAGAACAGTAAAAACAAAGGATTCCAATCTGCTTCCAAGTTACATTGTACAACAGTATGCATGTATATTGCATGGCGTAACTGTGTACTTTGGTCATAAATATTGCGTATGTGCATTAATGCTATAGTGTTAAGAAATTTAAGAGAGCCCTTTTTTATTTTTATTTTTATTTATTAACTTTTTTATGCTTCCTTGAATGTATTTGTATTGATTGCTTCCTTGTATTTGTATTGATTGCTTCCTTGTATTTGTATTGATTGCTTCCTTGTATTTGTATTGATTGCTTCCTTGAATGTATTTATATTGATTGCTTCCTTGTATTTGTATTGATTGCTTCCTTGTATGTATTTGTATTGATTGCTTCCTTGTATTTGTATTGATTGCTTCCTTGAATGTATTTGTATTGATTGCTTCCTTGAATGTATTTGTATTGATTGCTTACTTGAATGTATTTGTATTGATTGCTTCCTTGTATTTGTATTGATTGCTTCCTTGAATGTATTTGTGTTGATTGCTTCCTTGAATGTATTTGTATTGATTGCTTCCTTGAATGTATTTGTATTGATTGCTTCCTTGAATGTATTTGTATTGATTGCTTCCTTGAATGTATTTGTATTGATTGCTTATTGGAATGTATTTGTATTGATTAACACAAAATATGCATTAAAAATTCCCTTGTTTAATTTAATTAAGTAAAGGAATTACATATATCCTTTGGTTCAATTAACTGTTTGCAGACACGCCAGTGGTCGAAATAGCAATCAAATATTTCATTGAAATTTAATTGAAATTTCATGACATATTTCAAGAATATTCAGTTACAAATAAGAAAAACTATCTATCTATCTATCTATGTAATATAGAGCATGTGTATGATTTGATTCAATAAAGAAATGGTGTAAATTGTTCCAGCGTTTTGTGAGGCAATGTAGCATTGTACAATGCAGCAAGAATGATCCCTACCTTGTTTTTTACCTGATAAAGTAATTATTTTTATGTTCTGCGAAATTCCAGTTAAATGTTTTTTCCTATTAGCATAGTATATGATATATGGCTAATATTTGAACTGTTATACTCATCACAGAGTGTATTGTTTGTGAAACGGTTATGTAACCAAAGACGTGAAGCAGAGTGCTGTAACCTACTGTTATCAAATTGTTCTTTTCTGAATGTTTGAAAATGACCAGTCAAATATGTCGTGCAGTTTCATTAGAACTGTGTTGTAGCGCCACAGTTCTAATGAAATTCCAGGAAATATTTCCAGAGTTTTCAGATACAAATAAGAAAAACATATTAATGAATTGTCGTCTGCTACAAGTATTTGAACTATGTATAGCCTTAAATAGCCTTTATTTTACAACGATTGTGAAGCAGGTTTTAACAATTTATATTAATCACTCTCGTTGGCGCGGATGAAAGCGTAAATGTGGTCATTCGTGTGGGAGGAAACAGGAGTACCCGGAGAAAACCCACCTGCCCGATCTAGCGACCACCGTAACATCTCAAATACTTCCTGGTCCAGGTTGCATTGGTGAGAAGCGAGCATGTACCACTGCGCTAATAGGACAGTCATATATAGCCTTATCGTGATATAGCTCACACTGTATGGTTATTACAGTCGGTATGGTGTATACTTCAGTAATATCCGGTGTGAAACTTACCAGTCACATAAAAAATTATAGTATATTACAGCTAGATGAAAAAAATAATATATTAACCCTTTCAACACCACAGGCCTAATTAGGCTTACAAAAAGTGTAGATCCAGATGATCTCATCAGGATCTGCACTTTTTGGCAGTAATATTACTAATTTTAGATAAAATTACCCATTTTGATAAATGAACTTGTCCAATTGTAATTTTCTTATTAATTTATTGGTCTAAAAATATCATGCACCAGTCCATGTCAGTTACTTGGTGTTGAATGGGTTAATATCATACACCAGTCCATGTCAGTTACTTGGGGTTGAATGGGTTATATATCATGCACCAGTCCATGTCAGTTACTTGGGGTTGAATGGGTTAATATCATGCACCAGTCCATGTCAGTTACTTGGGGTTGAAAGGGTTATATATCATGCACCAGTCCATGTCAGTTACTTGGTGTTGAATGGGTTATATATCATGCACCAGTCCATGTCAGTTACTTGGTGTTGAATGGGTTATATATCATGCACCAGTCCATGTCAGTTACTTGGTGTTGAATGGGTTATATATCATGCACCAGTCCATGTCAGTTACTTGGTGTTGAATGGGTTATATATCATGCACCAGTCCATGTCAGTTACTTGGTGTTGAATGGGTTATATATCATGCACCAGTCCATGTCAGTTACTTGGTGTTGAATGGGTTATATATCATGCACCAGTCCATGTCAGTTACTTGGTGTTGAATGGGTTATATATCATGCACCAGTCCATGTCAGTTACTTGGTGTTGAATGGGTTAATTCATCATCTTATGTTACAGATCCTCATTACTTTGTACAAAACAATATGGCTTAATTATGTAGGTCTGCAAGGATTCACCCAGTCTTGATTCAATTTCGACCCAAGACACATCAATTCAATTATCTTCTATTCGATTCATATTTAATTTTATATCAGCCATGTTTTCATGATTATGGTTGACCAAAGCTCACTTGCAAAGTTATATACATGCAGCCAACCAAGACTTTGTACAGATATGCTGTGTTTTATACGCTCAAGGAACCCAAAATGCTCCATACTTTAAATTTTTAAACTTTGATGCATTATTTAGTTTTGTCACTGTGTCAGGGGCAGTTTTACCAAATGTGAATGAGATTCTAACATTGATTAGATTACTGACTTGTTCTCTGCCAATCGTAAGTCATTTTACAATTGGAGAAATGCACATTTAAAATGCAGACCGAAATTGAATCGAAACTGGTATTACTGGTATCCAGAATTGAATCTGCACATGTAAATCGAGATTTTGATGATTCAGAACAAATCGTTGCATAATTCTCTACTTCTAATTGTTACCATAAATAGCCTTGATTATTACATGTAATTCTCTACTTCTATGTTACTATAAATAGCCTTGATTATTACATGTAATTCTCTACTTCTATGTTACTATAAATAGCCTTGATTATTACATGTAATTCGCTACTTCTATGTTACCATAAATAGCCTTGATTATTACATGTAATTCGCTACTTCTATGTTACTATAAATAGCCTTGATTATTACATGTAATTCGCTACTTCTATGTTACTATAAATAGCCTTGATTATTACATGTAATTCGCTACTTCTATGTTACCATAAATAGCCTTGATTATTACATGTAATTCGCTACTTCTATGTTACTATAAATAGCCTTGATTATTACATGTAATTCTCTACTTCTATGTTACTATAAATAGCCTTGATTATTACATGTAATTCTCTACTTCTATGTTACTATAAATAGCCTTGATTATTACATGTAATTCTCTACTTCTATGTTACTATAAATAGCCTTGATTATTACATGTAATTCTCTACTTCTATGTTACTATAAATAGCCTTGATTATTACATGTAATTCTCTACTTCTATGTTACTATAAATAGCCTTGATTATTACATGTAATTCTCTACTTCTATGTTACTATAAATAGCCTTGATTATTACATGTAATTCTCTACTTCTATGTTACTATAAATAGCCTTGATTATTACATGTAATTCTCTACTTCTATGTTACTATAAATAGCCTTGATTATTACATGTAATTCTCTACTTCTATGTTACTATAAATAGCCTTGATTATTACATGTAATTCTCTACTTCTATGTTACTATAAATAGCCTTGATTATTACATGTAATTCTCTACTTCTATGTTACTATAAATAGCCTTGATTATTACACGTAAAATACACCTCATCATACAAATGTACGTTTGTGCAATATAGTCTCTGAATCGTACATTTCATCACGTACATCTACCCACATGATTTGCATGTAATTTTCGTGCCTTGATCACATCTGCATTCCTCGATATAATTATCTCAAAATTCACATGCTTTTGTTGGCCTTTTTGTGTGTTTGCGATTATTTCATAGGCTTGTGGCAGATTATAAAGTGAGATTTACTGGGTTGTTTTTACTGGCATATAAAAATCATGAGACATGAATTTAACCGATCTTCAGCAATGTTTCTGGAATTGCTATTGTCATGTGCGTGCATCATAACTGAGTTTTCTCCCTTATTTTCAAGCCAAAAAGTATGTCCGCATTATGTATCAACAAATACGGTAATCTGGAGAAAAATAGCCGATATTATTTTTATAATCTAGCTAAATGTGGTTTATTAATAGAAAAAATTAGATATAAAATGTTGGGAGAGAAAAATTAATTGATACGTCCAGACGAAAACTGGCAACGAAAAAATCAGTATCTAAATTGACAATCATTTTTTACCCCCAAATCGATGGAAAGTAATTGATATATGACATGAGTGATGATACAAATTGAACAAAAGTAATGTTAAAGCATTTGTTAAGCTTAATCATCAGCTGGCTTTATTTCATTAATGATGGTTCCTGTGTATTGATGGTGTACTGTAAGTATTGATTATGAACTGGAAAGTGTCAACTCGGCAAACAGATCTGCAGTTGGCAATAGGATAGGTTTTAACATTCAATAGAGATGTTTTACTTGTCGATTGTACAAAATGTATTTTTAATTGATTTATATATGAAGATTCCACCGATACAGTGAAATATAACCTGGTCAGAACATTGTTTGAGGATGTTGGAAACATATTTAACTCTCTCGGATATGTCATGGAATTTCATTGGAATTGTGTCATAGCAACACAATTCTAATGAAATTCCGTGACATATTTCCAGATTTTTCGGTTACAAATATGAAAAATACATTATCGACTTGTCGTCTGCTACAATTATATGAACTATTTATAGCCTTTATTTTACCCAGCATGCAAAGAGTTAAGTCAGTTTTATTATCAGAACATGTTTTGATTATTTTGTGGATGATCATAAACATGTTTATGCAATACATATAGAGTGATATCAAACATGATCATAAACATGTTTATGCAATACATATAGAGTGATATCAAACATGGTCATAAACATGGTTATGCAATACATATATAGTGATATCAAACATGATTATAAACATGTTTATGCAATACATATAGAGTGATATCAAACATGATCATAAACATGGTTATGCAATACATATAGAGTGATATCAAACATGATCATAAACATGGTTATGCAATACATATATAGTGATATCCAACATGATTATAAACATGTTTATGCAATACATATAGAGTGATATCAAACATGGTCATAAACATGGTTATGCAATACATATAGAGTGATATCAAACATGATCATAAACATGGTTATGCAATACATATAGAGTGATATCAACATGTCATAACATGTATGCAATACATATAGAGTGATATCAAACATGTCATAAACATGGTTATGCAATACATATAAGTGATATCAAACATGTATAAACATGTTATCAATACATATAGAGTGATATCAAACATGTCATAAACATGGTTATGCAATACATATAGAGTGATATCAAACAAAAACAACAAACAAAAAACAACAAAAACAACAATACATATAGAGTGATATCAAACATGGTCATAAACATGGTTATGCAATACATATAGAGTGATATCAAACATGATCATAAACATGGCTATGCAATACATATAGAGTGATATCAAACATGATCATAAACATGGCTATGCAATACATATAGAGTGATATCAAACATGATTATAAACATGGTTATGCAATACATATAGAGTGATATCAAACATGATTATAAACATGGTTATGCAATACATATAGAGTGATATCAAACATGATTATAAACATGGTTATGCAATACATATAGAGTGATATCAAACATGATCATAGAAGAAGATGGTAAACAGAACCTTCATAGCAAGCAGAAAATAGACCCTCCCTTATGTAGCATATATGTAGAGCCTTGTAGCCATGTACAGATAAAACTTAAAGCAACACAACACTTGCACATGAAGCTGAAACCAGTGCACCACTTGCAGATGATGCAAGCAGTACACCACATGTAGATAAAGCTTAAAACAACACAGCACCTGCAGATAAAGTTGACTTTTTTAAAGCAGTACATCACTTGCAGATGAAGCTGAAAGCAGCACATCACAAACAAACAACACCACCAAAACAAACACACACACAAAACAAACACACACACAAACAAACACACACACAAACAAACACACACACAAACAAACACACACACAACAACACACAAACAAACACACCACAACAACAACACCACAAACAACAACACACAACAAGCAGTACACACTTGAGATGAGCTAAGCAGACACACATGTAGATGTAGCTGAAAGCAGTACACCACTTGCAGATGAAGCTGAAAGCAGCACATCACTTATAGATGTAGCTGAAAGCAGCACAGCACTTGTAGATGTAGCTGAAAGCAGCACATCACTTGTAGATGTAGCTGAAAGCAGCACATCACTTGTAGATGTAGCTGAAAGCAGCACATCACTTGTAGATGTAGCTGAAAGCAGCATATCACTTGTAGATGTAGCTGAAAGCAGTACACCACTTGTAGATGTAGCTGAAAGCAGCACATCACTTGCAGATGAAGCTGAAAGCAGCACATCACTTGTAGATGTAGCTGAAAGCAGCACACCACTTGTAGATGTAGCTGAAAGCAGCACATCACTTGTAGATGTAGCTCTAAGCAGTACACCACTTGTAGATGTAGCTCTAAGCAGTACACCACTTGTAGATGTAGCTCTAAGCAGCACACCACTTGTAGATGTAGCTCTAAGCAGTACACCACTTGTAGATGTAGCTCTAAGCAGTACACCACTTGTAGATGAAGCTGAAAGCAGTACATCACTTGTAGATAAGGTTGAAAGCAGTACCTCACTTGTAGATGTAGCTGAAAGCAGCACAGAACTTGCAGATAAGGCTGAAAGCAGCACATCACTTGCATATAAGGCTGAGAGCAGCACAGAACTTACAATTGCATGAACATTTAGCAGCTTATGATTACGACATTGTAAGAAGATACCATGAAGATATGCATGATAGTTGCTAAGATGATTACATCTAACATTGATATGAGCACCAGGATTGCACCCGGATTGCACATAAAATATGAATAGATACAGATAGCATTGAGGTTTTACCTAGAGATAGTAGGAACTAGCAGACAGTCTCAGTGAGAAAAATGATACACTTGATCACAATCCTGTGGAGGACTGAATTTGCTTAGTAAAATATGTAAGCTTAGAGATTAGAATGGAGAACCTAGGAGACAGTCTCAGTGAGACAAATGATACACTTGATCATAATCCTGTTGTGTGCTGAATTTGCTTAGTAAAATATGTAAGCTTAGAGATTAGAATGAGGAACCTAGGAGAGTAGGAAGTCTATCTATCGGCCTACGTTGATGGCTTAACAGTGCGTCAGGTTGTGTAACTTACATAAACCAAAGGAACAAACAGTAAATAGCTTAAGATGTAGATCGAAATGCAAGAGGACGAACAGTAAACTTGAAATTACATGCAAGAAGAAGGAACTATGTAAACAATAATTGAATAATATAACAAAAGATCATATGGGTCATTTAATTTTTTTATAATCAATATATTACCAACCCGGTTTCAATTTGATTTTTCTCCAAAATTAAACACTATTTGATGACTTTACAATGTTGATGTTGCATACGTAAAATTGGTGCTGCTAAGCAATTGCACATATTTTGTGATATATTGATGCAAAACTCCAATTGCGAATCAAGCTTTAACAAATCACTCTAAATGGTGTGGATGAAAGCGTATACTATGTATAATATAATGAAACCGGAGTACCAATCTGGCGATCACCGTACTCTGAAATTTAGAGAAATTAGTTTTGTTGCTGATAGACCTCGCGACCCCATAGCATCAGAGCATCTATTAACTCTTTGCATGCTGGGTAAAATAAAGGCTATTATAAATAATTCAAATAATTGTGGCAGACGACAATTCCTATTTGTAGCTGAAAACTCTGGAAATATTTCATGGAATTTCCTTAGAACTGTAACAGCACAATTCTAATGAACTGTATGACCTATTTGACTGTTGTTTTCACCACTATCGTGCAAAGAGTGAAAATGTCCTATTAATAAATACATTAACTGCTGGTTTATCAAAAGGTAAGTGGCTGTCTGATTAGCTTGCTTCTCACCAATGCGACCCGGGTTCAATCCTCGGACAGGGAAGTATGTGAGATGGTACGATGGTCGCCAGATCGGACAGGTGGGTTTTCTCCGGGTACTCCGGTTTCCTCCCACATGAATGACCACATATATACGCTTTCATCTGTGCCAACGAGAGTGATTAATATAAGTTGTTAAATCGTTGTAAAATAAATAAAGTATATATAAAAAAAAGGTAAGTGGGAAGCAACCCTTGTTTTAGAGTAACGGTAGGGGAGTTAACCCATCTAATTCTGGATACATTTAAAGGCTTTTGCAAACAACATAGCTCCAGATCAGCTGCAGTGTGACGCTGCATGCTGATCAGGATCTATGTTGTTTGCTACATAGCCAAGTGGCTTAGCAAGATCATCTGAATAACAAACAGCATAGAGCCTGATCAGACAGAACATTCCATGGCGGCTGATCTGGCTCTATGTTCTTTGCAAATACTGTTTGAACGGTATCCAGAATGAAATGGGTTAAGCATGAAATAGCAGGTTCAAGAGACAGCAATCATAGGACAAGATTGAACTGGAAGTGACAATTACACTAACATGATTAAGAACTTGTGGCTGCTGAGTATATTGGTTTGGATGGTTTATTACCTGGGTTGTCATGGCTGTTATCTATCCTCTCTCTGCAGACAGCAAGTTATTGTCACAATTTGTTCCACTTAAGATTGTTTGGTTGTTGGGCGGCGTACCATGCCCTGCCCAGGCATAAAGTGCAAATATGTGTTCACCACCAAGTTGGATACATATAACTTAGAGGCATAGTTTATAGATGCATAGTTCATAGAGGCATAGTTTATAGATGCATAGTTCATAGAGGCATAGTTTATAGATGCATAGTTCATAGAGGCATAGTTTATAGATGCATAGTTCATAGAGGCATAGTTTATAGATGCATATAGATGCATAGTTCATAGAGGCATAGTTTATAGATGCATTGTTCATAGAGGCATAGTTTATAGATGCATATAGATGCATAGTTCATAGAGGCATAGTTTATAGATGCATAGTTCATAGAGGCATATTTTATAGATGCATATAGATGCATAGTTCATAGAGGCATAGTTCATAGAGGCATAGTTTATAGATGCATATATATGCATAGTTTATAGATGCATAGTTCATAGAGGCATAGTTCATAGAGGCATATTTTATAGATGCATATAGATGCATTGTTCATAGAGGCATAGTTCATAGAGGCATAGTTCATAGAGGCATAGTTCATAGAGGCATAGTTCATAGATGCATTGTTCATAGAGGCATAGTTCATAGAGGCATAGTTCATAGAGGCATAGTTCATAGAGGCATAGTTCATAGAGGCATATTTTATAGATGCATATAGATGCATTGTTCATAGAGACATAGTTTATAGAGGCATAGTTCATAGAGGCATAGTTCATAGAGGCATTGTTCATAGAGACATAGTTTATAGAGGCATAGTTTATAGAGGCATAGTTCATAGAGGCACAGTTCATAGAGGCACAGTTCATAGACACACAGTTCATAGACACATAGTTCATATACACACAGTTCATATACACATAGTTCATATACACACAGTTCATAGACACAGTTCATATACACACAGTTCATAGACACATAGTTCATATACACACAGTTCATATACACATAGTTCATATACACACAGTTCATAGACACAGTTCATATACACACAGTTCATATACACATATTTCATAGACACATAGTTCATAGACACATATTTCATAGACACACAGTTCATAGACACACAGTTCATAGACACATAGTTCATAGACACACAGTTCATAGACACATAGTTCATAGACACATAGTTCATAGACACACAGTTCATAGACACACAGTTCATAGACACACAGTTCATAGACACATAGTTCATAGACACATAGTATATATGGAACAGAAGTGATATACGTAATAGTTCACTTTAACTCTTTACTCTGCATGCCAGCGGTGAATATAATTTACAAATATGTGGTGCAATTTCATTAGCATTGTGTCGTATTTCCATTTAAACTTTATTTATTTTACAACGATTGCGAAGCAAGTTTTGACAACTTATATTAACTTATATTAACCACTCTCGTTGGCTCGGATGAAATCGTGTATATGTGGTCATTCATGTGGGAGGAAACCGGAGTACCCGGAGAAAGCCCACCTGTCCGATCTGGCGACCGAGCATTGTGTCATAACGGCACAATTCTAAAGAAATTCCATGACACATATTACCAGAGGTTTTTGCTACAAATAAGAAAAACACATTAATGAATTGTGGTCTGCTATAATTATTCGAACTATTTATAGCCTTTATTTTACCCAGCATGCAGAGAATTATATATGGCTGTGCTTCACTCAGACAAACTACAAGTTAGTGCCACAATTGTAATTAACGCCAATGTTTGACTGACAGTTTACCTACGCTGAGGATTCTGATTGGTCTGTCCAATATTGTATCTGTGTGTGTAAACACGTTGGAGTAATTAAGATTGATCGCAATCTTACACCACAGTCGCTGTATATCAGTCTGTTTTGCCTAGTGTAAATAGTATTTCAGCTTGTTTTCTTCATATATACACAACTTACGTTACACTGCGATAATTTCATCTTTCTACTGCAGTCAGACCCGCTATGCTGCAGCCAAACCCGTTATTCTGTGGTCAAACCCGCTATTCTGCAGCCAAACCCGCTATTCTGCAGCCAAACCTGTTATACTGCTGTCAAGCCCGCTCTACTGCAGCCAAGCCCGCTATACTGCAGCCAAACCCGCTATACTGCAGCCAAGCCCGCTATACTGCAGCCAAACCTGCTATACTGCAGCCAAACCCGCTATACTGCAGCCAAGCCCGCTATACTGCAGCCAAACCTGCTATACTGTAGCCAAACCCGCTCTACTGCAGCCAAGCCCGCTATACTGCAGCCAAAGCTGCTATACTGCAGCCAAACCCGCTATACTGCAGCCAAACCTGCTATACTGCAGCCCAACCCGCTATTCTGCAGCCCAACCCGCTATACTGCAGCCAAACCCGCTATACTGTAGCTTATGATATGACTATTCATGATGCAAGTTCACTAACAATTGTCATACCCTATTTATTACATAACCTCATATAAAAATATAATATAATATAACAATAATATAAGTTTCATATTTCGTGTGCCTTGCAAAATATTGTATGCATTATTATTGGCTGTGATTTTATTTTGGGGATCTGAAGCGCCAATATGTATCCATCGTCAATATTTTTCCTATCCGTTACATGAAATAATCAAGCAAAAACAGCGAAATCTGCAAGTGCCGAGCATGTTTTGTACAAAGTAATGAGGATCGGTAACATAAGATGCTGAATCAACCCATTCAACACCAAGTAACTGACATGGACTGGTGCATAATATTTTTAGACCAATAAATTAATAAGAAAATTACATTTGGACCAGTTCATTTATCAAAATGGGTAATTTTGTCTAAAAATAGTAATATTAGTGGCAAAACGTGCAGATCCTGATCACGAGTCGGCTCATCTGGATCTACACTTTTTGTAAGCCGATTTAGAGGTCTGTGGTGTTGAAAGGGTTAAGAAACCGTCGTTGTTTTACAAACCCGGTGAGTGGTCGAGTGGTTAAACTTGCTGATTTGTATAACATGGTAACTGGTTCAAGACCCTGCTCAGGCTGTGACTGTTTACAGGGATCATTCTAGAGGGCGATGTGGGCGAAATTGTCGCCCTAGGGACCCTGACTTCGCCCTCTGGGGGCCCCACTTCTCCCTATAAAAAAAAATTGTTTTGGTTTTTACGATTTTCAAACAAAATTTTGTCTAGTAAGATACACTGGCCCATTATAAAGCACTCCTTCTATTCAAATGTTGTATTTAATGGTTGTACTGTGCATTTTAACCCTATTTTGCAGAAGTATAGTAAAGAACACCATTTAAGGAAGCGATCACGCGCTTTCTCACTTCTCCCAAATATTCTGACCTAGAATGACCCCTGCTGTTTATATGAAAAAATTGGCAGTTTCCTACAGAGGTTGGTGCACCAAGTTGTCCACCTCCGTGGTCGAGTGGTTAAGGTCGCTGACTTGTATACCACTGTAACCTATCATCACTGATGGTCACGGGTTCGAGCCCCGCTCAGACCGTGTTTCATTTATATGAAAAAGTTGACAGTTTCTTACGGAGGTTGGTGCAACCAAGTACTGGTTAGTTTATACAAATTTATTTTAGCTCGATTGCGAAACAAGTTCTTATAACTTATACTAATCACTCTCGAGACCTCATTCCTGATGGAATCCATCGCCACGAGGGAGAGAGAAGAGGCATGTGGAATTTAAATGCCTTGCCTAAGGACACAATCGTAACGGCTCCAGCGGGGCTCGAACTCCGGGCCTTTCGCACGTGAAGCGAACGCGCTATCACTGAGCTATCATGACTTCCTGGTTAACTACTGGTTAACTGCTGGAGCCTGCCCAGGAAAGGTGTTATTAGGTAAACTGCCCGCCGGTGATATAGCCCAAAATGGTGCTGATGCAGGCGTAAAACCAGAAATATAATAATAATGGTGCACCAAGTACTGGTTAACCGCTGGAGCCTGCCCAGGAAAAGTGTTGTTAAGTAAACTGCCCACCGGCAATATAGCCCGAAATTATGCTGATTAAGGCGAAAACCACGAACAAGTAAACAAAGAAAACCTACCCGATGTATAGCACCGGTACATGAGACCTTGGTTTTAGAGTACTGCAATATTCAGCATGTTTTGTTCAGTTATAACTGGTGCAAGGATTAATGATTGATTGTCAGTCTCTGCACCTAGTAATGAGAATTTAATTGTATAGGACATGTGTGTACCACAATCAATAACAACAGGTATTTCACTACAATGGTTGTTATATCATTACTTGATACCCAGCTGCACTAAACAGCTTCATTATTTCCCCCCCCCCCTCGGAAAATATTAAATATACTTATATACAGGTCGGTGGTTCTACCTGGAAGGCCGTCCATGTCTGAAATACTGTTGAGAGGGACATACAGGGTCTTCCACCTCTGATATAAGCTGTATAGTCGCAATTTAATCTGATGCATTATGGGTACCAATTTTCGAGACCAGATTATAATGGAAACTGAAAATGCGAAATTTCGAAACTCTATTTCTATGAAAATGAATGAGTATGAACTAGTATACAATAAAGCATCTTATAAGCCATCAGGGGTAGCATGCCCCTATCCCCAACATACGCACAGACGGTGCTCCCTTGATCTGTCATCATGTGTATCAGGGGTAGCATGCCCCTATCCCCAACATACGCACAGACGGTGCTCTCTTGATCTGTCATCATGTGTATCAGGGGTAGCATGCCCCTATCCCCAACATACGCACAGACGGTGCTCCCTTAATTTGCCACCATGTGTATCAGGGGTAGCATGCCCCTATCCCCAACATATGCACAGACGGTGCTCCCTTGATCTGCCACCATGTGTATCAGGGTAGCATGCCCCTATCCCCAACATACGCACAGACGGTGCTCCCTTGATCTGCCACCATGTGTATCAGGGGTAGCATGCCCCTATCCCCAACATACGCACAGACGGTTATCGCTTGTTCTACCATCAAGTGTATCAGGGGTAGATGATCCCCCTATCCCCAACATACGCACAGACGGTGCTCCCTTGATCTGCCACCATGTGTAGCAGGGGGAGCATGTCCCTATCCCCAACATACGCACAGACGGTGCTCCCTTGATCTGCCACCATGTGTATCAGGGGGAGCATGCCCCTAGACCAACATACGCACAGACGGTGCTCCCTTGATCTGCCACCATGTGTATCAGGGGTAGCATGCCCCTATCCCCAACATACGCACAGACAGTGCTCCCTTGATCTGCCACCATGTGTATCAGGGGTAGCATGCCCCTATCCCCAACATACGCACAGACAGTGCTCCCTTGATCTGCCACCATGTGTATCAGGGGTAGCATGCCCCTATCCCCAACATACACACAGACGGTGCTCCCTTGATCTGCCACCATGTGTATCAGGGGTAGCATGCCCCTATCCCCAACATACGCACAGACAGTGCTCCCTTGATCTGCCACCATGTGTATCAGGGGTAGCATGCCCCTATCCCCAACATACGCATGCCCCTAGACCAACATACGCACAGACGGTGCTCCCTTGATCTGTCATCAGGGGGAGCATGCCCCTAGACCAACATACGCACAGATGGTGCTCCCTTGATCTGTCATCAGGTGTATCAGGGGGAGCATGCCCCTAGACCAACATATGCACAGACGGTGCTCGCTTGATCTGCCATCAAGTGTAGCAGGGGGAGCATGCCCCTAGACCAACATGCGCACAGACGGTGCTCCCTTGATCTGTCATCAAGTGTATCAGGGGTAGCATGCGCCTAGACCAACATACACACATACGGTGCTCCCTTGATCTGTCATCAAGTGTATCAGGGGGAGCATGCCCCTAGACCAACATACACACAGACGGTGCTCCCTTGATCTGTCATCAAGTGTAGCAGGGGAGCATGCCCCTATCCCCAACATACGCACAGACGGTGCTCCCTTGATCTGCCACCATGTGTATCAGGGGGAGCATGCCCCTAGACCAACATACGCACAGACGGTGCTCCCTTGATCTGCCACCATGTGTATCAGGGGTAGCATGCCCCTATCCCCAACATACGCACAGACAGTGCTCCCTTGATCTGCCACCATGTGTATCAGGGGTAGCATGCCCCTATCCCCAACATACGCATGCCCCTAGACCAACATACGCACAGACGGTGCTCCCTTGATCTGTCATCAGGGGGAGCATGCCCCTAGACCAACATACGCACAGATGGTGCTCCCTTGATCTGTCATCAGGTGTATCAGGGGGAGCATGCCCCTAGACCAACATACGCACAGACGGTGCTCGCTTGATCTGCCATCAAGTGTAGCAGGGGGAGTATGCCCCTAGACCAACATGCGCACAGACGGTGCTCCCTTGATCTGTCATCAAGTGTATCAGGGGTAGCATGCGCCTAGACCAACATACACACATACGGTGCTCCCTTGATCTGTCATCAAGTGTATCAGGGGGAGCATGCCCCTAGACCAACATACACACAGACGGTGCTCCCTTGATCTGTCATCAAGAGTAGCAGGGGAGCATGCCCCTATCCCCAACATACGCACAGACGGTGCTCCCTATCAGGTGTATCAGGGGGAGCATGCCCCTAGACCAACATACGCACATACGGTGCTCCCTTGATCTGTCATCAGGTGTATCAGGGGGAGCATGCCCCTAGACCAACATAAGCACATACGGTGCTTGCTCGCTTGATCTGCCATCAGGTGTATCAGGGGTAGCATGCCCCTATCCCCAACATACGCACAGACGGTGCTCCCTTGATCTGCCATCATGTGTATCAGGGGTAGCATGCCCCTATCCCCAACATACACACAGACGGTGCTCGCTTGATCTGCCATCAAGTGTATCAGGGGGAGCATGCCCCTAGACCAACATACGCACAGACGGTGCTCGCTTGATCTGCCATCAAGTGTATCAGGGGGAGCATGCCCCTAGACCAACATACGCACAGACGGTGCTCCCTTGATCTGCCATCAAGTGTATCAGGGGGAGCATGCCCCTAGACCAACATACGCACATACGGTGCTCCCTTGATCTGCCATCAAGTGTAGCAGGGGGAGCATGCCCCTAGACCAACATACGCACAGACGGTACTCGCTTGATCTGTCATCAAGTGTAGCAGGGGGAGCATGCCCCTAGACCAACATACGCACAGACGGTACTCGCTTGATCTGTCATCAAGTGTAGCAGGGGGAGCATGCCCCTAGACCAACATACGCACATACGGTGGGTGCTCCCTTGATCTGCCATCAAGTGTAGCAGGGGGAGCATGCCCCTAGACCAACATACGCACATACGGTGGGTGCTCCCTTGATCTGCCACGTATACCTACCAAACACAGCCCAGCTATATGGACATGTAGTTCTTACCTCATACAGTATGTAACACTATGTCCGTTAGAGGTGTAACGATAGGTCGACCTATCGATAGGTCGTGATAGTGGAGCTGGCGATAGCAATAGGTCGATAGCAAAACTCCAAGTCGATAACTATCGCCGATAGTCAATCGAACTATCGATAGTTCGTTTAAAATTCAATTTTGTCGAATGTTTTCACTTACAATTGACAGCGATGCTTTTGAAAGTGAAAGTAACTACTCCAGTTCGCACAGGTGCTTATTTGATTGTATTGTGTACCCGCTGAAAGCTCCCTGGCTATATGATCGCGCAATTGCCCTAGAGGTGTACGGTAAATAGTCAATACCCCGTAGTGTACTAGATGACCGCTATGCAATCGTAACTGGAAGCAGTGAACTGTGTATGACAATGGCATGTGCCATGATGAGATTGATGACCAGTAATGACAGGTTAAATGTTATCCTCCTGCTGGGTACATGTGCCATGCGCAGACAGCAGGGCCCGCGCTGCCAATCGCCATTCTCGCCAATGGCTACAATATTGCAAAATTGGCTAATAAAAACTCAGTTTGGCGAAAATTATAAAAACGGCGAAAATCTGTAAAATATCCCAAAATTTGAAATTCCCCATAGTCTATTTGTGGAAAATTACTTGGGTCAAGGTGAAATCATGTCGCGCGTGACTAATATCTCGGACTATAATCGATAATTAGCTGGAGAATCATACAAGCTTGTTGTTTGTTTATTTAGCGGGGCATAATGTTTGATTAGTGTGCAAACACGGACACACTATGAATGCTTATTATATTGAGCAGGTGATAATTAAGAGCAGGGCGGCATTACATTGTTGTCCAAATCCTTTATAGACAAAAATGATGCTACCAAATTGTCAAGTAATGTATCACTGCAAATGTAACCCTTACCTCAGTTGTAGTTTATGGGCATACAGCATTTAGGTTGTGCAATTGCAAGATACATATAATACATTAATATACTATAAATACTCTGTTTGGGGAAAATGGCGTTGTCAGAATTGGCTAAAGGAAACACAGATTTGGCTACAAAAAATTAAGAGCCAGAGCAGGCCATGAACAGTGTAGCTCCAGATCAATGTGCAGGCTGATCTGGAGCAACACTGTTCGCATATGGCATGTGACAAATGCTACCTGTGGCAGGTTAATTGTTAAGAGTTAGACATGTTTGTTTAAGTTTCATACTTTTTTTTAAGTTTCATACTAAGTATAAGTCAGTGTTCTAGCTACTTAACCTATTCTAGTCATATTAAACTCTTTTTTTGCATTGATAAAGATTCATTAAATCAGTGCCAAACCAATATTGCATATTACCTGTATTTAACCAAACTATCGCAATAGTATCGTGATAGCATAGTGACTATCGCAATAGTATCGTGATAGTATTTTCAACTATCGTGATACTATTGTGATAGTCATTTTGGCCTCAATAGTCACCTCTAAATTGTCCGTATAGCATCAGTAATTCCTACATACCTCGTACAGTATGTAACAATATGTCCGTATAGCAACAGTAATTCCTACATACCTCGTACAGTATGTAACAATATGTCCGTATAGCAACAGTAATTCCTACATACCTCGTACAGTATGTAACAATATGTCCGTATAGCAACAGTAATTCCCGTACAGTATGTAACAATATGTCCGTATAGCAACAGTAATTCCTACATACCTCGTACAGTATGTAACAATATGTCCGTATAGCAACAGTAATTCCTACATACCTCATACAGTATGTAACAATATGTCCGTATAGCAACAGTAATTCCCGTACAGTATGTAACAATATGTCCGTATAGCAACAGTAATTCCTCCATACCTCGTACAGTATGTAACAATATGTCCGTATAGCAACAGTAATTCCTACATACCTCGTACAGTATGTAACAATATGTCCGTATAGCAACAGTAATTCCTACATACCTCGTACAGTATGTAACAATATGTCCGTATAGCAACAGTAATTCCTACATACCTCATACAGTATGTAACAATATGTCCGTATAGCAACAGTAATTCCTACACACCTCGTACAGTATGTAACAATATGTCCGTATAGCAACAGTAATTCCTACATACCTCGTACAGTATGTAACAATATGTCCGTATAGCAACAGTAATTCCTACATACCTCGTACAGTATGTAACAATATGTCCGTATAGCAACAGTAATTCCTCCATACCTCGTACAGTATGTAACAATATGTCCGTATAGCAACAGTAATTCCTACATACCTCGTACAGTATGTAACAATATGTCCGTATAACAACAGTAATTCCTACATACCTCATACAGTATGTAACAATATGTCCTTATAGCAACAGTAATTCCTACATACCTCGTACAGTATGTAACAATATGTCCGTATAGCAACAGTAATTCCTACATACCTTGTACAGTATGTAACAATATGTCCGTATAGCAACAGTAATTCCTACATACCTCGTACAGTATGTAACAATATGTCCGTATAGCAACAGTAATTCCTACATACCTTGTACAGTATGTAACAATATGTCCGTATAGCAACAGTAATTCCTACATACCTCGTACAGTATGTAACAATATGTCCGTATAGCAACAGTAATTCCTACATACCTCGTACAGTATGTAACAATATGTCCTTATAGCAACAGTAATTCCTACATACCTCGTACAGTATGTAACAATATGTCCGTATAGCAACAGTAATTCCTACATACCTCGTACAGTATGTAACAATATGTCCGTATAGCAACAGTAATTCCCGTACAGTATGTAACAATATGTCCGTATAGCAACAGTAATTCCTACATACCTCGTACAGTATGTAACAATATGTCCGTATAGCAACAGTAATTCCTACATACCTCGTACAGTATGTAACAATATGTCCGTATAGCAACAGTAATTCCCGTACAGTATGTAACAATATGTCCGTATAGCAACAGTAATTCCTCCATACCTCGTACAGCATGTAACAATATGTCCGTATAGCAACAGTAATTCCTACATACCTCGTACAGTATGTAACAATATGTCCGTATAACAACAGTAATTCCTACATACCTCGTACAGTATGTAACAATATGTCCGTATAGCAACAGTAATTCCTACATACCTCGTACAGTATGTAACAATATGTCCGTATAGCAACAGTAATTCCTACATACCTTGTACAGTATGTAACAATATGTCCGTATAACAACAGTAATTCCTACATACCTCGTACAGTATGTAACAATATGTCCGTATAGCAACAGTAATTCCCGTACAGTATGTAACAATATGTCCGTATAACAACGGTAATTCCTCTGGTGCTCTAAACTATTACGCGCGTTTTAAGTTAGCGATGTTCGCGGACAGTGTATTTCCGTGAATGTTTATATCCGCGAACACATCGGTAGGCGGTAACTTAAAAACCGCGAAGAGTTCTAGCCCTGGACAGTTGTTAATGTGTTATTGTTTCAGAAAGGAGCAATTATCCGGATAGCTTCCATGTTTTTGTGTTGACAGATGACGTCATTTGGTACGGACTAATATGCTTACAAATCATCATCGGAATGGCAGAACTCACAGCTATAGATGGGCATGATAAACAATTCAGTTTTGTGTATATTTATTACATGTGAAAACAACGAGTATACAAACTGTTACATAAATAAATGATAATGTACACAAAACATAATTTTGTTTAAACATCGCCACCGCATAAAACCATGTCAATTTAACAAACTACTTTATATAAATACATTGTTATTGTCCCGTGACTGTTATGCAGGTAAAGTACTAGTAATACAAACTGACGATAGGCTTACATAACTGTGAATGTGTCAATTAAATATGTTGAATATAATGGCAATAGCCGCGAAATGCGAAACATAGTATCTGCAAAAGTTTCTAGGTTTACAGTATATTTAACAATATGTCCCCAGGGTTCGCTCTGTCTGAATTTTTGTCTGCGCCATTTGAAAAACTTGGAGCCAACTTAGAGCCATACAGTTCACAGATAAATATTTGAAGCCATGTTTACAGATCTATTTGACAAACAAATTTTGTTTTTAAAATATGTGCCAAATATTTTCGCCAATTCACAAAGCGCCAGTATTTGTTTTTTGTCGCAATTGGCGACCGACAGCGGGGAACCCTGTGTCCCCAATTAACTAAAGTCATTCCAACATACCTTGTACAGTAATTGTAACAATATTTGTAACAATATATGTAACAATATATCTAGACAACTAAAGTCATTTCTACATACCTCGTATAGTATGTAACAATATGTAATTAACAACAGTATTTCCTACATAACTCGTACATTTTCAGTAAACAGTCCCAGTCCTGTCGCATACAATCTGTTACGTAAGGAGCACTAAATGTGTTCATTCCCGCCTCATGCACTATGTAGGGTACACCAACATTGATCATATCCCTAATCACAAGCAGTGTATGCATTCAACTCATTGATTTGTCTAGAAT
The DNA here is from genome assembly GCA_014843695.1 of Archivesica marissinica. NCBI lineage: Eukaryota > Metazoa > Mollusca > Bivalvia > Venerida > Vesicomyidae > Archivesica > Archivesica marissinica. Next base: position 23,995,165 of record CM026397.1, on the reverse strand, counting down.
TAATACAACTTATTCAAAGGTCCTTGATTGATGAAGTATTCACCTTGATTGCAAATCTTACCTAAACCTCCTTTAAGTTCTGCAATTACAGGAGTATGCCAAATTGTCCCTGCTCGCTAGATGAGGTTAATTATATAAACTTTTTCAACGATTTCAAAGATTGTAGTTTGAATATCATGAATTGTCATCGATCCCTAGCTTAGTACACATTGTCTAAGCCCCATTTCCCTGAAGCATATATTCAGAGAGTTTTCAGCGCATCCCCTTTTGTCTGCGCCGAATAGTTGCCACTTTTCCCAGAAATCGCCCCATCTAAGTAGCATGCTAACGTTTCCATAGAAGTGGTTTGTCGCGCTGTTTACTGTACGAGCGGACAATAACCTTGGGTAGCGAATTTTATATGCACGTTCCAGCGATAATGACCTAGTTTATGTAATATTCCATAGGAAATGAGGTCATATGCACCATTTACCTCACGAGACAATTTATAACTGTCGAGAACAACGTGAACAAACAATCTCAATATTGTTTCCATTTGCTGTTCGACTAAATTGTAATATGCACCAAATGTCTTCCTTATCTGCACTATTTCATGCACTCAAAACCTGCGCCACCTTTAATTGAAAATAATTTCTTCTTCTTCACAAGCACGAATAACAACATAGCGTCGCCATCTAGCTGTTCTAATTACTGTGCAAGTACGAGCCTCACCGCTGGTGCATGTTTAGACTTCGCCATTTTTTAAGACCCAACTCTGCTTGTGTTGTTTAATAACATTTACTAGTAATATCCGCTTACATGGAAACGACTTTCACCGCATGTACGTACGTACGCACCAATAAAAGTAGCGCTGACAAAGTCTGCGCAGATAAAGTATACTTCATGTAAACCGGGCTTAATTAAGTCTTACCTAATCCTCCTGAACTTCCCTGGCTTAATACTGATTGCAAGTCTTACCTAAAACCACCTGACCGTACAGAAGTGCATGTCCTTCCTTGTTCGATCACCAGATGATTACATTTATATAAACTTTTTCAAAGATCGTAGTTACAACTTCCCTGGCTTAATACAGAGTGCAAGTCTTACCTAAACCTCCTGCAGTTACAGAAGCATGTCCTTCCTTGTTCGATAACTAGATGATTACATTTATATATACTTTTTCAAAGATAGTAGTTTCAACTTCCCTTGCTTAATACTGATTGCAAGTCTTACCTAATCCTCCTGAACTTCCCTGGCTTAATACAGATGGCAAGTCTTACCTAAACCTCCTGACCTGACAGAGGTGCGTGTCCTTCCTTGTTCGATCACTAGATGATTACATTTATATAAACTTTTTCAAAGATCGTAGTTTCAACTTCCCTTGCTTAATACAGAGTGCAAATCTTACCTAAACCTCCTGAACTTCCCTGGCTTAATACAGATGGCAAATCTTACCTAAACCTCCTGAACTTCCCTGGCTTAATACAGATTGTAAATATTACCTAAACCTCCTGAACTTCCCTGGCTTAATACAGAGTGCAAATCTTACCTAGACCTCCTGCAGTTACAGAAGCATGTCATGTCCTTGTTTACTAGATGAGTACATTTATATAAACTTTTTCAGAGATCAAAGATCGTAGTTTGAGCTTCATGTCTTCATGCAATTCCCTGGCTCTATCAGTTACAGTAGTTTTATTTCTATTCGTCACATGTTTTATCACTATTCTTTCCAAATCATTAATTCCAACTTCTACCAATGCTGCCGTAGTGTTGTAACACTGTTTTGTATATATAGGAGAATAACAAGCTGGCTACCTGTATTGATTCCTCACTGCATCGCCACACTCTCTGACCAGTATATAAATTAAGGTTAAGCTGATGTACAAGGTGCCCATGAATAACAAAACTCTCCTGACAATAATGTGCAACTTCAACACTAAATGATCCAATCTTGTCATGAAATATTAATGGGGCTTCTGTTTTCTCATAGACCAATGTGGATACCTGAAATCACCATAGAGTGCTGGTTTATTGCCAGAATTTGGGGCTAATTTGTAAACTTGTGAAGGTGCTGGGAAAAAGCAATTAGTGTTTGCACCAATTATCTGTTATTGATAAACCTAATAACTGATGGCCTAGGAGAACAAATTGTTCTCAGTTACCAAAATGCTGATTTTCATGATTCTAGTAGAGTTTTCCAGAGTACAGTCCATTAATCTTGTTTTACAGGCTGCTGATTGGCAGGCTTCTCATATTAAGATTAATGTTTTGAGCCAATGAGCTAATTGATTATTCGGGGTCTCCGTGGCCGAGTAGCTATCACAGGTTACTTTCAACAAATCACTTGCCAGTCACATCTGTAGGTTTGAATCCCACTGGAAGTGTCAAATTATGGTGGTTCTACCTTGGTGCCCGCCGTTGCCTGCAGTACTGCTAGAAAGGGCATCTGGGGTCTTCCTCCACCAATAGCTGTAGCCTCATGCAGTCACCATATGACCTAAGCTGTTGGTGTGACTTTTATCCTCGAAAGCAAACAAACAAAATACCGTATTGAACTGAAGTTTATCAGATAGATATCACCAGTCGTGTCAGAGCAAGCACATTATCCCTTGTATAATATACGATTATCCGATTGGCTTCATTGAATATATATTAAACAACAGAAGAATAGTAGTAAACAACAGAAGAATAATAAAAAAAATAACGATATATGACACGTCGTCGCGTAACATACAATATTATCAATAAAAAAACTACAGTTCGGAAGTCTTGAATATTAGAGATGAATTCCCGTCATTTTGTTGTTGAATGAGGACACTATTTCGCACTTTTGGCTGGGTTAGAGTAATGGAATATATACCTATAGGTAAGTTACTATGACATGCCTTCAGGGTTCATTCTAGGTCAGAATTTTTGGGAGAAGTGAGAAAGCGTGTGATCGCTTCTTAAATGGTGTTCTTTAATATACTTCTGCAAAATAGGGATAAAATGCACAGTACAACCATTAAATACAACATTTGAATAGAAGGAGTGCTTTATAATGGGCCAGTGTATCTTACTAGACAAAATTTTGTTTGAAAATCGTAAAAAAAAACCAAGGGAGAAGTGGGGCCCCCTAAGGGCGAAGTCAGGGTCGCTAAGGCGACAATTTCGCCCACTTCGCCCCCTAGAATGATCCCTGGCCTTACATAGTACAGCATATATTTCACTACGCTCCTGATTACTAACATATTCATATCTTTTCTTTACATATAAACATTGTACACCATGCAGCTTGACCCCGGGCCATACTTGACCCGTCAGTCCGTTTGTCAACATTGTCTAATGTCAGTAATGAGGCTGCCCACATTCTTTTTTTTTAAAAATTATTTAAAAATAAATTGAGGCCCCTTTCGGGTATCATCGTATATTTTTTATACATGCATATCATATATGCATTGTTTCATTCATAAATCGACATACTTCATTACAGATATTCTTCTTATTAAATCGACATACTTCATTACAGATATTCTTCTTATTAAATCGACATACTTCATTACAGATATTCTTCTTATTAAATCGACATACTTCATTACAGATATTCTTCTTATTAAATCGACATACTTCATTACAGATATTCTTCTTATTAAATCGACATACTTCATTACAGATATTCTTCTTATTAAATCGACATACTTCATTACAGATATTCTTCTTATTAAATCGACATACTTCATTACAGATATTCTTCTTATTAAATCGACATACTTCATTACAGATATTCTTCTTATTAAATCGACATACTTCATTACAGATATTCTTCTTATTAAATCGACATACTTCATTACAGATATTCTTCTTATTAAATCGACATACTTCATTACAGATATTCTTCTTATTAAATCGACATACTTCATTACAGATATTCTTCTTATTAAATCGACATACTTCATTACAGATATTCTTCTTGTTAAATCGACATACTTCATTACAGATATTCTTCTTGTTAAATCGACATACTTCATTACAGATATTCTTCTTGTTAAATCGACATACTTCATTACAGATATTCTTCTTGTTAAATCGACATACTTCATTACAGATATTCTTCTTATTAAATCGACATACTTCATTACAGATATTCTTCTTGTTAAATCGACATACTTCATTACAGATATTCTTCTTGTTAAATCGACATACTTCATTACAGATATTCTTCTTGTTAAATCGACATACTTCATTACAGATATTCTTCTTGTTAAATCGACATACTTCATTACAGATATTCTTCTTGTTAAATCGACATACTTCATTACAGATATTCTTCTTGTTAAATCGACATACTTCATTACAGATATTCTTCTTATTAAATCGACATACTTCATTACAGATATTCTTCTTATTAAATCGACATACTTCATTACAGATATTCTTCTTATTAAATCGACATACTTCATTACAGATATTCTTCTTATTAAATCGACATACTTCATTACAGATATTCTTCTTATTAAATCGACATACTTCATTACAGATATTCTTCTTATTAAATCGACATACTTCATTACAGATATTCTTCTTATTAAATCGACATACTTCATTACAGATATTCTTCTTATTAAATCGACATACTTCATTACAGATATTCTTCTTATTAAATCGACATACTTCATTACAGATATTCTTCTTATTAAATCGACATACTTCATTACAGATATTCTTCTTATTAAATCGACATACTTCATTACAGATATTCTTCTTATTAAATCGACATACTTCATTACAGATATTCTTCTTATTAAATCGACATACTTCATTACAGATATTCTTCTTATTAAATCGACATACTTCATTACAGATATTCTTCTTATTAAATCGACATACTTCATTACAGATATTCTTCTTATTAAATCGACATACTTCATTACAGATATTCTTCTTATTAAATGAGGTAATGTTTAATGTGAAACAGTAAATATATTTTTCTGCTAATTTGATCTCATAATTAATTAAAGTTTAAACTTTATTTATTTTACAACGATTGCGAAGCATGTTTTAACAACTTATATTAATCACTCTCGTTGGCGCGGATGAAAGCGTAAATGTGGTCATTCATGTGGGAGGAAACCCACCTGTCCGATCTGGCGACCACCGTACCATCTCACATACTTCCTGGTCCGAGGATTGGACCCGAGTTGCATTGGTGAGAAGTAATCCCTAAAAGTAATCCCTGAAAGTAATCCCTAAAAGTAATCCCTAAAAGTAATCCTAAAAGTAATCCCTGAAAGTAATCCCTAAAAGTAATCACTAAAAGTAATACCTAAAAGTAATCCCTAAAAGTAATCCCTGAAAGTAATACCTAAAAGTAATCCCTGAAAGTAATACCTAAAAGTAATCCCTAAACGTAATCCCTGAAAGTAATACCTAAAAGTAATCCCTAAACGTAATCCCTGAATGTAATCCTTTTTTGTTTTTATGTTTATTTATCGTCACTATCGGTTGCCCATTTGAGCGGCGAGCAGTTTATCTAACTACCGTATTTAGCTGTGTATAGTGCGCTACCGTGTATAGTGCGCACCCACGATCTGGCACGAAAATCGGCGGAAAAACTGAGTTCCTATGTATACTGCACACGTGAAAAACGCAATTTTCCAAGTCAAAATTTAACATTTCTCAAGAATCGCTAAAAATTGTGCTCCGTGATTTTTACAACTTATATTAATCACTCGAGATATACCTCATCGAGTAACGGTCACACCTGCTCAAATTTCTCGACACGTTCTCAAACATCTCAACACGTTCTCAAACATGTCAGCAGATGCTCAAACTTCTCAACACGTGAAGCCTACCTAATTAACTGGGACCCATTGTGAAAGGCTGTGAAAGGTTTGTCGAAATTAATTATCGCTACAATCAATTGAAATACTGCAGCCAAAAAAGTTTTTTTTTTATGCAATGCATTGTACATTGTACGGCGAAGTACGCGAAAAGTACGGGAAATATTACATACGATAAAACCACGTGATGTTATCAAATCGCCATTTTTTATGCATTTACCTTTTCAATTAAATTCATCAAAGTTTGCCAAAATAAACGAAATATATGCTAATTTTGTGGTCTTATTCATTTGATTTATTTATATAGACTATCGGCAACTGGTTTTAATAGCTAGTTTATAACGATTGTCGAATGTAACAACTTATAGAATGACTGTGGGCCGTTCGGGTCGAATTTCAGTTTTTTCACGAAATTTTGGTCCGGAAAAAAATGTCCTGATGTCTGTACTGGTGTATAATGCGCAGTAGATAAAATGGATGAGGATTTCAGTAAGAAATGTGCGCACTATACACAGCTAAATACGGTACACCTTTCCGTGGCAGGTGCCATTGGTTAACCAGTACTTTGTGCACCAACCTCTGTAAGAAGCTGCCAACTTTTTCATATAAAGAGACAAGGTCTGAGCGGGGCTCGAACTCATGATCATCAGTGTCAGCAACAAAGTAATCCATGAAAGTAGTCCCTGTTTAAATGTCGTGCTATCGGCAGATAGATAATGGGAATACATTACAGCCGGAAATCAACATCAATGTTTTGTATGCCACACACTCTCGGGATTATAATGACTTCTAAAATAATTGTTCATAAAACATACCTTTTCTAGTTGCCCTGGAAACTATCCTGGTATAAAGTTAAAGATATTATTCACTTTGTTAAAGCAGCATTACATCGTATGAAGTAAAAGATATTTGAAAAATTCAATATTTACGTATGGGTAGCATTGCTGCTACATATTCTAACAATATACTTTGTATGCTTATGTTCATTTGGTAAACAGTGTTTTTTTGCGATAAAACAAACTTGAAACCGAAAGTAGGACTTTCCGAGTCGATCGGTCACGCACTTGTTTACAACCGGAACGCATCGTCCGCACTTGTTTGCATTCCTCATTTGTCCCACGTTGTCTTTTTTAATTAAATTACTTGATATGTTGATTCATACATCTGATAGCTAAGTCTTTGGGCACACTTCTACATCCCCGCGAGTGGTTCAACATTAGAGGAAGATAGATAGATAGTCTTTCATGTTCAAAATATATACGTTGTTTTCTACATCCTCTGTTGTTTCACGCATGTCTGCCTCCGTGGTCGAGTGGTTAAGGTCGCTGACTTGTATACCACTGTAACCTATCATCACTGATGGTCACGGGTTCGAGCCCCGCTCAGGCCGTGTCTCATTTATATGAAAAAGTTGGCAGTTTCTTACGGAGGTTGGTGCACCCAAGTACTGGTTAACCGCTGGAGCCTGCCCAGGAAAGGTGTTGTTAAGTAAACTGCCCAAAATGGTGCTGATGCAGGCGTAAAACCCGAAATATAACATAACATAATGTTTCACGCATGCGCACTGTGCGTGTTTACATTTCGTGTGTTGATAAACAAATTCGCGTATACGACGGTTTAAATTTATTGGAATTTTATCGTTTCTGAGCGACTATTTCGATTTTTGTAAACACACACACTTTAGTATTTATATTTTACCCAAAACATCCTTTATTACGATGTAATGCTGCTTTAATATATGTGTCCAAAATAATAAAATATGAAATAGTAACAATGACTTCTAAAATAATTGTTCATAAAACATACCTTTTCTAGTTGCCCTGGAGACTATCCTGGTATAAAGTTAAAGATATTATTCACTTTGTTAATATATGTGTCCAAAATAATTAAATATGAAATAGTAACGCAGCACTGGGACAGACAGTAAGTTTGTCAAGCAATAACAGTCCCCGGACGACGTGTGCTGCGACTGCCATGCAAATTTAAAAAAAATATGGCAGGATGCAATTTAAAAGAGATGGAGTCTCTACAAGGATGAAATAAATAATTAATGGACTAAGTACAGCTCTAAATGAATCTGGAGCGTTCAAATAAGCAAAGGTCTGATTAGTATTGATTTAGACCTCGTTTATAACTAACTGATTAAGTCCCTGTTTACAATACAAAATCGAGATGACGCGAAACACACTACGTCTATGCCATGTTTTTGTTGTCGAGGTATCCCCTGCGAAAATCAGTTCTTGTCATCTAGACAGTTCAAGAACTGTTCTGGAACAAATGGAACAGTTCCGGAACTGTACTTGAACTGTTCTTGAACATTCTTGAACTGTTCTTGACAATTTCGCAGGGGATGTGTCGGGAGATTTTATACCGATTTTTCATTGGATTAATTACAAGAACACGTGAATAACTTGTCGATACTGAAATAATCGTTCAATGAAAGAAATATGATTGACAAGTCATGGCGACCTGTCATTGATTATTGACCTGCATTTTTGATTTCGCCTTGTGAACCACTTCATCAATTATGATGTAACTTGCTATCCAGAAAGCTTCAATATTATGACGTCAAGAATTAAGATTGTATACATGGTGACTTAATTAGCAAACAGGTGTTGCCATTGCATGACACAGCTCCATTTACACGTGTAAGTGTGTGTGTTTTACGTTTATTTATCATCGCTACCAATTGCCCATATGAGCGACGCCTGCTGAAGAGATTAGTCATTTTAGATTTTGGAGGATAGTGCAATGATACAGACAGAGACCCATTCCAGAGTCTCCTCTGGTTCTTTCACGTGCACAGTGTAAAGCACCGACATGAGACCTCGGTTTAACGTCCCATCTGAAAGACTGTTAATTTTATTAGGGTCAGACGGGGGATCGAACCTGCGATCCCTGGATTACCAGTCCAGCCTGTTACCACTGGACTATAGATCCATCCGTCTGTATTACACATGTAAACCCTAATGTCAAGACTATTGTATTGACTTCCTAGCTTATCTATTTGCACTTATACAATAATTATGTTTTTACATTGACCGCAAAGGACGGGCCTCTGCGCGCAGCTCAGTGGTTAAGGCTGTTGACTTAATCATTTGTCCCATCACTATATGTTCTAGTCCCATATTGGTTGTTGGAATTATTTCAATTTAAATAAGGTTGTTATCCAGCTGGCATGTGGAAGGTCGGTGGTTCTACCCAGGTGCCTGAAATACTGCTTGGATGGTCACCAGGTCTTCCTCCACCAATAATAGCTGAAGAGTCGCCATATGACCTAAGCTGTTAGCGCGACTTTAACCTCCCAAAAAACAAACATCAAACCCTAATGAGCTAATCTCATCCGTACCATTCCCCACCCACCCTGAATATATATTTTAATGAGGACACATGTTGTTTTCTGATTTGAAACCATTTGTGTTGAAGTGCCTGGCTGATAAGGATTATGAATTTCAGGGTGTAAAATCTCTGAATGATTGATGTTCATTATTTAGAATTAATAAAATTGTGGCAAAACATGAAGCAAAATAATTATAGATTACGTTTTAACCGGGAGTTGACCTAGTTTAACCCTTTCAACCCCACAGGCCTCTAAATAGGCTTATGAAAAGTGTAGATCCAGATGAGCCGGCTCGTAACGAGCCGTCTCATCAGGATCTGCACTTTTTTGCCAGTAATAATTATTACTATTTTTAGATAAAATTACCCATTTTGATAAATGAACTGGTCCAAAGGTAATTTTCTTATTAATTTATTGGTCTAAAAATAGCATGCACCAGTCCATGTCAGTTACTTGGGGTTGAAAGAGTTAACAAATAAAAATTTGAATCTGGCAAAGAAATAAATATAAACATATAAAGATACAGTTAACTTACAATTCATACAAAACAACAAAACATGTTATAATTAACCCATTTCATTCTGGATACCGTTCAAACGGTATCTGCAAAGAACATAGAGCCAGATCAACCGCCACGGAACGTGCTGTCTGATCAGGATCTATGCTGTTTGCTATTCAGATGACATTGCTAAGACACTTGGCTATGCAGCAAACAACATAGATCCTGATCAGCACGCAGCGTCACGCTGCGGCTGATCTGGATCTATGTTGTTTGCAAAAGCCTTTAAATATATCCAGAATGAAATGGGTTAAAGTGGAGGTTTTTGCTGTAGTTTTCGCATGCTAGCTTTGTCCAGTCTAAACTTTATTTATTTTACAACGATTGCGAAACAAGTTTTAACAACTTGTATTAGTCACTGACGAGGATGAAACCGTAACATTAATGTGGTCATTCGTTTGGGAGGAAACCGGAGTACCCGGAGTACCCGGAGAAAACCCACCTGTGCGATCTGGCGACCACCGTACCATCTCACATACTTCCCGGTCCTAGGATCGAACCCAGGTCGCATTGGTGAGAAGCGAGCGCGCTAACCACATGCTAGCTGAAAGCTTTAGTTTTAGTTTAATTGCAAAGAAGACATGACAATTTGTTTTAAATAATAGTTTATGAAGAAACAACATTACAAGCGGTCCGCCTCTGTGGTCGAGTGGTTAATATCGCTGACTTGTATACCACTGTAACCTATCATCACTGATGGTCACGGGTTCGAGCCCCACTCAGACCGTGTCTCATTTATATGAAAAAGTTGGCAGTTTCTTACGGAGGTTGGTGCACCAAGTACTGGTTAACCACTGGAGCCTGCCCAGGAAAGGTGTTGTTAGGTAAACTGTCCCCGCCGGCGATATAGCCCAAAATGGTGCTGATGCAGGCGTAAAACCCGAAATATAACATAATAACATAATAATAACATTTCAAGCTAGAGATGCCATGAATAATTAATGACCTTTTTGGCTTCTAAATTCATGCTTTAAATTTATTATGGTGAGTACACAGTGGGGTTTATTTTATATACAGTAAAACCTGTCTTAAGCAGCCATCCAAGGGACTCACAGTGGCTGTTAAGTACAAGTGGCTGCTTAATAGAAGTCATATGCTCTGCTTCCATTTTAATCCTTTCCTATTCTTTGATTCTGTGTACATGTATTGTTTTGTGAATGTATATAGTGGAATAAAAATGTTTATACCAAATGTATAATAAAACAACATGAATGTGAATCTGGAATCTGGCCGCTTAATACAGCATTCATTGTGTTGTTCTTATTTGAAATTGAAAACTCATGGACTTTCAGAATTGTGTCCATACTACACAACTCTAATGAACCGCCATGACCTATTTCACTAGATAGGGGCACAAGTGGCATGCAGAGCGTTAAGCTCATCCCTAATTTGAAGGTCAAGCTTTAGATCAGAAACTATCTGCTGAGTGTTCTTATACACAATTCTAATGAAACTCCATGGCCTATTTCACTAGGTAGGGGCACAAGTGGCATGCAGAGCATTAAACTCATCCCTAATTTGAAGGTCAAGCTTTAGATCAGAAACTATCTGCTGAGTGTACTTATAGATGCTGTCTCTTTCTTTGAATATCTGGGAGTATTGATATTCTCTCAGGGTAAACCAACTGGGATGTCACAGAATTCTAAGATTGCTTGAATTCACAGAAGAGACATAAGGGAGACGGACTCGCCAATATCACTGTGATAATTATACCCTCAGATAGGACTATATGGGACTATATGGGTGTCACGCATGTCAGTCTAGCTCTGTCTGTCTGGGCAAACATTAGCGGGGTTTAAGGGGCGGTTTAAGGGGCTAATAGGGGCTAATAGGGGCTAACATTCCAGTGGAAAACTGTTGAATAGCATTTGGGTTAGGGCTGATTAGTAGACTTATTATTAGCCGTTAAAGTTTATACAAATTTATTTTAGCTCGATTGCGAAACAAGTTCTTTCAACTTATATTAATCACTCTCGAGACCTCATTCCTGATGGAATCCATCGCCACGAGGGAGAGAGAAGAGGGAACGTGGAATTTAAATGCCTTGCCTAAGGGCACAATCGTAATGGCTCCAGCGAGGCCCGAACTCCGGACCTTTCACACCTGAAGCGAACGCGCATCCACTGCGCTATCACGACTTCCAGCCGTTAAACTCCTTCTGGACGAATATTTTAGCCCATAAACGAAATTTAGTGTATTATAAGGTCGGTCCGTCCATCCGTCCGTTTCTTGTCCTGTCTATGACTTCTATTTAGTGCCTACAAGTTTAACCGTTTCCTTCATAGAGATTTAGTTGCCATATCTATCCAACCTCCATAGATATTACTGGGACTACATAGAGATTTAGGTTAATATACTATTATATATCTCCATATAGACGACAGCCATTTAGCTATCATGTAGTGGATAAGTAGTCGCCATATCTATCCCACCTCCATAGATATTACTGGAACTACATAGAGATTTAGATTAATATACTATTATATCTCCATGCAAACGACAGCCATTTAGCTATCATGTAGTGGATAAGTAGTCGCCATATCTATCCCACATCCATAGATATTACTGGGACTACATGAGATTTAGATTAATATACTATTATATCTCCATGCAAACAACAGCCATTTAGTTATCATGCAGTGGATAAGTAGTCGCCATATATATATCCCACCTCCATTACTTGGATTACATGAGATTCTGGACTTTATTACGAACATTGGTTTGGCTACTACATTCTCAATGCATGTTGTATTGGTAATGACGTCAAGAGGTGCTTCTATGAGAGAAAGGTTTAACTTGCATCAAATGTTCGCCTCATCAACACACCGTGCATCACCCATTTCCAACTATGTTTATCCAAAGTCACGGCCACACCTGGAGGTCAAATTTCAATTTGATATTTCTTTGTGTCCAATTCATTACTCTTCAACCGCTTAAGTAATTTTTGAGCTGTTCACCACATTGAGACGTTGTGTGGAGCAAATGTTTCAGCATTGTCGTTTCAAGGTGAAGGTCGCATGTATGGCTTAGCGCAGTGGTTAGCACGCTCGCTTCTCACCAATGCGACCCGGGTTCGATCCTCGGACCGGGAAGTATGTGAGATGGTACGGTGGTCGCCAGATCGGACAGGTGGGTTTTCCCCGGGTACTCCGGTTTCCTCCCACACAAATGACCACATTTACGCTTTCATCCGCTCCAACGAGAGTGATTAATATAAGGTGATAAAGCTTGTTTCGCAATCGTTGTAAAATAAATAACGTTTAAACTTTAAACCAATGTTCATAATGCAGGCCAGAATCTCATGTAGTCCCAGTAATATCTATGGAGGTGGGATAGATATGGCCACTACTTATCCACTGCATGCTAGCTAAATGGCTGTCATTTGTATGGAGATATAATAGTATATTAACCTAAATCTCTATGTAGTCCCAGTAATATCTATGGAGGTGGGATAGATATGGTGATTACTTATCCACTGCATGATAGCTAAATGGCTGTCGTTTGTCTGGATATAATAGTATATTAATCTAAATCTCTATGTAGTCCCAGTAATATCTATGGAGGTGGGATAGATATGGCCATTACTTATCCACTGCATGCTAGCTAAATGGCTGTCGTTTGTATGGATATAATAGTATATTAATCTAAATCTCTATGTAGTCCCAGTAATATCTATGGAGGTGGGATAGATATGGCCATTACTTATCCACTGCATGCTAGCTAAATGGCTGTCGTTTGTATGGAGATATAATAGTATATTAACCTAATTCTCCATGAAGGAAAGGGTTAAGTGACTGGTGGAAAGTGTACCACTCCTGATAATATTGCTTTCAATGTTGATTCCGAGAAATATAACTTGATGTTACACTGAAACAAACAAATATCCTCTATTTAGTGTAGAAATATGGATGCACAGATAATTATAAACATGTCCCCCCCCCCCCCCCCGCACTGCTACATTAAACAATTAATTAAATTTGAAATAAAACTGTCAGACTTGTCTGATTACCTACTAGAGTATAGAACTGTGATAAGTGATATGAACATAGTTCATTATAATATACACTCATAATCTGGCTGCCTTGTATTTATAATCTATCACTTTATCTATAATTTATTTCGTTTAATCATATTTATTCATCATAAATAATGAATCTGCATCTAAAACTCGAAGAGTCAAGGAGATAAAATGTTTTTATGTGAAGAAAACAATTTATTTACCGGTAACTGTCTCTAAAACCCAAGAGTCTGGGCGGTGAAAAATGTTTTACTCTAGTTCAGATTACAGAAGAATCAAGAACTATTTCTCTGCAATGCAGACCAATAAGAATGTTAAACAGATGCACATCTGAGTGAGGATGGAATACAGTATAGATGCATCATTTAGCACATGATTTGCCTTCCTTTTAACTCAAGTTTTAATGAGTTGTGCAGACTTCCTCAAGAATCTTCAAAAGAGAAAATCTCCTGTTGGATAACTCTTGTGTGTTTGTGTGAGTGTGTGTCCATATTTATAAAGGTCTGCCTGGCTGAAGGCACCACTTGTGACCAAAGATCTCTCAGCTGTAGAGTCTTGACCCTGCCATATATGCCATACAATTTAAAGACTTTTATTTAAGGCATTGACTAGAGAGTCTTAGCCAAATATTGAAGTCACAAGTACACTAAGTATTGCTATGAGAACATGAACGCACTGCAATAGAAAGGAGATAGCTCTAAAAAGCTGTTGTTGTTCTTGAAAAGGACCGTTTTGCCTGTTAGCTACCCCCATCCCCAGCACCTTGAGGGTACTACTTTTAGTGTTCTCAAGAACATCCGGTGGAGCTGCAGTTGCTGTCTGCGTATTTGATTGTAATTAGTGGTGGTGGTGGTGGGTGGTGGTTGGTGGTGGTGGTGGTGGAGGTTGGTGGTGGTGGTGGTGGTGTAGTCTAGAAGGCAGCAAGTTCTAGTTGAGTTCAAGTTCTAGTCGTTCATCAACCGATGTTTGTCTGTGACCACAATTTATCTTTCCTGAATAAATTTGTGTTTGTATCTCTGCCATACCTAAGTCAACATTTCATCGCATTTCTTGATGAGAAAAGGGTCGATTTATGGCCGGGAATATACGGTATTGTTAAATCTGTCCCCATTTTCTTAAGAGTGCCCACTCTGGCGACAAGCACGCCAGGGGGTTCTGCGCATGCACAGTCGGTGTTTCTATTTCTATTTTAATGGTGTGAAAGCCATACAAGAGAATCGTAACTGATGTGGCTTATTATACAGTCAAACCTGTCTTAAGCAGCCAGCCAACACCAAGTAACTCACATGGACTGGTCCATGATATTCATAAACCAATAAATGAATCAGAAGTTCATTTATCAAAATGGGTAATTATGTCTAAAAATAGTCATATCACTGGCAAAAAGTGCAGATCCTGATGAGACGGCTCGTCACGAGCCGGCTCATCTGGATCTACACTTTTTGTAAGCCTATTTAGAGGTCTGTGGTGTTGAAAGGGTTAAGCAGCCAGCCAACGGATTCACAGACAGTTGCTGCTTAGCACAGGTGGCTGCTTAATAGAGGTGAAATGTATAATGAATCAACATATTGGGAATCTGGAAACTGGCTGCTTAATACAGATTGGCGATTTAATAGAGGTGACCACTAACACAGGTTTGACTGTAGTTTTATAATAAAACATAATAAAATTACTATAAACCAATTTACAATGTGTTAATAAATTATGCAAACATTAACCCTTTCAACACTACAGACCTCCTAATATGCTTACAAAAAGTGTAGATCCAAATGAGCTGGCTCGTGACAAGCCTTTTTGCCAGTAATATTACTATTTTTAGACAAAATTACCCATTTTAATAAATGGGCTGGTCCATATGTAACTTTTCTTATTAATTTATTAGTCTAAGAATATCATGCACCAGTCCATGTGAGTTACTTGGTGTTGAATGGATTAATATATAACTGGTTGCATATATATTACAAATCGAAAAGAAATTATAGACACATTAACCCTTAACCTGCCAATCACGACTAAAGTCGCTCTTTGTAAACAGTATAGAGCCAGATAAGACGGCACAGAACGTGCTTTGTGATCAGGCTCTATGCTGTTTGCTATTCGGATAGTGAAGCTAAAACACTTGTCTGAATAGCAAGCAACATAGATCCTGATTAGATGCTACGTAAAGTAACGCCACAGCTGATCTGGATCTATGTTTTTTGCACATTCCGCCAAAATTCCACCAAACTCTATTGTAGCTGCTTACAATTCTTTGTGCCAAATCAAATTTGGTGTTGGATTATTGATCGTGCCAGGGTAGACTGGTCCTAATATCCTGTCAGTGAGAGCTGTTGTGCTTGGCTAGACAAGAAATACCATAAGTTGGGTTGTGCTCTTTGATTGTCAGTTTGGTTAATAGTCAAGGAAAATTTGAAAAATGACTGCCAGTCATGCCAGGACGACAAGAATGATTGTTAATTATGTGTGTGTGTGTGTGTTTTACGTTTGTTTATCGTCGCTACCGGTTGCCCATATGAGCGATGCCTCCAGAAGAGATTAGTCATTTTAGATTTGTGGAGGATGGTGTAATGATACAGACAGAGACCCATTCCAGAATCTCCTCTGGTTCTTTTACGTGCACGGTGTAAAGTACTGACACGAAACCTCGGTTTAAAGTCCCAGCCTGAAAGATTGTTAATTTTATTATTATTATTTTATTTATGTCAGACAGAGACTTTATTAAATGGCTGGCACCTAGCGAAAATGGGCAGAAATTTAATTTAGACTAATATTACACACCTTTCGCACTTTTACATTACTGTATAATTTCAATGTATTATTGAAGTTAATTAATTATATGGCTCTGCCTTTTAAAGCTACACTACATCGATGAAAACTCAAACTTTTGCATAATGTATTTTCCTATTATATGTTATAATTTTTCCCCAAATAGAGTATTTCAACTAATAAACAAGGTTTGTTGACATAACAGAATAATGTACATAGGGTCGACACCCATGCTTAATACAACTCGTGTATCCTGAATAACACGATTTATGGTACAGATTTACCGTTATATCTCACATTTGTGCCTGTGCATATTTATTTGTAGACTAATGTTTGCGACATTATCTTGCGTTTAATACTGACTGATGACAAACAAACGTCAATTCAGGAGCATGTATGACCGTTATATGAAATCCTACTGTCAATTTTGAAAGTTTGTAGACCACAAAAACACTGTTTATTGATTCAATGTTAGTGTTCGAATGTATTCGGAGGAATTTGTAGTAGCAATGCATTTATAGGTGAAGAAATACATTTTATTTGCTTTTTGTGATGTAATGTCGCTTTAAATTTCGATATCATGCCATTCAAATGTTGTATTTCATGGTCAAACTGTGTATTTTAACCCTATTTTATTGACAGGTAGTAAATAAAATAATTTATGGATGTAATCACGCGCTTTCTCACTTCTAGCAAACATTCTGACCTAGAATGAGCTGTGAGTGTGCAGCATGCTACTCCTTTCACTATTTCAACTTTACAAATTCACTATTCACTATTTCTACTACACAAATTCACTATTTCTACTACATCAATTCACTATTCACTATTTCTACTACACAAATTCATTATTTCAACTTCACAAATCAAACTATTTCTACTACACAAATTCACTGTTTCAACTACACATATTCACTATTTCAACTTTACAAATTCACTATTCACTATTTCTACTACACAAATTCACTATTTCAACTACACAAATTCACTATTTCTACTACACAAATTCACTATTCACTATTTCTACTACACAAATTCACTATTTCAACTACACAAATTCACTATTTCTACTACACAAATTCATTATTTCAACTTCACAAATCAAACTATTTCTACTACACAAATTCACTGTTTCAACTACACATATTCACTATTTCAACTTTACAAATTCACTATTCACTATTTCTACTACACAAATTCACTATTTCAACTACACAAATTCACTATTTCTACTACACAAATTCACTATTCACTATTTCTACTACACAAATTCACTATTTCAACTACACAAATTCACTATTTCAACTACACACATTCACAATTTCAACTACACAAATTCACAATTTCAACTTCATAGATTCACGATTTCAACCCTCGCCTTCACAATTTCCACTCCCAAATTCTTGATTTCACAATTCCAACTGTCTGAATAGCACTGTTACACCACTGTTGATCAACAGTTGGAATTGTGAAATCAAGAATTTGGGAGTGGAAATTGTTTGCACATTGCTTTTAATTTATTCGGCAGATTAACGCTGTCAACACTACAGACCTCTAAATAAGCTTACAAAAAGTGTACATCCAGATGAGCCGGCACATTTTGCCACTAATATTAATATTTTTAGACAAAATTACCCATTTTGATAAATGAAATGGTCCAAATGTAATTTTCTTATTAATCCTTTCAACACTACAGGCCTCTAAATAGACTTACAAAAAGTGTAGATCCAGATGAGCCGGCTAGTGACAAGCTGTCTCATCAGGATCTGCACTTTGTGCCAGTAATAATTATTACTATTTTTAGATAAAATTACCCATTTTGATAAATGAACTGGTTAAAAGGTAATTTTCTTATTAATTTATTGGTCTAAAAATATCATGCACCAGTCCATGTCAGTTACTTGGGGTTGATTGGGTTAATTTATTGGTCTAAGAATATCATGCACCAGTCCATGTCAGTTACTTTGTGTTGATTGGGTTAATTTATTGGTCTAAGAATATCATGCACCAGTCCATGTCAGTTACTTGGGGTTGAATGGGTTAATTTATTGGTCTAAGAATATCATGCACCAGTCCATGTCAGTTACTTTGTGTTGATTGGGTTAATTTATTGGTCTAAGAATATCATGCACCAGTCCATGTCAGTTATTTTGTGTTGATTGGGTTAGGGGGTTAATGTGAACTTGGTAACTTCACTACACAAACTTGATAAAAGGCTCAACATCAATTCCACTGAGTATTTATAGTTTATAATCATGGTTTATTTGCTATTTGACATTTACATACATACCGTATTGTTCCTATTTATAGCGCCCGGGCGCGATGCAAAACACAAAAGGGGCGCGCTAATTAGAGTAATTAATTTCTGTAGTATAGGTGTGGAAAATCTCCGTTTCAATATCGGTAATTGCCAACTAATTGGAAGAAACTGCTAAGTGACCTTGCTTTGTCATAATGCGACGCCTACTACGTCATCGTGTGTTACCTAAATCGATCGATAATTATGTTCTGTACATGCGGTACATAATATGCCATGTAAATCGTATACATTTCGGTAAAGTTAACCCGTGGTTCTGTGGATTATTCCGCGTTATAAGCGTTATACGGTGTCTATGTAAATAACTATCCTTGTACTTTCGGTTAAATAACTCGAGGTATTGTTGATATTGTGTGAATTCTTCTGTGAAAATAAATACTTTTTTATAGCGATACACGTTCAACAAGTGATGCGCATATTATTCATGCATACTTAGTGATTCATGAGCTTAGAGTTTATATATATATTGGGTGGGGTGTTGTTTGTTTGTGTTTGTTTGTGTTTTTCTTTTTCAAACCTGACCTATTCACCGGTTCACCGGTACACCGTGTATTTTACACGTCGTGAAATTAACTTATATTGACATGGATTTGGTTACGACTTGTGAGGTCTATATCAAGGGTTGTTTCTATTGTTTAATGAACAGAAGTATAAATGGGTGCGACATTAAACCATAAAAACGACTGGGGCTCCGTCGCCGAGTGGTTACGGTCGTTGACTCCAAATCACTTGCCCATCACTGCTGCATGTTCGTCCCACTACGTCCACGTGTCTGTGGTATAGGCAGATGGCACCGACTCCAGTTCGGACAGAGGGTCTCCTTACGATCATCGACTGCTTGTTAATCCGAGCGCGTACGGTTTTCCTACATGGAACATTATATCCGGGGCAACTATCTCCATCAGCTTGAGGAATCAGCACCTTCCACAACACTAAGTGGCACGTATCCTCAACAATCATGTTTGCAATGGCTTGTGTAATCCTCTCGTGTTCACTTTTAGACAATGTTTTCTTAGGTGTACTGACGTAGGCACTAATTGACACTTGTTTCTTAGAGTCCGACATATCGGCTGAGGGATGTTTGTTCCGTAAATGGTTGTTGAGGTTTGACGTCGTTCCGCCAGGCGTGTACGCAAACTTGTCGTTGCATAGTTGGCATGTAGCGGAAGTCTTGTCGGCAGAGTGCGTGAAGAATTTCCATACAGCTGATGGCTGACGCGGAGGCATGATGAATTTTGAATAGTAGTTATAATTATCAGACAGAATGACAATAAATGAGAAAGTTTCACATTTTTATTTCTATATATACAAATTGGTGTAAAAATGAAGATTGACTCAATATTATTGAGTAAATAATTAGTTACAAAACATCCAATGACATTTTCCGTTTTATTCGTCGGTGTCTCACTTTGAAATGGTATGTTGTTCACAAAGAGGCAATTAGCATTGTTTTTCGTTTTAGTGACCATATTGGGACCATATTGATCATTTTATTTAAATAAGGTACTGGTCGATTTGCATAATTTCCCCATTAAAAGTTGTTTGAAGCTAAGCTTCTATAACAACACCTTGTACAAAGGTGTCGAGACGCCCGAGGGCGCGCGAGATTGGGAACAGGTGGCCAAGTTTTCGCACTTAAACAAACACACGAGGAGGTGTGAATCAGTGTACTTTATAGATTGAAATAACTAGAAATGACAAATATTAAAACAAAAATTGAAAATAGAATTATTTTATTTTTTAGTATTCGAATACCGAAATAGGATTCGAATATTCGGTCAGGTATTCGGATATTCGGATATTCGAATATTCGGTCCCATCCCTAATATATATATATATATATATATGGATTACGTTAAACAACAGTACTACCGACAGGTAGGCCAATTATTTCCTTTTAAGGGCCATTTCATGTTGCATTTTTACATGGGGGCGCCTATATTAGAGGTGGCGCTTTAAATAGGAACAATATGGTAATCATGATTTATTTGCTATTTGACATTTACATACATAATCATGACAATGCAAAGAAAAAAGCAAAATGGGGTTTGGGCAACAAGTTCTAACAACAATAGTAAACTGCCCTCCCCAGTATTTATTTCCAATTCTGCATTGATATGCATGAATGACTACAAAGTATAAGTATTTCTGGTGAATGATTTTACTGCCAATATATAATTATGCTCCTCACAAAACTGAACATAATGTCTTACATGGGAATTGAAAATCTCCATTAAATGATCATTTGATTTGACAAGTTAATATCCTATTTACTGGCTGACCAATGGTCTGTTATGAGCCATTATCAATAATATATCCCCAGACTCCAACCGCAATATAAACTAATACCATCCATTTATAACAGTAGAATTAACTCTTTGCATGCTGAGTAAAAATAAAGGCTATGAATAATTCTAATAAATGTAGCAGACGACAATTCGTTAATGTGTTTTTCTTATTTGTAACGGAAAACTCTGGAAATCTGTCCTGGAATTTTATTAGAATTGTGTCAACTCTGGAAATCTGTCATGGAATTTCATTAGAATTGTGTCAACTCTGGAAATCTGTCCTGGAATTTCATTAGAATTGTGTCAACTCTGTGGAAATCTGTCCTGGAATTTCATTAGAATTGTGTCAACTCTGGAAATCTGTCATGGAATTTCATTAGAATTGTGTCAACTCTGGAAATCTGTCCTGGAATTTCATTAGAATTGTGTCAACTCTGGAAATCTGTCCTGGAATTTCATTAGAATTGTGTCAACTCTGGAAATCTGTCCTGGAATTTCATTAGAATTGTGTCAACTCTGGAAATCTGTCATGGAATTTCATTAGAATTGTGTCAACTCTGGAAATCTGTCATGGAATTTCATTAGAATTGTGTCAACTCTGGAAATCTGTCATGGAATTTCATTAGAATTGTGTCAACTCTGTTGTTGGTTTTTGTTGTGTGAAAATCTGTCATGGAATTTCATTAGAATTGTGTCAACTCTGGAAATCTGTCATGGAATTTCATTAGAATTGTGTCAACTCTGGAAATCTGTCATGGAATTTCATTAGAATTGTGTCAACTCTGGAAATCTGTCATGGAATTTCATTAGAATTGTGTTGTTACGACACTAAATTATCATAAGATTTCCGTGACCTATTTGACCTATTTTCACTGCTAAGAGTTAGAGTACACCGAATACCATCTAAATATTACATACCGATAAAGTGTGCTCAGATCTACTCAAACCATATAAGATTGTACTAGAACACTTACAAGTCCGCACAAGATCTTCTAATGGTCGGATTTTCATTGAAACATCACAGAAATGATCAGTATGAGACTTATAGTTGTCATAGCCTATAATGATCTTCGTGTTGCACTCGGTTCATATTTCACAAAGTTATGGTTCGCTGAATCTCACGGCATTTCTCAAGCTCCTACTCCCGGAGCTCGATAAACAAAATTGAACGTTTCAGAGGCACAGTAACTGTTTTTATTCGATTTATTTCCCTTCCATGATGTCACAGGCTCGTGGGGGGTATGAACATTGCTTCCATGATGTCACATGCATGTGGGGGGTATGATGTTACAGGCATGTCGAAAGGGATCTGACATGGGGGGGGGCGCATGAGCATTGCTTCCATGATGTTACAGGCGTGTCGGAAGGGAGCTGACATGGGTGGGGGCATGAGCATTGCTTCCATGATGTTACAGGCGTGTCGGAAGGGAGCTGACATGGAGGGCATGAGCATTGCTTCCATGATGTCACAGGCACGTGGGGTGGTATGAGCATTGCTTCCATGATGTCACAGGCATGTGGGGGCGTATGAGCATTGCTTCCATGATGTCACAGGCACGTGGGGGCATATGAGCATTGCTTCCATGATGTTACAGGCGTGTCGGAAGGGAGCTGACATGGGGGGGCATGAGCATTGCTTCCATGATGTCACAGGCACGTGGGGTGGTATGAGCATTGCTTCCATGATGTCAGAGGCACGTGGGGGCGTATGAGCATTGCTTCCATGATGTTACAGGCGTGTCGGAAGGGAGCTGACATGGGTGGGGGCATGAGCATTGCTTCCATGATGTTACAGGTGTGTCGGAAGGGAGCTGACATGGGGGGGCATGAGCATTGCTTCCATGATGTCACAGGCACGTGGGGTGGTATGAGCATTGCTTCCATGATGTCAGAGGCACGTGGGGGCGTATGAGCATTGCTTCCATGATGTCAGAGGCATGTGGGGGCATATGAGCATTGCTTCCATGATGTCAGAGGCATGTGGGGGCATATGAGCTTTTGATGTCAGAGACACGTGGGGGCGTATGAGCATGCTTCCATGATGTCAGAGGCACGTGGGGGCATATGAGCATTGCCTCCATGATGTCAGAGGAACGTGGGGGCATATGAGCATTGCTTCCATGATGTCAGAGGCACGTGGGGGCGTATGAGCATTGCTTCCATGATGTCACAGGCATGTGGAGGGTATGAGCATTGCTTCTATGATGTCACAGGCACGTGGGGGCATATGAGCATTGCTTCCATGATGTCACAGGCATGTGGGGGCGTATGAGCATTGCTTCCATGATGTCACAGGCACATGGGGGCATATGAGCATTGCTTCCATGATGTCACAGGCACGTGGGGTGGTATGAGCATTGCTTCCATGATGTCAGAGGCACGTGGGGGCGTATGAGCATTGCTTCCATGATGTCAGAGGCACATGGGGGCGTATAAGCATTGCTTCCATGATGTCAGAGGCATGTGGGGGCATATGAGCATTGCTTCCATGATGTCAGAGGCACGTGGGGGCATATGAGCATTGCTTCCATGATGTCAGAGGCACGTGGGGGCGTATGAGCATTGCTTCCATGATGTCACAGGCATGTGGAGGGTATGAGCATTGCTTCCATGATGTCACAGGCACGTGGGGGCATATGAGCATTGCTTCCATGATGTCACAGGCATGTGGGGGCTTATGAGCATTGCTTCCATGATGTCACAGGCATGTGGGGGCGTATGAGCATTGCTTCCATGATGTCACAGGCACATGGGGGCATATGAGCATTGCTTCCATGATGTCACAGGCACGTGGAGGGTATGAGCACTGCTTCCATGATGTCACAGGCACGTGGGGGCATATGAGCATTGCTTCCATGATGTCACAGGCACGTGGAGGGTATGAGCATTGCTTCCATGATGTCAGAGGCACGTGGGGGCATATGAGCATTGCTTCCATGATGTCACAGGCACGTGGGGGCTTATGAGCATTGCTTCCATGATGTCAGAGGCATGTGGGGGCATATGAGCATTGCTTCCATGATGTCACAGGCACGTGGGGGCTTATGAGCATTGCTTCCATGATGTCACAGGCATGTGGGGGCATATGAGCATTGCTTCCATGATGTCACAGGCACGTGGAGGGTATGAGCATTGCTTCCATGATGTCACAGGCACGTGGGGGCATATGAGCATTGCTTCCATGATGTCAGAGGCATGTGGGGGCGTATGAGCATTGCTTCCATGATGTCAGAGGCACGTGGGGGGTATGAGCATTGCTTCCATGATGTCAGAGGCATGTGGGGGCGTATGAGCATTGCTTCCATGATGTCAGAGGCACGTGGGGCGTATGAGCATTGCTTCCATGATGTCAGAGGCACGTGGGGGGGTATGAGCATTGCTTCCATGATGTCAGAGGCATGTGGGGGCGTATGAGCATTGCTTCCATGATGTCAGAGGCACGTGGGGGGTATGAACATTGCTTCCATGATGTCAGAGGCGCGTCTGAAGGGAGCTGACGTGGGTGGGCATGAGCATTGCTTCCATGATGTTACAGGCGTGTCGGAAGGGAGCTGACATGGGGGGGCATGAGCATTGCTTCCATGATGTTACAGGCATGTCGGAAGGGAGCTGACATGGGGGCGCATGAGCATTGCTTCCATGGTGTTACAGGCATGTCGGAAGGGAGCTGACATGGGTGGGGGCATGAGCATTGCTTCCATGATGTTACAGGCGTGTCGGAAGGGAGCTGACATGGGGGGGCATGAGCATTGCTTCCATGATGTCACAGTAGCGTCTGAAGGGAGCTGACATGGGGGGCATGAGCATTGCTTCCATGATGTCACAGTAGCGTCTGAAGGGAGCTGATGTGTGGGGCATGAGCATTGCTTCCATGATGTCACAGTAGCGTCTGAAGGGAGCTGATGTGGGGGGCATGAGCATTGCTTCCATGATGTCACAGTAGCGTCTGAAGGGAGCTGATGTGGGGGGCATGAGCATTGTAAAGTGATCCTCAACCAAAAAAATTTGAATAACCAGAACATCTCAGACACTATATTTCACTTAAATTGCATAAATAACTATTTCAAAGGACTTTTTGCAGCACCAGGCTTAAAGCGACATTACATAGTAAAAAATGCCTTTTTAAGTATTAATAGAATTGCTACTACAAATTCTTCCGAAATAATTCGAACACTAAACTTTTAATAAATAAAAAGTGTTTTTGTGATCTACAAACTCGAAAGTGAAAGTAGGATTTTATATAACGGTCAGCTATGCTCCTGAATTGACATGTGTTTATTATTGGAGTCTATAGTAGTTCGTGCTACTTGTCAGATATTATTTAAATCAGATTAGTCTAAAAATAAATATGTGAAGGCACAAAATGTGAGATATAACAGTAAATCTGTATCATAAATGTTGTTATTCATGATACGCGCGTTGTATTACGCGTGAATGTTGACCATATTCACATTATTTTGTTATGTTAACAAACGTTGTATACGTATATATATATTACACAGTTAAAATACTCAGATTCTGTGGCAAATATTTGGAGGAAAAAAATACCATAATATTGGAAATTACATTCTTTAGAAATTTGCTTTTTCACTGATGTAGTGTCGCTTTAATGTGTGTATGAGTTTAGGACAATATCCAAGTACATGTTTCAAATACTGAAGTTGGATAGCCGTACACATAGGGGTGAACCAGTAACCGTGTAGAGTGACACCAACTTTTAATACTGCGACACCGAGTGCTTCTATGAATACTGAGGCCGCGGTGCTAAATATTAGGGACCATAATTACGGTCTGTGCTGCCCCCGATGCAACACATCTGTGTTAGTAATCTACCGATGCACAGCTGCAACACTACTGCGGAGACATGCTTTTTATTTTCAAAAACACTCTAGTTTCGTTAATTATATTGTACTTGCATAATGATTATAGGCTTGCTGTGAACAATTCTCTGAATTCTGTGAACATAATTTCTAATATATCCTCCCATTCCCCGTAGGCAAACTTTGGCTGTGAAATGAAATTATAGAAATTGAGCTGCGATACTTGGAGAATTAAATAAAGGAAGCCGCCCCCGAGTTTCTGGAGATTACAATTATGTGCTATTACGGACCGGGAAATATGTGAGATGGTACGATCGGACAAGTAGGTTTTCTCCGGGTACTCTGGTTTCCTCCCACACGAATGACCACATTTACGCTTTCATCCGCGCCAACGAGAGTGATTAATATAAGTTGTTAAACTTGCTTCGCAATCGTTGTAAAATAAATAAAGTTTAAATTAAAAAAATAAAAGACGGACGGATATGTAGTCCAGTGGTAACACGCTGGACTGGTAATCCAGGGATCGCAGGTTCGATCCCCCGTCTGACCCTAATAAAATTAACAGTCTTTCAGATGGGACGTTAAACCGAGGTCTCGTGTCGGTGCTTTACACTGTGCACGTAAAAGAACCAGAGGAGATTCTGGAATGGGCCTGTCTCTGTCTGTATCATGCACTATCCTCCAAAATCTAAAATGACTAATCTCTTCAGGAGGCGTCGCTCATATGGGCAACCGGTAGCGACGATAAATAAACGTAAAATACAGACATAAACATATTTCTGTGCTCGTATGATGAAGTGACGTTATAGCAGAATAGCAACATTAATATTTGCATAATGTAAATTCCTAAGATTTTTAATAAAGTGTTGGATACATGAATTTCTAATACGTTCTTACTCGCCTATAAGACAAGTTTTTTACTACCAGATGATGGCCTGAAAGTGGCTTCCCGTCTTATAAAAGTGCTATAAATTAATAAACTTTGGTTTGTTTTTAAAGCAGCATTACATCGTAATAAAGGATGTTTTTGGTAAAATATAAGTACTAATGTGTGTGTGTTTACAAAATTCGAAATAGTCGCTCAGAAACGATAAAATTCCAATAAATATAAACCATCGAACGTTATATGAACCTACTTTCGGTTTCGAGTTTGTTTTATCGCAAAAATACACTATTTACCAATTGAACATAATTATACAAAGTATAATGTAAGAACGTGTAGCAGCATTGCTACCCATACGTAAAATTTGAATTTTTCAAATATCTTTTATTTCATACGATGTAATGCTGCTTTAAATATGTTTGTTAAATGGTATCCATGTACATGTACATAATTATGTTTAGGAAGAAAATACTTCTGACGATATAAATGTCTTCAACTTGCACTGGCCAAATATGCAATTTATATAATTATGGTCTTGTGTCTATTTTATCAGCCCGTCTTTATATGTAAGTGCATGCCAAAACTCACAGATTTCTGGATATAAGTAGGGGGGTTGTCTTAATGACAAGATCATCTTATAAGTGAGTGCATGCCAAAACCCACAGATTTATGGACATAAGTAGGGGGGTTGTCTTAATGACAAGATCATCTTATATGTAAGTGCATGCCAAACCCCACAGATTTCAGGACATAAGTAGGGGGGTTGTCTTAATGACAAGATCATCTTATAAGTGAGTGCATGCCAAAACCCACAGATTTATGGACATAAGTAGGGGGGTTGTCTTAATGACAAGATCATCTTATATGTAAGTGCATGCCAAACCCCACAGATTTCAGGACATAAGTAGGGGGGTTGTCTTAATGACAAGATCATCTTATAAGTGAGTGCATGCCAAAACCCACAGATTTATGGACATAAGTAGGGGGGTTGTCTTAATGACAAGATCATCTTATATGTAAGTGCATGCCAAACGCCACAGATTTCAGGACATAAGTAGGGGGGTCGTCTTATTGGCAATATTGCCTTATATGCGAGTGCATGCCAAACCCCACAGATTTCAGGACCTAAGTAGGGGGTCGTCTTATAGTCAAGATTGTCTTATATGCAAGTGCATGCCAAAACCCACAGATTTCAGGACCTAAGTAGGGGGTCGTCTTATAGACAAGATTGTCTTATATGCGAGTACATGCCAAAACCCACAGATTTCAGGACATAAGTAAGGGGATCGTCTTATAGACAAGATTGTCTTATATGCATGTATGGATGGTACATTGTTCGATCTTATTTCTTTGCTCCACAACAGACAAGGCCAATTACTTATTTTTTATCTCCATACTGCTGCTAAGCAATAGGCACACTGTACTATATACTCAATAGATCAGATCAATATCTATTGGAATAGATACCAGCATCAGGAATGGCTGCTAATATTTTGTGGGAATTTTATCTCCATACTGCTGATAAGCAATAGGCACACTGTACTATATACCAAATAAATCAATTTGTATTGGAATAGATACCAGCATCAGGAATGGCTGCTAATATTTTGTGGGAAGTGATAAATGTCCAATAGCAATAGGCACACGGTACTATATACCCAATAGATCAATATCTATTTGAATAGATACTGGCATGCTGTACCATACTGTAGCATGCTGTGTACCATACTGTACCATGTGGTACCATGTTGTACAATACTGTACCATAGTGTACCATGTGGTGCCAATACTGTACCATGTTGTACAATGCTGTACCATGCGGTACCATACTGTACCATGTGGTACCATACTGTACCATGCTGTACCATGTTGTACCATGCTGTACCATACTGTACCATGTGGTACCATACTGTACCATGTTGTACAATGCTGTACCATGTTGTACAATGCTGTACCATTCTTTACAATTATCATGTTTACATAAGCAACCAGTGTAAGTCAGGTGTAAATTGTGTTTAATATTGGTAGTGCATATACAGTAAAACATTCATCTTCCTGTCACGCTAGATTTTAATTTTTCAGTTAATACCAATGATATCGAATTTTATATAACATAATTTGCGCTGCCGACGAGTAATATCGCCATTGCATATTTTCGTATTTCGCGAGTGTAATAACTATGCAAATGAGCACTGTAATTATTCATATGCTCTGTAAACAAGATAAACAACCAACAATTCGATCCCCCGTCTGACCCTAATAAAATGAACAGTCTTTCAGATGGGACGTTAAACCGAGGTCTCGTGTCGGTGCTGTACACTGTGCACGTAAAAGAACCAGAGGAGATTCTGGAATGGGTCTTTGTCTGTATCATTGCACTATCCTCCACAAATCTAAAATGACTAATCTCTTCAGGAGGCGTCGCTCATATGGGCAACCGGTAGCGACGATAAATAAACGTAAAAACACACTTGCAGGATAAGAATGGCAGGGATCAGTTTAGAGGGCAATGTGAGCGAAATTGTCGCCCTAGGGACCCTGACTTCGCCCTCTGAAAAAAAAAATTAAATTTTTTGTTTGTTTTTTCCCAAAATTGTGTCTAGTAAGATACACTGGCCCATTATAAAGCACTCCTTCTATTCAAATGTTGTATTTAATGGTTGTATTGTGCATTTTAACCCTATTTTGCAGAAGTATATTAAAGAACACCATTTAAGGAAGCGATCACGAGCTTTCTCACTTCTCCCATAAATTCTGACCTAGAATGAACCCTGAGAATGGGTTCAGATGTCTCAAGAATAAGTAATCCTGCAGCCGTTAAATGCTGCAATCTGAGCTAATTAATTCTTCAATGCCTCAACCCACTCAATCTATTTGTCAGATCTAAGTAGATGTTGGTGTATCTATACAAGAAACATAGTAATAAACTTATAAATGTGGCCTAAATTAATGTCTATTTAATTATTGATTTACAATCGTGATTTTGCAAGAACAAAAGGAAGAACAGTTACAGAATTAGCTAGCTGTACCATATATATGTTTTATAACCTTTTAGAACTAGTCTCAACAGTTATTGATCTAAAATGCACTGAGAACAGTTTTCCTGCAATTAACTCTTTGCATGCTGGGTGAAATAAAGGCTATAAATAGTTCAAATAATTGTAGCAGCCGACTTTCTTATCATGGAATTTGCATGACATATTTGACTGTTATTTTCACCACTAGCTTGCAAAAAGAGTTAAACCGAGGATGCCTTCTTCATCTCTCATAAATTCCTGACACTTGCACAGTAAAGAAGCTGGTACATGTTTCTGCTCAGTTATTAGCTTGAGCTACTGTGAAGAAGCTGGTACAAGTTTCTGCGCAGTTATTAGCTTGGGCTACTGTGAAGAAGCCGGTACATGTTTCTGCTCAGTTATTAGCTTGAACTACTGTGAAGAAGCTGGTACAAGTTTCTGCTCAGTTATTAGCTTGAGCTACTGTGAAGAAGCTGGTACAAGTTTCTGCTCAGTTATTAGCTTGGGCTACTGTGAAGAAGCCTGTACAAGTTTCTGCTCAGTTATTAGCTTGGGCTACTGTGAAGAAGCTGGTACAAGTTTCTGCTCAGTTATTAGCTTGAACTACTGTGAAGAAGCCGGTACAAGTTTCTGCTCAGTTATTAGCTTGGGCTACTGTGAAGAAGCTGGTACAAGTTTCTGCTCAGTTATTAGCTTGGGCTACTGTGAAGAAGCTGGTACAAGTTTCTGCTCAGTTATTAGCTTGGGCTACTGTGAAGAAGCCGGTACAAGTTTCTGCTCAGTTATTAGCTTGAGCTACTGCGAAGAAGCTGGTACAAGTTTCTACGCAGTTATTAGCTTGAGCTACTGTGAAGAAGCTGGTACAAGTTTCTGCTCAGTTATTAGCTTGAGCTATTGTGAAGAAGCAGGTACAAGTTTCTGCTCAGTTATTAGCTTCAGCTACTGTGAAGAAGCCGGTACAAGTTTCTGCTCAGTTATTAGTGTAGCCCATGGCAGGCCTTATTTATATGTTGATAGACAAAGGTATATTGTGTATTATTATTGTACTGCAAGCAACTCTCTTATCTGTATATGTACGGTAGCTGTTCCTTTCTCTTCTATGACAGTTACCCATGTGTGTCCAGTATATAGTGTTATCTACTGTATATGTACGGTAACTGTTCCTTTCTCTTCTATGACGGTTACCCATGTGTGTCCAGTATATAGTGTTATCTACTGTATATGTATGGTAACTGTTCCTTTCTCTTCTATGACAGTTACCCATGTGTGTCCAGTATATAGTGTTATCTACTGTATATGTACGGTAACTGTTCCTTCCTCTTCTATGACAGTTACCCATGTGTGTCCAGTATATAGTGTTATCTACTGTATATGTACGGTAACTGTTCCTTCCTCTTCTATGACAGTTACCCATGTGTGTCCAGTATATAGTGTTATCTACTGTATATGTACGGTAACTGTTCCTTCCTCTTCTATGACAGTTACCCATGTGTGTCCAGTATATAGTGTTATCTACTGTATATGTACGGTAACTGTTCCTTCCTCTTCTATGACAGTTACCCATGTGTGTCCAGTATATAGTGTTATCTACTGTGGTGTAACGTCATGTAATTATGTCCGAGTGATAGTACGGGAGAATGACGTATGTGAGGTCAAATCCCTAATTCACTATTAACCCCAACTAAACCTGTTTTGCCGCCCTTTCTAATAACCCACGCACTGGAGAAAAAGAAGTCAACATGTACATATCAGCAATGTCTTGTGACAATGTCAGAATAAAATAGTTGTATACTTGCTTTGTTTAGATCTACCTCTGATCTCTTAAATAAATATTCATAAGAGCGAATACTATACAGTCGATTCTGGTAAGAAACCATTTATTAGTAATCTGTGGTATTTATAATGAAATCTGTGATAGCGGCTGTGATATTTTGCGGGTGGAATAGTGTATGCATACATCCGGGTGGATTAGTGTACATATTTCATATTACGGGTGGATTAGTGTATATATTTCATATTCCGGGTGGATTGGTGTATATATTTCATATTACGGGTGGATTAGTGTACATATTTCATATTCCGGGTGGATTAGTGTATATATTTCATATTACGGGTGGATTAGTGTACATATGTCATATTCCGGGTGGATTAGTGTATATATTTCATATTACGGGTGGATTAGTGTACATATTTCATATTCCGGGTGGATTAGTGTATATATTTCATATTCCGGGTGGATTAGTGTATATATTTCATATTACGGGTGGATTAGTGTACATATTTCATATTCCGGGTGGATTAGTGTATATATTTCATATTACGGGTGGATTAGTGTATATATTTCATATTCCGGGTGGATTAGTGTATATATTTCATATTACGGGTGGATTAGTGTACATATTTCATATTCCGGGTGGATTAGTGTATATATTTCATATTCCGGGTGGATTATGTATATATTTCATATTACGGGTGGATTAGTGTATATATTTCATATTCCGGGTGGATTAGTGTATATATTTCATATATGTGTTTCTATTGGTTGTTATTGTTATTACAGGTGTTTGTTTATTTATTGATACGATGTATAAACTACATTGAATCTCGGATACGGGTTCTGGTTGAATTATTTAGTCCCATGAAGACCTGGTGACATACTGTGATAGGTTGTTCTCTAGGCTGAGAGCAGGGTTCCAGCTACTGAGGGTGATTTGGGAGTTGTAGTCTCCCTAAGCTGTCCCTTAGAATGTTGAGTGTCGAACCTATTATCGGGAAAGGAGGGGAGGGTCAAACCTGTGATCCCTGGATTGTGAGTCCGACTTCTTAACTACAGGACCCGCTACCTTGGCTAGTTCTATAAACATCTTCCCACATATACACTGTATGTCTTCCTAGCACGTTAAACATATTCTATTAAAATATTGATTGATTCAAACATAAAAACCACAATGTGTTTATTTTATTATCTCCCTTGCTAATTTTATTTATATAATATAAAATATAATATATATTTTTTAAATGTTTAAATGATATTCATAATTACGTTTTAGAAAAGAAAGCAAGCACCCTGAGATTGAACGTTTCATCAACTTGCACTGGCTAAACATGCAATTTATACTGAACGTTTCATCAACTTGCACTGGCTAAACATGCAATTTATACTGAACGTTTCATCAACTTGCACTGGCTAAACATGCAATTTATACTGAACGTTTCATCAACTTGCACTGGCTAAACATGCAATTTATACTGAACGTTTCTTCAACTTGCACTGGCTAAACATGCAATTTATACTGAACGTTTCATCAACTTGCACTGGCTAAATATGCAATTTATACTGAACATTTCTTCAACTTGCACTGGCTAAACATGCAATTTATACTGAACATTTCTTCAACTTGCACTGGCTAAACATGCAATTTATACTGAACGTTTCTTCAACTTGCACTGGCTAAACATGCAATTTATACTGAACATTTCATCAACTTGCACTAGCTAAACATGCAATTTATACTGAACATTTCATCAACTTGCACTGGCTAAACACGCAATTTATACTGAACATTTCATCAACTTGCACTGGCTAAGCATGCAATTTATACTGAACATTTCATCAACTTGCACTGGCTAAGCATGCAATTTATACTGAACATTTCTTCAACTTATACTGGCTAAGCATGCAATTTATACTGAACATTTCATCAACTTGCACTGGCTAAACATGCAATTTATACTGAACATTTCATCAACTTGCACTGGCTAAACATGCAATTTATACTGAACATTTCATCAACTTGCACTGGCTCAACATGCAATTTATGCTTGTGCCTGGTGTCCATTTTATCAATCCGTCTTATATGCAGGTTTCAAGACCAAAGTAAGGGGGTCGCCTTATAGGTGAGCTTGTCTTATAGGTGAGATTGCCTTATAGGTGAGCTCGTCTTATAGGTGAGATCGTCTTATAATTTGAGATCGTCTTATAGGTGAGCTCGTCTTATAGGTGAGCTCATCTTATAGGTGAGATCGTCTTATAGGTGAGATCGCCTTATAGGTGAGATTGTCTTATAGGTGAGCTCGTCTTATAGGTGAGATTGCCTTATAGGTGAGCTCGTCTTATAGGTGAGATCGTCTTATAGGTGAGCTCGTCTTATAGGTGAGCTCGTCTTATAGGTGAGCTCGTCTTATAGGTGAGCTCGTCTTATAGGTGAGATCGTCTTATAGGTGAGATCGTCTTATAGGGGAGATCACCTTATAGGTGAGATCGCCTTATAGGTGAGATCGTCTTATAGGTGAGATCGCCTTATAGGTGAGATCGTCTTATAGGGGAGATCGCCTTATAGGTGAGATCGTCTTATAGGGGAGATCGCCTTATAGGTGAGATCGCCTTATAGGTGAGATCGCCTTATAGGTGAGATTGTCTTATAGGTGAGCTCGTCTTATAGGTGAGATCGTCTTATAGGTGAGCTCGTCTTATAGGGGAAATCGTCTTATAGGTGAGTATGGATGGTAATTCTGCCTACAGATAAACAAAGAACCGGAGGTTGTAACTTACCACATGTTTGGCTTCAGCATGAATGTTGCAATACACACACAGGTTTGTTAGAAATGCAACATCCAATACTAATGAAGTTGACATTTGATGGGTAAAGTCTTAAAAGTGTTGCCCAATTAGTAATGTAAAAGCTTATAGGCTGGCTTGTCAAGATAACTGTATAATTATTCCTGACACTGCTCAATCTGATTATTACTACGGGAAGCTTTACTGGCAACCATCGTTACTAGCAACCATTGACAACAGCTGCCACTGTTGTTTATTAGGTTTGGTTTGAACGCATCATTCTTGTTAACAATGGTCATATAGCTAGACAATATTCGTGATGCCATAATTGTCTATAATTGGCTGTCCGATTAGCGCGCTCGCTTCTCACCAATGCAACCCGGGTTCGATTCTCAGACCGGGAAGTATGTGAGATGGTACGGTTGTCAGCAGATTGGACAGGTGGGTTGACACCTGTCTTACCTGTACAATGACATTGTTTCGTGGTCCCATTTAGCACATTGCATGTATTTTCAACCTGTGTAATCTGACTATAACCCAAATTACACAATTGGGACAATCCAAATATCCTACAGGTAAGCTGTTTCTCAGGTAAGTTGAGCTAAGCCAATTATCACCTTACAATGTGTGGTCATCTATTGAATGGATTTTTACAGGTATTTGTGTTCAATGATAATCCCATTAAATTTGAGATGTACACATAGCCTATGTTTGACCAGTGTCTTTCAGATGGGACGTTAAACCGAGGTCTCGTGTCGGTGCTGTACACCGTGCACGTAAAAGAACCAGAGGAGACTGTAATGGGTCTCTTCCTGTATCATTGCACTATCCTCCAAAATCTAAAATGACTAATCTCTTCAGGAGGCGTCGCTCATATGGGCAACCGGTAGCGACGATAAATAAACGTAAAACACACAGTGTTTGCAAACCCATTTATTAAATGTCACTGGAAGTGTAAGGATGAATACGCCAAAAAGAAAACGCAATTTTTCTAATGATTTTAATGGAACGCCAGCCCCAAAACGATGCCGTGTAATGCTTTCAATAAAGCAAAAAGTGGAGTTAATTAATGCATCGGAAGCACCCGTTACACAGCAACACCCGTTACACAGCAACACCCGTTACAAAGCAACACTTCGGATGAATTTGGCATCAGCAGATCATCCGTGGCAGATATTATCAAACAGAAGGACTTTTATAGGGACCAGCTTACACCTTGCAACTTTCGCAATGAAATGATGTGATGTGTGCTAACATACAATGTATATACAGCTACACCATTCATAACTATTTAATGTTAACATGTACACGTGTATATTTGTAACTAATGTATGAATACGCATACAAAAATGATGCAAGTACCAGTATATCCAATGGATACCTTGCTGTAAAAAATTGTTATCATTGAGAGACATCAGTTACTGCCCCTGAATACTCCTCTAAAGCTGTTTCCTCTGTTTTTATCGTTGCTTCCTTTGCACAATATCCTATCCGACAGTATAATTAACCAATGGGTTAAAAATTCTGTATATTTTTTATATCGATTAACTAACATCGATTAACTAACATGATTTGGATAAAATCACATTTATCATAGCTCAACATCTGGTTAGGGAACAACTGTAAAAACAAAGGATTCCAACTGACATTTAAGGATAAATCGGAATTTGTCTGCCAAGGGAGGTAATAGAAAAGACAGCGAGGTTCCTCATTAATTAGCATGATTATCATATATATACGATCACATTTAAGTCCGCCTCCGTGGTCGAGTGTTTATGGTCGCTGACTTGTATACCACTGTAACCTATCATCACTGATGGTCACAGGTTCGAGCCCCGCTCAGGTCGTGTCTCATTTATATGAAAAATTTGGCAGTTTCTTACGGAGGTTGGTGCACCCAAGTACTGGTTAATCGTTGGAGCCTGCCCAGGAAAGGTGTTGTTAGGTAAACTGCCCGCTGGCGATATAGCCAGAAATGGCGCTGATGCAGCCGTAAAACCCGAAATATAGCATAACGTAACGATCACATTTATCATACAGCGGTAGAGAACAACAGTAAAATCGAAGGATATCATAACGTGTTTAGGGAACAACAGAAGAAACAAAGGATTCCGACTAAAACATAACCAATATACATTTCGGGATAAATCAGACTTTATCTGCCAAGGGAGGTAATAGAAAAACCAGCAATGATGCATTTAAATATGTAGTGCAATTTCATTAGAAATCTGTGGTAATATGATATATCACATAGAATATGTATATGTATCGTTAAGCATAGATTATCCCGCGATGTTGGATGTGTTTTAAACAGTCTTCATGCTCCAAGCCCTTATACCCTTTCTAAAAATGTTTTGCTGGCATGAACTAGACACAAATGCACATTCTGTCTAATCACTATATGCAAAGTGCAAGAATTTCAATACGGGAAATGTCGATTTTATTTTCAAAATGTCGTCATTGTTTTAGATTTCAGCGTGTGAGTGCTATGTAAGTGTGGCTTATTGCCGACGACATATGGAATGCCCCTCGTCTCAATCATGGCTTACTGCCCACGACATATGTAATGCCCCTCGTCTCAATCATGGCTTACTGCCCACGACATATGTAATGCCCCTCGTCTCAATCATGGCTTACTGCCCACGACATATGGAATGCCCCTCGTCTCAATCATGGCTTACTGCCCACGACATATGTAATGCCCCTCGTCTCAATCATGGCTTACTGCCCACGACATATGGAATGCCCCTCGTCTCAATCATGGCTTACTGCCACGACATATGGAATGCCCCTCGTCTCAATCATGGCTTACTGCCCACGACATATGTAATGCCCCTCGTCTCAATCATGGCTTACTGCCCACGACATATGGAATGCCCCTCGTCTCAATCATGGCTTACTGCCCACAACATATGTAATGCCCCTCGTCTCAATCATGGCTTACTGCCCACGACATATGGAATGCCCCTCGTCTCAATCATGGCTTACTGCCCACGACATATGGAATGCCCCTCGTCTCAATCATGGCTTACTGCCCACGACATATGGAATGCCCCTCGTCTCAATCATGGCTTACTGCCACGACATATGGAATGCCCCTCATCTCGATCATGGCTTACTGCCTACGACATATGGAATGCCCCTCGTCTCAATCATGGCTTACTGCCCACGACATATGGAATGCCCCTCATCTCAATCATGGCTTACTGCCCACGACATATGGAATGCCCTCGTCTCAATCATGGCTTACTGCTGACGACATATGTAATGCCCCTCGTCTCAATCATGGCTTACTGCCCACGACATATGTAATGCCCCTCGTCTCAATCATGGCTTACTGCCCACGACATATGTAATGCCCCTCATCTCAATCATGGCTTACTGCTGACAACATATGGAATGCCCCTCGTCTCAATCATGGCTTACTGCCCACGACATATGTAATGCCCCTCATCTCGATCATGGCTTACTGCCCACGACATATGGAATGCCCCTCGTCTCAATCATGGCTTACTGCTGACGACATATGTAATGCCCCTCGTCTCAATCTTGGCTTACTGCCCACGACATATGTAATGCCCCTCGTCTCAATCTTGGCTTACTGCCCACGATATATGGAATGTCCCTCATCTCAATCATGGCTTACTGCCGATAACATATGTAATGCCCCTCATCTCAATCATGGCTTACTGCCCACGACATATGGAATGCCCCTCGTCT
Organism: Archivesica marissinica; assembly: GCA_014843695.1. Classification (NCBI taxonomy): domain Eukaryota; kingdom Metazoa; phylum Mollusca; class Bivalvia; order Venerida; family Vesicomyidae; genus Archivesica; species Archivesica marissinica. The sequence goes on along the minus strand of CM026397.1, from coordinate 23,957,081 downwards.
CAATCATGGCTTACTGCCGATAACATATGGAATGCCCCTCGTCTCAATCATGGCTTACTGCCGGCGACATATGGAATGCCCCTCGTCTCAATCATGGCTTACTGCCGGCGACATATGGAATGCCCCTCGTCTCAATCATGGCTTACTGCCGGCGACATATGGAATGCCCCTCGTCTCAATCATGGCTTACTGCCGCGACATATGGAATGCCCCTCGTCTCAATCATGGCTTACTGGGGACATATGGAATGCCCTCGTCTCAATCATGGCTTACTGCCGCGACATATGGAATGCCCCTCGTCTCAATCATGGCTTACTGCCGGCGACATATGGAATGCCCCTCGTCTCAATCATGGCTTACTGCCGGCGACATATGGAATGCCCCTCGTCTCAATCATGGCTTACTGCCGGCGACATATGGAATGCCCCTCGTCTCAATCATGGCTTACTGCCGGCGACATATGGAATGCCCCTCGTCTCAATCATGGCTTACTGCCGACGACATATCAGATATTAGATTGCTGAAGTACTACCATTGTATTGCTCTTAACACCTTAAATTCTGTATGCTTATGTTGTCGGCTTATGTTGTATGCATTGTTTTTTCTTCAGATGGAAAAATAATACCATAATTCATATGCATATGCCATTTACAGAGTTATTTATCCTAGTGTTAACTTTAGTAAACCGCCATTTACAGAGTTATTTATCCTAGTGTTAACTTTAGTAAACCACCATTTACAGAGTTATTTATCCTAGTGTTAACTTTAGTAAACCACCATTTACAGAGTTATTTATCCTAGTGTTAACTTTAGTAAACCGCCATTTACAGAGTTATTTATCCTAGTGTTAACTTTAGTAAACCACCATTTACAGAGTTATTTATCCTAGTGTTAACTTTAGTAAACCAGCATTTACAGAGTTATTTATCCTAGTGTTAACTTTAGTAAACCGCCATTTACAGAGTTATTTATCCTAGTGTTAACTTTAGTAAACCACCATTTACAGAGTTATTTATCCTAGTGTTAACTTTAGTAAACCGCCATTTACAGAGTTATTTATCCTAGTGTTAACTTTAGTAAACCACCATTTACAGAGTTATTTATCCTAGTGTTAACTTTAGTAAACCACCATTTACAGAGTTATTTATCCTAGTGTTAACTTTAGTAAACCACCATTTACAGAGTTATTTATCCTAGTGTTAACTTTAGTAAACCACCATTTACAGAGTTATTTATCCTAGTGTTAGCTTTAGTAAACCACCATTTACAGAGTTATTTATCCTAGTGTTAACTTTAGTAAACCACCATTTACAGAGTTATTTATCCTAGTGTTAACTTTAGTAAACCACCATTTACAGAGTTATTTATCCTAGTGTTAACTTTAGTAAACCACCATTTACAGAGTTATTTATCCTAGTGTTAACTTTAGTAAACCACCATTTACAGAGTTATTTATCCTAGTGTTAACTTTAGTAAACCACCATTTACAGAGTTATTTATCCTAGTGTTAACTTTAGTAAACCACCATTTACAGAGTTATTTATCCTAGTGTTAACTTTAGTAAACCACCATTTACAGAGTTATTTATCCTAGTGTTAACTTTAGTAAACCACCATTTACAGAGTTATTTATCCTAGTGTTAACTTTAGTAAACCACCATTTACAGAGTTATTTATCCTAGTGTTAACTTTAGTAAACCACCATTTACAGAGTTATTTATCCTAGTGTTAACTTTAGTAAACCACCATTTACAGAGTTATTTATCCTAGTGTTAACTTTAGTAAACCACCATTTACAGAGTTATTTATCCTAGTGTTAACTTTAGTAAACCACCATTTACAGAGTTATTTATCCTAGTGTTAACTTTAGTAAACCACCATTTACAGAGTTATTTATCCTAGTGTTAACTTTAGTAAACCACCATTTACAGAGTTATTTATCCTAGTGTTAACTTTAGTAAACCACCATTTACAGGGTTATTTATCCTAGTGTTAACTTTAGTAAACCACCATTTACAGAGTTATATATCCTAGTGTTAACTTTAGTAAACCACCATTTACAGAGTTATTTATCCTAGTGTTAACTTTAGTAAACCACCATTTACAGAGTTATTTATCCTAGTGTTAACTTTAGTAAACCACCATTTACAGAGTTATTTATCCTAGTGTTAACTTTAGTAAACCACCATTTACAGAGTTATTTATCCTAGTGTTAACTTTAGTAAACCACCATTTACAGAGTTATTTATCCTAGTGTTAACTTTAGTAAACCACCATTTACAGAGTTATTTATCCTAGTGTTAACTTTAGTAAACCGCCATTTACAGAGTTATTTATCCTAGTGTTAACTTTAGTAAACCACCATTTACAGAGTTATTTATCCTAGTGTTAACTTTAGTAAACCACCATTTACAGAGTTATTTATCCTAGTGTTAACTTTAGTAAACCACCATTTACAGAGTTATTTATCCTAGTGTTAACTTTAGTAAACCACCATTTACAGAGTTATTTATCCTAGTGTTAACTTTAGTAAACCACCATTTACAGAGTTATTTATCCTAGTGTTAACTTTAGTAAACCACCATTTACAGAGTTATTTATCCTAGTGTTAACTTTAGTAAACCACCATTTACAGAGTTATTTATCCTAGTGTTAACTTTAGTAAACCACCATTTACAGAGTTATTTATCCTAGTGTTAACTTTAGTAAACCACCATTTACAGAGTTATTTATCCTAGTGTTAACTTTAGTAAACCACCATTTACAGAGCTATTTATCCTAGTGTTAACTTTAGTAAACCACCATTTACAGAGTTATTTATCCTAGTGTTAACTTTAGTAAACCACCATTTACAGAGTTATTTATCCTAGTGTTAACTTTAGTAAACCACCATTTACAGAGTTATTTATCCTAGTGTTAACTTTAGTAAACCACCATTTACAGAGGTGTTAACTTTAGTAAACCACCATTTACAGAGTTATGTGTTAACTTTAGTAAACCACCATTTACATAGTGTTAACTTAGTAAACCACCATTTACATAGTGTTAACTTTAGTAAACCACCATTTACATAGTGTTAACTTTAGTAAACCACCATTTACATAGTGTTAACTTTAGTAAACCACCATTTACATAGTGTTAACTTTAGTAAACCACCATTTACATAGTGTTAACTTTAGTAAACCACCATTTACATAGTGTTAACTTTAGTAAACCACCATTTACATAGTGTTAACTTTAGTAAACCACCATTTACATAGTGTTAACTTTAGTAAACCACCATTTACATAGTGTTAACTTTAGTAAACCACCATTTACATAGTGTTAACTTTGGTAAACCACCATTTACATAGTGTTAACTTTAGTAAACCACCATTTACATAGTGTTAACTTTAGTAAACCACCATTTACATAGTGTTAACTTTAGTAAACCACCATTTACATAGTGTTAACTTTAGTAAACCACCATTTACATAGTGTTAACTTTAGTAAACCACCATTTACATAGTGTTAACTTTAGTAAACCACCATTTACATAGTGTTAACTTTAGTAAACCACCATTTACAGAGTGTTAACTTTAGTAAACCACCATTTACACAGTTAGTTTATACAAATTTATTTTAGCTTGATTGCGAAACAAGTTATTTCAACTGATATAAATCACTCTCGAGACCTCATTCCTGATTGAACCCATCGCCACGAGGGAGAGAGAAGAGGCAACGTGGAATTTAAATGCCTTGCCTAAGGGCACAATCGTAACGGCTCCAGTGTGGCTCGAACACCGGACCTTTTGCACCTGAAGCGAACGCGCATCCACTGCGCTATCACGACTTCTACTTACAGAGTTATTCGTGATTTCGTTAAAAAATATCAATGAAGGGAGGTAATTTACAAATTGTAATTTCACAAAAGTAGGTTCGCTTGTGGCCAGCCATATTTTCCAAATTTTATTTTTTATCATAATGATTTATTAGGCCTATTGAAAATTGAGAATATAAGACAATACACACAATATCAAATCACCCGCTCCTTACAATAGATTGGTTGTCCGATTAGTACAGTGGTTAGCGCACTCGCTTCTCACCAATGCAACCCGTGTTCGATCCTCGGACCGGGAAGTATGTGAGATGGTACGGTGGTCGCCAGATCTGACAGGTGGGTTTTCTCTGGGTACTCTGTTTCCTCCCACACGAATGACCACATTTACGCTTTCATCTGCGCCAACGAGAGTGATTCATATAAGTTGTTAGAACTTGCTTCGCAATATCGTTGTAAAATAAATAAAGTTTAATATATTGGTGTGCAGCACATGCTAAGTAAAAGCATAATTGGGCTTTAAGCACTTGTATAACGACAATATTTATGCTGCATGAGCATAAAATATAAATCACATTGTACATAGTTAATGATTTTACTTCTATATCCATTAGTTACTCATTATCTCCTCATTACCTACCTACTCCGGTAATTGTTATAATTCCTAATAAATCCAGGAACATGTTATGTTTTCACCATCAATTTCAGCTTCAGTTATTATTTCCTGCAAAAAAAGGCTTTGCTTCATTGGCTGGAAGATTCTGGGTTTTTCTTTTAAGTTATACACCAGAATGAAATTATGTGTTAACGCTTTCAACACTACATGCCTCTATATAGGTTAGCAAAAAGTGTAGATCCAGATGATCCGTGATTCATCATGTTCACCTGATTCACCGCCTACCCCGAGCTCACTCAGTCCATCTCATATCCTTAGCTCACCCGGTCAGCCGGGTGAGCTCCGGCCCCATATTTACCTTGTCCCCCTCCTGCCCGGTGCTCACCTCCTTCCTCATGTTAACCTGATCCACCACCTACCCCAAGCTCACTCCGTCCATCTCATATCCTTAGCTCACCCGGTCGGCTGGTCCAACTCCTGCCACATATTTACCTGGTCCGCCTCCTGCCCGGTGCTCACCTCCTTCCTCATGTTAACCTGATCCACCACCTACCCCAAACTCACTCGGTCCATCTCATATCCTTAGCTCACCCGGTCGGCTGGTCCAACTCCTGCCACATATTTACCTGGTCCGCCTCCTGCCCGGTGCTCACCTCCTTCCTCATGTTAACCTGATCCACCACCTACCCCAAGCTCAATCAGTCCATCTCATATCCTTAGCTCACCCGGTCGGCTGGTCCAACTCCTGCCACATATTTACCTGGTCCTCCTCCTGCCCCGTGCTCACCTAGCTTGTCCACCTCCTGCTCCATGTTCACCTGATCCGCCTCCTGCCCCGTGCTTACCCAGTTGGTTCGCTGCCTGCCCCGTGTTCACCTGATCTGCCTCCTGCCCCGTGCTTACCCAAGTGGTTCACCGCCTGCCCCGGGCTCACACGGTCCACCTCCTGGCTCGCCCACTAACCGATTCTCGTAATAGTTTAAATTCTCTGTTTGAGGGGCTCGTACAGACTAAGGGTTATAAATTACCGGCAAACCGGCGCAGCTTGCAGTGCTGAGTTCTTGTACCAAGACTCTTAGTGTTACTGTAACGAGACAAGGGACAAATGTTTCATCCCTTACATTACTATAAATACTTCTCATAATATGATACCAGAATGAAATATGATGTTATTTCAAACATTGGCTAACGGAACTTCCTCGTACGTCATTTGACAGTAAATACCTTGTCTCCAAGTCCAAGAATTGATTAAATTTCTGAGAATCCGGTCCCAGTTTGATTAGAATTTCTCCTTTTGTGATGTTGATTTCGTCACAACTTTTTCAAATTTGTGGAAATTGAATTTTGCTATCAGTTTGCATATCATTGTGGGGGGAGTATGGAAATTGAATTCTGCTATCAGTTTGTATATCATTGTGGGGGAGTGTACATTAAAGCAATTACATGGCTGTTATTGTTGTAGTTATTGGATCTACATGAAGACAACAATAAGCTTACAGATACACTTTTACAGAGGAGTTTCCCAGGCGATAAATGTATCGTACATGAAATAGCTCATGGGAGTAACGTATTCGCAACTAGTCCGTTACCGTGGACTCCCCAATATCAAATATTGAAGGGTCTGGAGAATCTCTTGACGCCCCAATATCAAATATTGAAGGGTCTGGAGAATCTCTTGACGCCCCAATATCAAATATTGAAGCATCTGGAGAATCTCTTGCCGCCCCAATATCAAATATTGAAGGGTCTGGAGAATCTCTTGACCCCCCCCCCAATATCAAATATTGAAGGATCTGGAGAATCTCTTGACCCCCCAATATCAAATATTGAAGGGTCTGGAGAATCTATTGACGCCCCAATATCAAATATTGAAGGATCTGGAGAATCTCTTGCCGCCCCAATATCAAATATTGAAGCATCTGGAAAATCTCTTGCCGCCCCAATATCAAATATTGAAGGGTCTGGAGAATCTCTTGCCGCCCCAATATCAAATATTGAAGGGTATAGAGAATCTCTGGACGCCCCAATAATTATGACACATTTGTGTGTATATATTCGAGGTGTGGACAATGACACAAGATCGGCTAATTAAACAGTCTGGATGCCACTTTAGCTAATATTGTTTTGGTCTGAAATGTAAGAAATGCAGTTATAGATTCATCCTTCTCCTTTACTGCTATATCAAGATGACTAGCTGATCTGACATTGCTAATAGGTCGTGATAGCGCAGTGGATGCGCGTTCGCTTCAGGTGCGAAAGGTCCGGAGTTCGAGCCCCGCTGGAGCCGTTACGATTGTGCCCTTAGGCAAGGCATTTAAATTCCACGTTGCCTCTTCTCTCTCCCTCGTGGCGATGGATTCCATCAGGAATGAGGTCTCGAGAGTGATTAATATAAGTTATAATAACTTGTTTCGCAATCAAGCTAAAATAATTTGTATAAACTAAACTAATAGGTTGCAGTGTATTGTTACTGTTACTCCCAAGGTTTATCCTACACATTGCAATTTCTCAAATTCTTTGTCAAATGTTTCTGGGTACCTGAAGTTCCAACAATTATGGCTTCACAAAAATGTGACAAACATGACATTATGCAATTCTCAGAATGTCCTTAGATTGCCAAGGAGCTGAATGTATTTCTATACTGATTTCCATGAAATGTGAATATGACGAAGTGTTGAAAGACATTCAGTTCAGATTAAATAGCTGATAGGAAGCCTGACCTATCAGACAGATGGATCTGTAGTCCAGTGGTTAACACGCTGGACTGGTAATCCAGGGACCACAGGTTCGATCCCCCGTCTGACCATAATAAAATTAACAGTCTTTCAGATGGGACTTTAAACCGAGGTCTCGTGTCGGTGCTGTACACCGTGCACGTAGAAGAACTAGAGCAGACTCTGGAATGGGTCTCTGTCTGTATCATTGCACTATCCTCTGAAAATCTAAAATGACTAATCTCTTCATGAGGCGTCACTCATAGACAACCGGTGGCGACGATAAATAAACGTAAACACACACATCCAAACATCCTCTTATATATATATTTAATATTGAAAACCCATCTCCCTCAACTCAACATTCTAAGGGACAGCTTTAGGGAGACTACAACTCCCAAATCACCCTCAGTAGCTGGAACCCTGCTCTCAGCCTAGAGAACAACCTATCACAGTAGCTCAAGCTAATAACTGAGCAGAAACTTGTACCAGCTTCTTCACAGTATAACTGAGCAGAAACTTGTACCAGCTTCTTCACAGTATAACTGAGCAGAAACTTGTACCAGCTTCTTCACAGTAGTTCAAGCTAATAACTGCACAGAAACTTGTACCAGCTTCTTCACAGTAGTTCAAGCTAATAACTGCACAGAAACTTGTACCAGCTTCTTCACAGTAGCCCAAGCTAATAACTGAGCAGAAACTTGTACCGGCTTCTTCACAGTAGCCCAAGCTAATAACTGAGCAGAAACTTGTACCAGCTTCTTCACAGTAGTTCAAGCTAATAACTGAGCAGAAACTTGTACATGCTTCTTCACAGTAGCCCAAGCTAATAACTGAGCAGAAACATGTACCGGCTTCTTCACAGTAGCTCAAGCTAATAACTGAGCAGAAACATGTACCAGATTCTTCACAGTAGCTCAAGCTAATAACTGAGCAGAAACATGTACCGGCTTCTTCACAGTAGCCCAAGCTCATAACTTAGCACCCTAGCTGTAAAAATTAGTCTGAAAATGAAAGTTGAAATCTCTGTCGGGGGGGAAATAAAATTGGTTATTGGTTGAAATTTCTGTCTGAAAAACATAATACAAATTATTATGTTTGAAATAACTGAAAATAAATTACAAATTATTCTGTTTGAAATCTATCTGAAAACAAAATACAAATTATTGTGCGAGGTCTCTATCTGAAAACAAAATACACTTGTCTGTGATGCACCGTTTCAATGCTGGCTTAAATTATAGTTCTGGTGTCTGGAGTTTAATAACATTGCATGTGAAACCAAAGTAATGAATTAAAACCTTGAAATATTGCACTTTTACATTTGAAGGAATACATTTGACTTCGTTAATGGGTTGTCTGCTGCCAACCCTACTTTAAATCTTGGAGTTCATTCATCATAGGATGAACAGACAAAAGAAATGTCCACAGAACAGAGAAATAAACAAATTATTTCATTTTGTTTGCTATATTATTTGTGTTGCACGTAATGTGTATTATATACGTGACAGGATTTTTTACAAAATAGAACACAGACCATCAAGTTAAATACAAAATAAAACACAGACCATCAAGTTAAATACAAAATAAAACACAGACCATCAAGTTAAATACAAAATAAAACACAGACCACCAAGTTAAATACAAAATAAAACACAGACCATCAATTTAAATACAAAATTGTAAATACAAAATAAAACACGGACCATCAAGTTAAATACAAAATTGTAAATACAAAATAAAACACAGACCATCAAGTTAAATACAAAATAAAACACAGACCATCAAGTTAAATACAAAATAAAACACAGACCATCAATTTAAATACAAAATTGTAAATACAAAATAAAACACGGACCATCAAGTTAAATACAAAATAAAACACGGACCATCAAGTTAAATACAAAATAAAACACAGACCATCAAGTTAAATACAAAATAAAACACAGACCATCAAGTTAAATACAAAATAAAACACAGACCATCAATTTAAATACAAAATTGTAAATACAAAATAAAACACGGACCATCAAGTTAAATACAAAATAAAACACGGACCATCAAGTTAAATACAAAATAAAGCACAGACCATCAAGTTAAATACAAAATAAAACACAGACCATCAAGTTAAATACAAAATAAAACACAGGCCATCAAGTTAATGCAAAATAAAACATAGGCCATCAAGTTAAATACAAAATAAAACACAGATTAAATACAAAATATAGACCAACTTTGATAAAGTTACAGAGACTTAACAGATAAAACCTCCAGGAACATGATATCTAGTTGACAAAAATAAAACCATATTGTGGCCTGGGAACCAAATCAGATAGCCATAAAAAAAATACAACTTTCTGCTTTATAACTAGGTACATTATGTTACATCTTTTATATGATATTTTCGGAACTTATACAGACCTCAGTTAATGCTTTTATAAGGTTAGTTTGCAGATGGTTGGTAATACAGCCGGTCATCATATTTGACGTTAAATCTATATTTCTAGCATATTTTAAGACTTAGAGTGATGGCTTTATGAAAAACGTGCGACAAGTGTTCTCCCTAAGGTGTATTTTGGCTCAAATCTGTTTTACTCCTGATTAACTCTGAACTAAGCGCCGGAACATTCATACGGAACACTTGTCAATACTAGCAACTGGATGTGACAACTTGTAGATATATAATGTTTTGTACATAAGTCACTGCTGAGATCAGTTTTGGTAGGATGGAGGGGTTGAGAGACATAACAATTACTCAGAATCAAGAACTTAAGTAGTATATTATGCACAATGTAATGAGCTTTCTGACTGGGGAAATACATGCAGAGACTGTACATTACTCACTGATAAAGTGTAGTTGGGAGCTACAATACATGTTCTGCATTATCTATTCCACACCCATCCATGCAAACTTTCTCTATAGTTTCTGCATCCTCTATTCCACACCCATACCTGCAAACTTTCTGTATAGTTTCTGCATCCTCTATTCCACACCCATCCATGCAAACTTTCTGTATAGTTTCTGCATCCTCTATTCCACACCCATCCATGTAAACTTTCTGTATAGTTTCTGCATCCTCTCTTCCACACCCATCCATGCAAACCTTCTCTATAGTTTCTGCATCCTCTATTCCACACCCATCCATGCAAACCTTCTCTATAGTTTCTGCATCCTCTATTCCACACCCATCCATGCAAACTTACTCTATAGTTTCTGCATCCTCTATTCCACACCCATCCATGCAAACTTTTCATATTGCTCCTCATTCCCCTCCATGCAATTCTTATATTTTGCTCCTCTATTCACCATCCTGAACTTTGTCTATAGTTTCTGCATCCTCTATTCCACTCCCATCCATGCAATGTTTCTATATACTTTTTGCATCCTCTATTCCACACCCATACATGAAAACCTTCTATATTCCACACTCATCCATGCAAACTTACTCTATAGTTTCTGCATCCTCTATTCCACACCCATCCATGCAAACTTTCTCTATAGTTTCTGCATCCTCCATTCCACACCCATCCATGCAAACTTTCTCTATAGTTTCTGCATCCTCTATTCCACTCCCATCCATGCAAACTTTGTCTATAGTTTCTGCATCCTCTATTCCACTCCCATCCATGCAATGTTTCTATATACTTTTTGCATCCTCTATTCCACACCCATCCATGAAAACCTTCTATATTCCACACTCATCCATGCAAACTTTCTCTATAGTTTCTGCATCCTCTCTTCCACTCCCATCCATGCAAACTTTCTGTATAGTTTCTGCATCCTCTCTTCCACTCCCATCCATGCAAACTTTCTGTATAGTTTCTGCATCCTCTTCCACTCCCATCCACACAAACTTTCTCTATAGTTTCTGCATCCTCTATTCCACTCCCATCCATGCAAACTTTGTCTATAGTTTCTGCATCCTCTATTCCACTCCCATCCATGCAATGTTTCTATATACTTTTTGCATCCTCTATTCCACACCCATCCATGAAAACCTTCTATATTCCACACTCATCCATGCAAACTTTCTCTATAGTTTCTGCATCCTCTCTTCCACTCCCATCCATGCAAACTTTCTGTATAGTTTCTGCATCCTCTCTTCCACTCCCATCCATGCAAACTTTCTGTATAGTTTCTGCATCCTCTTCCACTCCCATCCATGCAAACTTTCTGTATAGTTTCTGCATCCTCTTCCACTCCCATCCACACAAACTTTCTGTATAGTTTCTGCATTCTCTATTCCACACCCATCCATGCACTTTCTCTGTTTCTGCACCTCTATTCCACACCCATCCATGCAAACTTACTCTATCGTTTCTGCATCCTCTATTCCACACCCATCCATGCAAACCTTCTCTATATTTTCTGCATCCTCTATTCCACACCCATCCATGCAAACTTGTTCTATAGTTTCTGCATCCTCTATTCCACTCCCATCCATGCAAACTTTCTCTATAGTTTCTGCATCCTCTATTCCACTCCCATCCATGCAATGTTTCTATATACTTTTTGCATCCTCTATTCCACTCCCATCCATGCAAACTTTCTCTATAGTTTCTGCATCCTCTATTCCACACCCATCCATGCAAACTTTCTCTATAGTATCTGCATTCTCTATTCCACACCCATCCATGCAAACTTTCTCTATAGTTTCTGCATCCTCTATTCCACTCCCATCCATGCAAACTTTCTCTATAGTTTCTGCATCCTCTATGCCACTCCCATCCATGCAAACTTTCTCTATAGTTTCTGCATCCTCTATTCCACTCCCATCCATGCAAACATTCTATATAGTATCTGCATCTCTATTTTACACCCATCCATGCAAACGTTCTATATAGTATCTGCATTCTCTATTCCACACCCATCCATGCACACTTTCTCTATAGTTTCTGCATCCTCTATTCCACTCCCATCCATGCAAACTTTCTCTATAGTTTCTGCATCCTCTATGCCACACCCATCCATGTAAACTTTCTCTATAGTTTCTGCATCCTCTATTCCACACCCATCCATGCAAACTTTCTCTATAGTTTCTGCATCCGCTATTCCACACCCATCCATGCAAACTTTATCTATAGTTTCTGCATCCTCTATTCCACACCCATCCATGCAACATTCTCTATTATTTTGTTTCTGCATTCTCTATTCCACACCCATCCATGCAAACTTTCTCTATAGTTTCTGCATCATCTATTGCACACCCACCCATGCAAACCTTCTCTATAGTTTCTGCATCCTCTATTCCACACCCATCCATGCAACATTCTCTATTATTTTGTTTCTGCATTCTCTATTCCACACCCATCCATGCAAACTTTCTCTATAGTTTCTGCATCCTCTATTCCACACCCATCCATGCAAACTTTCTCTATAGTTTCTGCATTCTCTATTCCACACCCATCCATGCAAACTTTCTCTATAGTTTCTGCATCCTCTATGCCACTCCCATCCATGCAAACTTTCTCTATAGTTTCTGCATCCTCTATTCCACACCCATCCATGCAAGCTTTCTATATATTTTCAGTGATGAGGCTGACAAAGCCCACTTTGATGCCATTCCATACGATAACGAGCGAGAGTAGAGACGTGTCGTACATTCTTACAGAGGAACAGGCTGACAGTGACATCGCCAAACCAAGGGATCTTGACTACTTTGGCGTCAGCGACTTGCTTACGTTACCACAGAACTTCGGGTATCGTTTTTCACTCTTACCCTTTGAGTAGCTATAATGTGCTGTTTGTTCATTAATCACTTTGGTGTCAGCGACATTTTTTACATTACCACAGAACTTTGGATATCGTGTTTTACTGTTACCCTTTGAGTAGCTAGTGTGCAATTAGGTTCATTAATCATTTTGGTGTCAGTGACATTTTTTACATTACCACAGAACTTCGGATATCGTGTTTTACTGTTACGCTTTGAGTAGCTAGTGTGCTATTAGGTTCATTAATCACTTTGGTGTCAGCGACATTTTTTACATTACCACAGAACTTCGGATATCGTGTTTTACTGTTACCCTTTGAGTAGCTAGTGTGCTATTAGGTTCATTAATCACTTTGGTCAATCAGCGGTCTATTCCATGGAACTCAAAACAATGAATTCTACCCTAATGTGATCGAGTCATTCACTAGTATTGAAGTCTAGAGGAAGAATTATTTAACTAGACCTACAACAACGTTTAGTTGTTCCATAGATATATCGCCGCTAGTACTATTAACTGTGTTTAGATCTACAACTTGTTTCACATCTGACTGCAATTTGCATCTGGAGTCATCTGATATTAAAATATACAAAACAACAGCAAAATGTTACAAACATGTTTTCCTTTACAAACAGACCAACAACAAATCTTAACCTTGAAGCACGATGTAGGGCAAAATGAGCAGATAACATCGGGATGATTTGAATGAAATATCAAGCCCTACTTTCTAGGAAAAATAAGAAAAATATTACACATTTGTTTTCTGCTCATTTCGCCTACAGCGTGCTAAAGGTTAAAATGTTTTGTGCAATAAATGTGTTTCGTGTGTGCTCAACAAATGATTAACAGTCACCGTGAATGACCTTGAATAAATACACCAAGTTAATAATCAAGAAGAACTTGTTATAGTTTGCTCATGTGATTTATGATCTGTACAGCCTCATTAAATCAATAGCTTTACAAATAATCATTTGGTGGAAGTCGTGTTCGCGCAGTGGTAGCGCGTTCGCTTCAGGTTCGAAAGGCCCAGAGTTCGCACCCAGCTGTAGCTATATCATTTGAGCATTTGAATCATTGCTAATACTTTCCGAAAAATATTTAAAAAAAAATGAAAACCAGAAACCCCCACGTTCATTGCAGCAGGCAATATTGAACATACCAAACTAGATCATTTCGGCAATGAACAGCCATTGTGGGGTTCATTGCTTGGTGAACATGGTGAGAACTAACCTGTGGCAGGGGTTTATTTGGCTTGAGGCCCTGGTTCGTGTACTGTACAATCAACATAAGCTATGTATAACCTTTGACCGACATCAGCAGTAACAAATGAAATTGGACATGTATATTAATTTTAATTGCTACGAAGACATATAAACTTTACGAAATAATATTTGTCAGTCAGTTACGCGTAGGAATTAATCAAGCAGGCCATAGTTAATTCCGGGCTCAGAATGACCAAATTATCTAAAAATCTCAATATTTTTTAGAAATTGTAAATGATGCCATAAAGCTACAAAAATACGAGTAAAATGATGTCACGTTTGACATCACACGCTTTAATGCAGATTTAAACACGGTAAATTTCTCTTTGTGTATACAGAAAACTGCTGAGTCATCTTGGAATAAAAATTCAAGTTAATTGACAATATAAATTTTATCTGTTTATATTGCTATATATTAACGAAGAAGTGTAGCGCTTCAATGATGAAATATAGCACACTGCTGTTATATTTCAGGAACATATTTCTAGGAAAGACATTTTCCAGCTACATCAATGCGTTATATTTCAGGAACATATTTCTAGGAGAGACATTTTCCAGCTACATCAGCGTGCATAATGACAGTAACCAAACCTGCTCCGACATACTACTCAAGGTTTGTTGTTGAAACTGTTTTACGTTCTTTGTTTCTTGGCAATATGATGACGAAGAACACTCGCGATTGTGTGTGATTTACGTTTATTTATCGTCGCTACCGGTTGCCCATATGAGCGACGCCGCCTGAAGATATTAGTCATTTTAGATTTTTGGAGGATAGTGCAATGATACAGAGAGAGACCCATTCCAGAATCTCCTCTGGTTCTTTTATGTGCACGGTGTACAGCACCGACACGAGACCTCGGTTTAAAGTCCCATCTGAAAGACTGTTCATTTTATTAGGGTCAGACGGGGGATCAAACCTGCGATTCCTGGATTATCAGTCCAGCGTGTTACCACTGGATTACAGATCCATCTGTATTGTCGCGGTTTTGTGAGAATGAGTCTTATACTAGTATGATCCACACTTGTCCGCCTCCGTGGTCGAGTGGTTAAGGTCGCTGACTTGTATACCACTGTAACCTATCATCACTGATGGTCACGGGTTCAAGCCCCGCTCAGGCCGTGTCTCATTTATATGAAAAAGTTGGCAGTTTCTTACGGAGGTTGGTGCACCCAAGTACTGGTTAACCACTGGAGCCTGCCCAGGAAAGGTGTTGTTAGGTAAACTGCCCGCTGGCGATAGAGCCCAAAATGGTGCTGATGCAGGCGTAAAACCCGAAATATAAATAATTAAATTATTTGTATTTTATGGATTTGGAGTTTAAAGTCGCACGATCAGCTTTGACCATATGGGGATTCTCCAGCTATTAATGGTGGGGGGAACTAAGACTCTGACGCCACAGATATATTGCTTTCCATGTACATATGGTGAAATATACTTTGATCGTACACTGAAAGACCCCTACATCCTAAAGGCTGTCCGATTAGTGCAGTGGTTAGCACGCTCGCTTCTCACCAATACAACCTGGGTTCGATCCTCGGACCGGGAAGTATGTGAGATGGTACAGATCGGACAGGTAGGGTTTCTCCGGGTACTCCGATTTCCTCCCACACGAATGACCACATATACGCTTTCCATCCGCGCCAACGAGAGTGATTAATATAAGTTGTTAGAACTTGCTTCGCAATCGTTGTAAAATAAATAAAGTTTAAACTTTACATCCTAAATCTCGTTGTGACAAACTTGATTTTCATCTGTAAGACTAGTCACAAATTTGTTATTTTTCCAATAGGTCGTAATGCTAAATGTTTTGTGTTTACCTGCAAATTCAAGATGGCGACCTGATACCATGCCGGTGTCGATGGTTACCAAGTCTTATCTGAATCTACATATGCTAAGCTAGCCGTATGTCAATTTTCATACGTTTTGTCAAATTATGCACAGTTGTTTCCTTATATCTGTTGTACTAATATAAATGTTATTACAGGCTGATTTACAGACGAGCTCGCAACGTCTCTTACTGACGAGTGTCAACTCTCAACCTGTGTCGCATTTAAAGCCCAATGAAAGCATTGACGACGTCATACAACATGAAGTCAAGGAACTTGGTACACATATGTAAGTTTTTTCACACATATGTTACATTTTGAACACACATATGCCAAGATTATATCTCGTATGTAGGCAAATATTTCTCATGCAAATATTGTGTTTGCTAACTCGTACGCAAACCATGCCAACAACTATGCAAGTTGTGCACATATATACTGAGTCAAAAAAGAAACGATACCTGGTGTTTATGTGTCTATAATTTCAACATTTATTAAGAAAATTCTTTGAAAATTCATAAGATGATAGTCCAACATGTTTGAAAGAGGAGCACATAAAGCATAATGAGCCTCCGAAACTGTCTGCTGCGTGATGACGGGGGTCTAATGGAGTTTTCACACAGACGTCAATACCGAGTATGGGCACCATTTGGGTTTGCGTCTCTCACTGCAATGCACCGCCGTCGCATCGAACGGAAGAGTGTCTGAATCTCTTGCTGGTCAATATTTGTCCACTCCTGACGCAAAACATCCCTCAGTTGGTTTAACGTTACCGGCTGACGTCGTCTGACGCGGCGGTCTAACGTATCCCACAAATGTTCTATGGGTGACAAGTCTGGTGACAAAGCAGGCCACGGCAGGGTTTCAATATTGTTCTGCTCCAATAATGTGGTGGAAATCCGAGCAGTATGACACCTGGCGTTGTCCTGTTGGAACAGTGTGACGTTTCTGTTGACATTAAAGAATGGCACAACAACTGGCGCAAGGATCTCATCACACTACCGCTGGGCGTTTAGGTTCCCGTCCACCACTAACAGTTCAGTGCGACTGCCGAAGGTGATACCGCCCCACGCCATAACGCTTCCTCCCCCGAACAGATCGACCTGACGTACACATGCGTCGGCGTAACGTTCACCGCGTCTGCGATATACCCGCTCTCTGCCATTCGCTCAACGCAAACAGAACCGCGATTCATCGCTAAACATCACCGAATTCCACTGTAACCGAGTTCAGTGAGCACGTTCCGTCGTCCATTCCCGCCGTACGTCACGGTGACGTCGTGTCAGGATGGGTCCAACGTATGGCCAATAGGCACGAATGCCACGTTCACCGAGCCGGTTCCTGACTGTTTGTGCACTGATGCGATTGTTGGTCAGCAGCTGTGTGCGTAGCAGGTAGGAACCGGTCACGTAAATGTGACGTCCGAATGTGACGGTCCTGTTCACGCGTCGTCACACGTGGTCGACCAGATCTTGGACGGTTGTCCACCGATCCATGTGTTCGATAACGTCGAAGTAGACGTGTTATCGTGATCCGCGTAACCCCGAGTCGATTTGCGACGTCACGCTGACGTAAACCGCCGTCAATCATGCCAATGGCACGCATTCTCTGATTGCGGTTTAGCCTAGGCATTTTGTTAGAGGTAACAATGGGTATGTAAGGTGTTTTTCCTCAAAGTTGTCTTTGTTGAGGAGCACGTGCAAATCGGAAATTCGGCGTTCCAGGATTATCGGGTGTTTATTCACCTGTGTTTATGGTTGGCTGACGTTGCAATAAGATACCCGGTACTGATACGTAATAATATGTTAAACCTTTCTATGGTTTTATCCGTTTTACGTCATTTTTAGTTTGGTATCGTTTCTTTTTTGACTCAGTATATATATATATATATATCTAAGTTGTGCACACACATATATATATATCTAAGTTGTGCAAACATATATATATCCAAGTTGTGCAAACATATATATATATATATCTTAAGTTGTGCAAACATATATATATCTAAGTTGTGCAAATATATATATATCTAAGTTGTGCACACACATATATATCTAAGTTGTGCACACACACACATATATATATATTATATATATATATATATATATATATATATATATATCTAAGTTGTGCACACATATATATATATATCTAAGTTGTGCACACACACATATATATATATATATATATATATATATATATATATATATATATCTAAGTTGTGCACACACACATATATATATATCTAAGTTGTGCACATACACACATATATATATATATATCTAAGTTGTGCACACACACACACATATATATATATCTAAGTTGTGCACACACATATATATATATATCTAAGTTGGCACGCACGCACGCACGCACGCACGCACGCACGCACGCACCCCACACACACACACACTGTGCAAACATATATATATATCTAAGTTGTGCACATATATATATATATATCTTAGTTGTGCACATATATATATATATATCTAAGTTGTGCACACATATATATATATCTAAGTTGTGCACACATATATATATATATATCTAAGTTGTGCAAACATATATATATATCTAAGTTGTGCACACACACACAATATATATATATGTCTAAGTTGTGCACACACACATATATATATATCTAAGTTGTGCAAACATATATATATCTAAGTTGTGCAAACATATATATATATATATATACTAAGTTGTGCACACACACATATATATATATATCTAAGTTGTGCACACACACACATATATATATATGTCTAAGTTGTGCAAACATATATATATATATATTTGTGCAAACATATATATATATATATATCTAAGTTGTGCAAACATATATATATCTAAGTTGTGCAAACATATATATATATATATATATCTAAGTTGTGCACACACATATATATATATATCTAAGTTGTGCAAACATATATAATATATCTAAGTTGTGCAAACATATATATATCTAAGTTGTGCAACATATATATATATATATATCTTAAGTTGTGCAACATATATATCTAAGTTGTGCAAACATATATATATATATCTAAGTTGTGCACACATATATATCTAAGTTGTGCAAACATATATATATATATATATCTAAGTTGTGCAAACATATATATATATCTAAGTTGTGCACACACACACATATATATCTAAGTTGTGCACATATATATAAGTTGTGCAAACATATATATCTAAGTTGTGCAAACATATATATTCTAAGTTGTGCAAACATATATATATATATATATCTAAGTTGTGCAAACATATATATATATATATATCTAAGTTGTGCAAACATATATATATATCTATTGTGCAACATATATATATATTATATATATCTAAGTTGTGCACATATATATATATATATATCTAAGTTGTGCACATATATATATATATATCTAAGTTGTGCACATATATATATATAATATCTAAGTTGTGCACATATATATATATATATATATCTAAGTTGTGCACATATATATATATATATATCTAAGTTGTGCACATATATATATAATATATCTAAGTTGTGCACATATATATATATATATATCTAAGTTGTGCACATATATATAATATATATCTAAGTTGTGCACATATATATATATATATATCTAAGTTGTGCACATATATTATATATATCTTAAGTTGTGCAACATATATATATATATCTAAGTTGTGCAAACATATATATATATATAAGTTGTGCAAACATATATATATCTAAGTTGTGCAAACATATATATATCTATATATCTAGTTGTGCAAACATATATATATCTAAGTTGTGCAAACATATATATATATATAAGTGTGCAAACATATATATATCTAAGTTGTGCAAACATATATATATATATCTAAGTTGTGCAAACATATATATATATCTAAGTTGTGCAAACATATATATATATAAGTTGTGCAAACATATATATATATATATCTAAGTTGTGCAAACATATATATATATCTAAGTTGTGCAAACATATATATATATCTAAGTTGTGCAACATATATATATCTAAGTTGTGCAAACTATATATATCTATATATCTAAGTTGTGCAAACATATATATATATCTAAGTTGTGCACACACACACACCATATATATATATATATCTAAGTTGTGCAAACATATATATATATATATATAAGTTGTGCAAACATATATATATCTAAGTTGTGCAAACATATATATATATATCTAAGTTGTGCAAACATATATATATATATATATCTAAGTTGTGCAAACATATATATATATATATAAGTTGTGCAAACACACGCACCGCACGCGTGCGCACACACACATTCATGAACATTATTATCGCTCGTTGCTATAAAGATTTCAATGTACATTCGGTGAAATATAATTTGATAATTCACTGAAACAAACAATATTCTCTTATTATTGTAATTAGTGTTATTCATAGATGCCAAATACTCCATGAATCACATCATTTTGCATATGTAGTAACCATGTTTTTCTCTTTGGGGAAATTGCACAAACATACTACGGGCAGACAACTCTGTCTATCTCCGCTACGTATGCAAAAACGCATTTTCTCTGACTGGGGAATGTGTGGAGACTGCCTGTTGAAGCATTCAGTCATCACAAAATGTCTCACTCAAGGATCAACTGTCTCCAGAGATCCCATTCTCTCTGGGAAATATCACAAGAAATTTACTGATCATCAGCAATGAAAGATATCTGTCTGATATATGTGTAGTGTTGTGACCTTGAATATTCTGAAATCATTAATAAACTGTCAGTATTCCGGTATCCACATCTTTCAATTTTAATAACATACTTACCGATTGGCAGCTGGTCTATTGTAGAGCATATAATTAGAGATTGCTGGGTGGAGGCTGGTCATACAGTGCAACCACTGGGTGGAGGCTGGTCATACAGTGCAACCACTGGGTGGAGGATGGTCATACAGTGCAACCACTGGGTGGAGGCTGGTCATACAGTGCAACCACTGGGTGGAGGATGGTCATACAGTGCAACCACTGGGTGGAGGCTGGTCATACAGTGCAACCACTGGGTGGAGGCTGGTCATACAGTGCAACCACTGGGTGGAGGCTGGTCATACAGTGCAACCACTGGGTGGAGGCTGGTCATACAGTGCAACCACTGGGTGGAGGATGGTCATACAGTGCAACCACTGGGTGGAGGCTGGTCATACAGTGCAACCACTTGGTGGAGGCTGGTCATACAGTGCAACCACTGGGTGGAGGATGGTCATACAGTGCAACCACTGGGTGGAGGCTGGTCATACAGTGCAACCACTGGCTTGAGGCTGGTCACAAAGTGCAACCAGGGTATCATTGACACTTCACACAATTTGCTTTGTACTTGGTTTACTGTTTTTGTCGGCTATGTCTGCCCAGGAAAACATGTCACTTTTAGCAGCTTAGTAGCTATTTCTGTGCAATATAATATTTTATTTATATCACAGACTAGTATGTGCTATTCTACAATTTAATGTTTGATTTATTTCACAGACTGGTATGTGCTATTCTACAATTTAATGTTTGATTTATTTCACAGACTGGTATGTGCTGTCCTACAATTTAATGTTTGATTTATATCACAGACTGGTATGTGCTATTCTACAATTTAATGTTTGATTTATTTCACAGACTGGTTTGTGCTATTCTACAATTTAATGTTTGATTTATGTCACAGACTGGTATGTGCTATTCTACAATTTAATGTTTGATTTATTTCACAGACTGGTTTGTGCTATTCAACAATTTAATGTTTGATTTATTTCACAGACTAGTATGTGCTATTCTACAATTTAATGTTTGATTTATTTCACAGACTGGTTTGTACTATTCTACAATTTATTGTTTGATTTATTTCACAGACTGGTATGTGCTGTCAGTTATAGCACTGAGAGTGGGGAGAAGATGGCATTTAGAAAATTCTTCAAGTTCCAGGTAACAAGTCATTCAATTTTAATTTAAATGACCAGAAACTACGAATACACTACCAATGGAAAGTAAATCTTCTAAGCATCATTTTGGTACTAAATTCATCTGTCTGAAACATCTAATGCATACTTAGCGCCGGCAAGCGCCGACAATATCAAGTTAAATTCCATACCAAGAGCCTACCACAATATTGAAAAATATGTAATCGCCGAATTTAGCGTTGTAATTGATGGAAGTAGAAAAAAAGAAAAGAATGCTTTATGTGCAGCATACAGGGCCTTAAGTCTGACCTATTGTAATTAGAGGTTATTACGTGTTCGGTCTCGGGCTGATATCACGATACCTAGGTTCGATACCTAGACTGATATGAAACTAGCCACGTAATAACATCTTTATTACTTTGATATGAATTTGAACATTCAATAATCAAAGTCTGACCTATTGTAATTAGAGGTTATAACGTGTTCGGTCTCGGGCTGATATCACGATACCGAGTGTCGATACCTAGACTGATATAAAACTAGCCACGTAATAACGTCTTTATTACTTTGATATGAATTTGAACATTTAATAATCAAAATTATGCTCTCCGTTATCCATTTATCAAGAATAAATCACAATTACTGAATTAGATACACGAAAACGATTGAAATATTACCACGAAACTCAAATTTGACACACTGGAATGCTACAGATGTAAATAAACAAGCACCTAATTCAGGGATCATTCTAGAGGGCGATGTGGGCGAAATTGTCGCCCTAGGGACCCTGACTTCGCTCTCTGGGGGGCCCCACTTCTCCCTTTTAAAAAAAAATATTTTTTGGTTTTTATGATTTTCAAACAAAATTTTGTCTAGTAAGATACACTAGTCCATTATAAAGCACTCCTTCTATTCAAATGTTGTATTTAATGGTTGTACTGTGCATTTTAACCCTATTTTGCAGAAGTATATTAAAGAACACCATTTAAGGAAGCGATCACGCTCTTTCTCCCAAAAATTCTGACCTAGAATGAACCCTCCTGACCTTTGGTTGATTGATTATTCAGGAAAAAAACAAAGAAACGGATATAAAAATTGTTTCCATGTGTAGAAACCTTCTCATTTCAGGTCCTGAAACCACTGGACGTAAAAACCAAGTTCTACAATGCAGAGGTAACGTTCTATCAGCAGTCATTATCTCCGTTACTGTTATGTAGACTACATCAATTATAAATACACACATTCTTTCTCGGGGGTGGTGGTGTGATCAACATTTAGTCTTTCCCCCCCTTGTGGATACTCATCGTAACTCTGTCCTTAGTGTGGGAGCCTCTGCGCTGAGAGGTTGTGGTCGTTGACCGTTGACGTCAAATCACTTGCCCCTCACAGCTGGAGATTCAAATACCACTTGGGGTATCGATTTATAATGTCAAACCCCTCGACATGTTTTCCTGGGCAGGCTTAGCCGACCTAAGCGATTAACCAGTACTAAGCAATGTATGTGAGATGCTCAATGACCGAATGGCCTGACCGAGTATCGAACCCGGGACCGTTCGCTTCCAAATCCGACGCTCTACCACTGGACCACGGACGCCACAGAATGGTACCCAGGAGAATCACTATATGAACTGGGCTATACTAATTGTACTATGTCACATTGTGTATTTGTGAGATAAGTATGTAACTTTCATTAAAATGAAAGTTTAAAACCATCTATTTTGTTCTGAAATTAAATAAACATTTATATAGAAATTGTATACTGATAATAATCACTTCATGAAACAAACTTGTAACGGCCGATTAAACTGGACGGAATGTGCAAACAACATAGATCCAGATCAGTCACGGTGTAGCGCCACGTCTGATCAACATCTATGTTATTTGCTATTCTGACAAATGTTTCGGCTCCACTATTCGTATAGCAAACAGCATAGAGCCTGATCAGACGGAACATTCTGTGCACACATGTCGGATGTCCCTTGTTTCAGTCACATTCTGTGCTGTCTGATCTGGCTCTATGCTGTTTGCTAAAGCGACTTTAGTCGTGTTTGGCAGGTTATGGGTTAAAGCCATGTTGCTATGGCAATGCGAGTTAGAACACTAGATAATGCCATATTATTATATTTATCATGTGAATGTTTATTTATAACTGTGTAGTACAGAGATGTGGAAGTTGTGATAGCGCAGTGGATGCGCGTTCGCTTCAGGTACTAAAGGTCCGGAGTTAGAGCCCCGCTGGAGCCGTTACGATTGTGTCCTTAGGCAAGGCATTTAAATTCCACGTTGCCTCTTCTCTCTCCCTCATGGCGATGGATTCCATCAGGAATGAGGTCTCGAGAGTGATTAATATAAGTTGAAATAACTTGTTTCACAATCGAGCTAAAATAAAATTTATATAAACCAACTGTGTAGTACATTGTAAGTGTAAATAGAATTTAATATTACAGTGTTGGTTCTTAGCTCCCCTGTGATAGATATGTGTTCGTCCGTCTATCTATGCTTACAAACCAGTATGTAGCTAGGAGAACAGTTGTGAACATAGAAGCTTTTAGGTTATACAAATTTATTTTAGCTCGATTGTGAAACAAGTTTTTACCAGTTATATTAATCACTCTCGAGACCTCATTCCTGATGGAATCAATCGCCACGAGGGAGAGAGAAGAGGCAACGTGGAATTTAAATGCCTTGCTTGCCTAATGGCACAATCATAGCGGCTCCAGCAGGGCTCGAACTCCGGACCTTTCGCACCTGAAATGAACGCTATTACGACTTCCGTACATAGCTTTTCATTACGTAGCTTTTATGTGGTTAAAAATGCTTCTATTTGGCTGACAAAATAGATAAGCCACAAAATATCCACACGGGACACCGTCTGTCAAGATTTGTCCTGTAAACCAGCGTATTTAGGTAGGCCAAATTAAAGGAATAGCTTGCAACACTCTATCAACTGTAATTTGGACCGATTTTTTTCACGATTTTAAATAATTAATATTTTTACTGTCTCAATATTTGTCAAAATAATTATTCAAAAATTTAACCCATTCATGGATTGGTGCATGATACTTTTAGACAACAAATTAATAAGAAAATTACCTTTGGACCAGTTCATTTATCAAAATGGGTAATTTTATCTAAAAATAGTAATAATTATTACTTGCAAAAAGTGCAGATCCTGATGAGACGGCTCGTCACGAGCCGGCTCATCTGGATCTACACTTTTTGTAAGTCTATTTAGAAGCCTGTAGTGTCTGATGAGACGGCTAGTCACGAGCCGGCTCATCTGGATCTAAGTTTATTTAGAGGCCTGTAGTGTTGAAAGGGTTAAGTACTAGTTATTTAATTTAGAAGAACGGTGCCAAAGTAAAAACCAGTCTATTATCGGGCGACTATTTACTGTATTGATTGGGAAGCAGCCGTATTGGTTTGCTATAGCACTTTCCTGGAACACATGTTTCTTGTTCTTTCATGTGAAGCATCAAAGCCCAGCTGTCAAGCTTGTGTGTGTCTTTGAAATAGAATATGTCTGCGTCTTTCAGTTACTGAGAAAATCTGCTCAAACAAAATACATGTCAGTTTTTAGTGGACAATATACACTTTGTGTATTAACCCATTTGATTCTGGATACCGTTCAAACAGTATTTGCAAAGAACATAGAGCCAGATCAGTCGGCATGGAACGTGCTGTCTGATCAGGCTCTATGCTGTTTGCTATTCAGATGATCTTGCTATAACACTTGGCTATGTAGCAAACAACATAGGTCCTGATCAGCATGCAACACCAGGCTGCGGCTGATCTGGATCTGTGTTGTTTACAAAAGCCTTTAAATGTATACAGAATGAAATTGGTTAACACCAACTCAACTGAATGGGTAATGTCCAAAGTATCCGTTTATGGCATCCCGCCTACGAATTGGAACATGTCAATCATTTGCTCCTGATGATTAACACAACCCAATATTATAATACCTTCTATGTTCATGTGCTCCGCCTCCGTGTTCGAGTGGTTACGGTCGCTGACTTGTATACCACTGTAACCTATCATCATGCACTGATGGTCACGGTTCGAGCCCCGCTCAGGCCGTGTCTCATTTATATGAAAAAGTTGGCAGTTTCTTACGGAGGTTGGTGCACCCAAATACTGGTTAACCGCTGGAGCCTGCCCAGGAAAGGTGTTGTTAAGTAAAACTGCCCGCCGGCGATATAGCCCGTAATGGTGCTGATGCAGGCGTAAAACCCGAAATATAACATAATCTATGTTCATGTATATATACTAACCCAAAAAAGAAGCATCTGCTTTGTACAAGAAACACCCACTTTGTACAAGAAGCATCCGCTTTGTACAAGAGGCATCCGCTTTGTACAAGAAGCACCCGCTTTGTACAAGAAGCATCCGCTTTGTACAAGAAGCATCCGCTTTGTACAAGAAGCATCCGCTTTGTACAAGAAGCATCCGCTTTGTACAAGAAGCATCCGCTTTGTACAAGAAGCATCCGCTTTGTACAAGAAGCATCCGCTTTGTACAAGAAGCATCCGCTTTGTACAAGAAGCATCCGCTTTGTACAAGAAGCATCTGCTTTGTACAAGAAGCATCCGCTTTGTACAAGAAGCATCTGCTTTGTACAAGAAGCATCCGCTTTGTACAAGAAGCATCCGCTTTGTACAAGAAGCATCCGCTTTGTACAAGAAGCATCCGCTTTGTAAAAGAAGCATCTGCTTTGTACAAGAAGCATCTGCTTTGTACAAGAAGCATCTGCTTTGTACAAGAAGCATCTGCTTTGTACAAGAAGCATCCACTTTGTACAAGAAGCATCTGCTTTGTACAAGAAGCATCCACTTTGTACAAGAAGCATCTGCTTTGTAAAAGAAGCACCCGCTTTGTACAAGAAGCACCCGCTTTGTACAAGAAGCATCCATTTGTGTAATGAAATTAGTTTATACAAATTTATTTTAGCTCGATTGCGAAACAAGTTCTTTCAACTTATATTAATCACTCTCGAGACCTCATTCCTGGTGGAATCCATCGCCATGAAGGAGAGAGAAGAGACAATGTGGAATTTAAATGCCTTGCCTAAGGGCACAAATCGTAATGGTTCCAGCAGGGCTCGAACTCCGGACCTTTCACACCTGAAGCGAACGCGCATCCACTGCGCTATAACGACGTCCACAATGAAATTAGATGGGTAATATTAGCCGTGAGCTGTATTATCAGGATTCATTCATTTTAGCAATTATTTTTGCACTTTAATCGTCGACAATGCGTGGTTCTACATGTCCCATGTGGTATTCGGCCAATTTGTTTTACTTGTCCTACTGACATTGTTGTCACGTGACAAACGAAAACGCTTCAAAATTGTTTAACCCATTCAACCCCAAGTAACTGACATGAACTGGTGCGTGATATTTTCAGACCAATAAATTAATAAGAAAATTACCTTTGGACCAGTTCATTTATCAAAATGGGTAATTTTATCTAAAAATAGTAATCATTATTACTGGCAAAAAAGTGCAGATCCTGATGAGACGGCTCGTTACGAGTAGGCTCATCTGGATCTACACTTTTCATAAGCCTATTTAGAGGCCTGTGGGGTTGAAAGGGTTAATAAAACATTTTACATTGTAGCATTTTTTGTATGCCAAGAATACCTAATAATTTAGACGATAAGACAATTGACATGCTTCATGCTGGCATGTCGACAGAAGACATGCAATGCATGTTGGGAGTTCTAGTCGAGCAATTTGAATATCTTAGCATGCAATTTCGAACGACGTGACGCACCAACACAGAAATCAACACTTTAGTCATACCCATTATTAAGTGGTATTTTTGTTTTTAGCCCCTACGACAATTGGTCAAATTTAATCAATATTAAGCCTATGGCCATAAATATTGCACCAAATGATGCATCATGGAACACTCTTAAAGCAGCATTACATCGTATGAAATAAAAGATATTTGAAAAATTCAATTTTTACGTATGGGTAGCAATGCTGCTACACATTCTAACATGATACTTTGTATGCTTATGTTCATTTGGTAAACAGTGTTTTTTTGCGATAAAACAAACTCGAAACCGAAAGTAGGACTTTCCAAGTCGATCGGTCATGCACTTGTTTACAACCGGAACGCATCGTCAACACTTGTTTGCATTCGGAATGCATCGTCCCCATTTGTCCCACGTTGTCTTTTTTAATTAAATTACTTGATATGTTGACTCATACCTCTGTTAGCTAAGTCTTTTAGGGACATTTCTACATCCCCGCGAGGGGTTCAACATTAGAGGAAGATAGATAGATAGTCATTCATGTTCAAAATATATACGTTGTTTTCTACCTCCTCTGTTGTTTCACGAATGCGCGCTGTGCGTGTTTACATTTCGTGTGTTGATAAACAAATTCGCGTATACGACGGTTTAAATTTATTGGAATTTTATCGTTTCTGAGCGACTATTTCGATTTTTGCAAACACACACACATTAGTATTTATATTTTACCCAAAACATCCTTTATTACGATGTAATGCTTCTTTAAAACACATAGCACTTCGTTTAAAATTGTTCTAAAACTTAGGTACGAAAAAATATGTGACATAAGTGCACCGTCCTTATTCTTCAGAAAATGAAAACTTTTCTTTTCACAGAGAATTGGGTGTCCCAAATCTTAGGGTTTCAAGGTCAAATTATCCACTGTAGCAAGTGGAGTGTGTTGCCCAAATACTTGCTGTATACACTGTAGCAAGTGGAGTGAGCAGCCCAAATACTTGCTGTATTCACTGTAGCAAGTGGAGTGTGCAGCCCAAATACATGCTCTATTCACTGTAGCAAGTGGAGTCAGCAGCCCAAATACATGCTCTATTCACTGTAGCAAGTGGAGTGAGCAGCCCAAATACTTGCTGTATTCACTGTAGCAAGTGGAGTGAGCAGCCCAAATACATGCTCTATTCACTGTAGCAAGTGGAGTGTGCAGCCCAAATACTTGCTGTATTCACTGTAGCAAGTGGAGTGAGCAGCCCAAATACTTGCTGTATTCACTGTAGCAAGTGGAGTGTGCAGCCCAAATACATGCTCTATTCACTGTAGCAAGTGGAGTGAGCAGCCCAAATACATGCTCTATTCACTGTAGCAAGTGGAGTGAGCAGCCCAAATACTTGCTGTATTCACTGTAGCAAGTGGAGTGAGCAGCCCAAATACATGCTCTATTCACTGTAGCAAGTGGAGTGTGCAGCCCAAATACTTGCTGTATTCACTGTAGCAAGTGGAGTGAGCAGCCCAAATACTTGCTGTATTCACTGTAGCAAGTGGAGTGTGCAGCCCAAATACATGCTCTATTCACTGTAGCAAGTGGAGTGAGCAGCCCAAATACATGCTCTATTCACTGTAGCAAGTGGAGTGAGCAGCCCAAATACTTGCTGTATTCACTGTAGCAAGTGGAGTGAGCAGCCCAAATACATGCTCTATTCACTGTAGCAAGTGGAGTGAGCAGCCCAAATACTTGCTGTATTCACTGTAGCAAGTGGAGTGAGCAGCCCAAATACTTGCTGTATTCACTGTAGCAAGTGGAGTGAGCAGCCCAAATACATGCTCTATTCACTGTAGCAAGTGGAGTGAGCAGCCCAAATACATGCTCTATTCACTGTAGCAAGTGGAGTGTGCAGCCCAAATACATGCTCTATTCACTGTAGCAAGTGGAGTGAGCAGCCCAAATACATGCTCTATTCACTGTAGCAAGCGGAGTGTGCAGCCCAAATACTTGCTGTATTCACTGTAGCATGTGGAGTGAGCAGTCCTGAGCTACTGGGCCCTCTTGTTACTGTCCCTGTGTATCACCAGATATATAAATTATGCATTGTCGTGAGAAAACACATTTGCATGTTGGCAATCCCGTCTGTTCTCATTGAATGTGCCTCTTTATAGGTTTAGGGTTGGTTCATCTTCCTGTCGCATATAATATGTCTAATATCTTCCAATGAATTATTGAGTTTTCTCAGTGAATGAAAATGTTAACAGTGGAAGATGGCATTTTCTCTGTCACTGCTTGAGTTTCGTATTCCTCCGCCGTTTTTATATACTTTTGTATTTTAGCAATTTGCTGACAATCATGCATATGAAACAGTTAATTATAAAGTAATATAGTCTAATGATTGTGTTTTGTCTGCAGGGATCATTCTAGAGGGCGATGTGGGCGAAATAGTCACCCTAGGGACCCTGACTTCGCCCTCTGGGGGCCCCACTTCTCCCTAAAAAAAAAAAATTGTCTAGTAAGATTTACATGTACACTGGCCCATTATAAAGCACTCGTTCTATTCAAATGTTGTATTTAATGGTTGTATTGTGCATTTTAACCCTATTTTGCAGAAGTATATTAAAGAACACCATTTAAGGAAGCAATCACGCGCTTTCTCACTTCTCCCAAAAATTCAGACCTAGAATGAACCCTGGTCTGTAGTTTTTAATATTGACAGCAAAACATAAACTAACTTGAAAATTATACCAGAACTATTTTTTTTACGGGCGTTCACACTTACATATCGGTAAGTAGTTGTGAGATCTTCACAATTATACCGGAACTATTTCTTATTACGGACGTTCACACTTACATACCGGTAAGTAGTTGTGAGATCTTCACAATTATACCGGAACTATTTCTTATTACGGACGTTCACACTTACATAAGTAGTTGTGAGGTTGTGTATTGTAGGGAAATGAGGCTCCCAACAGGAGCAGTTAAAATTACTTAAATTTGATAACAAATATTATATTAGCCAAAATTATTGGAAATGATAAAAGAAAAAAATGATTTGTGTTTGGTAATGCCACTCGTGGAAATACAAATTTCGGTGATCACTCGATGAAATAAATCCTATGCACAAATAAACACAAATATGCTCGTATGTCTTTGGTATATCTGCGTTTTGTCTAGATTCAAACTTCTCCAAATTAACTTTTGTCTGTCAAAACAGTCTCAAAACAAGCAATTAGACTTTATTCATCCAATTGTGTGTGTGTTGACTCATAAATTATAACCAAGCTCCATGCTGTGGGATTTAGTTTATACAAATTTATTTTAGCTCGATTGCGAAACAAGTTCTTTCAACTTATATTAATCACTCTCGAGACCTCATTCCTGATGGAATCCATCGCCACGAGGGTGAGAGAAGAGGCAACATGTAATTTAAATGCCTTGCCTAAGGGCACAATCGTAACGGCTCCAGTGGGGCTTGAACTCCAGACCTTTCACACCTGAATTGAACGCGCATCCACTGCGCTATCACGACTTCCACTGTGGGATTAGTAAATCCCATATTGACTACATGTGTGAACAAAGCTTGCAAAATTTTCGATTTGAGCATACAAAGCATTGGAATTTAGTGTAAAAAATTCATTAGACTATATCAATTTTATCCGTTTTCTCATTTTCTGGAATCCATCGCCACAAGGGTGAGAGAAGAGGCAACATGTAATTTAAATGCCTTGCCTAAGGGCACAATCGTAATGGCTCCAGTGGGGCTTGAACTCCAGACCTTTCACACCTGAATTGAACGCGCATCCACTGCGCTATCACGACTTCCACTGTGGGATTAGTAAATCCCATATTGACTACATGTGTGAACAAAGTTTGCCAAATTTTCGATTTGAGCATACAAAGCATTGGAATTTAGTGTAAAAAATTCATTAGACTATATCAATTTTATCCGTTTTCTCATTTTCTAATTAATAAATTATTAAATCGCGATAGATATCCTACAGTATATGCAATGGATGCTATATTGTAAGAGTTTATTATCAATTAATTAACATGAATTTGATAACATGACATTTATTATGTAACATCTGGTTAGGGAACAACAGTAAAAACAAAGGGTTCCAATTAAACGGACAAATATACATTATGGGATAAATCAGACTTTATCTGCCAAAGGAGGTAATAAAAAACCGAGCAATGTCGCTTATTGACTGGTACATGATGCTTCAAGCTCTATTGTTGTCTGCTTATGGTAATGAATGTGTTTATTCTATCAGTATAATGTGACTGAGACAGGATTTTAAATACATACAATTACTAGAACTGGGTAAGACTCTAGGAACTGGTTCGTAATATTGACTAAATGGAGTTTTTCCTTTCTTGATAGTCAGATGATGTGTACCTTGAAGTTCAGATCCAGAATATAACACCGGGACCAGTCTATATGGAGCATGTTAGACTGGACTCATCAAATCTATACCAGTCTGAAGAACTCAATACACTGGACAAGGCACAAGGGTATGTAATCTACAGTCAGGCAATGGGCACAACGCTTGAACTAGTCTATGTGGAGCATGTTAGACTGGACTCATATCTATACCAGTCTGAAGAACTCGATACACTGGACAAGGCACAAGGGTAGGTAATCTACAGTCAGGCAATGGGCACAATGCTTGAACCAGTCTATGTGGAACATGTTAGACTGGACTCATATCTATACCTGTCTGAAGAACTCGATACACTGGACAAGGTACAAGGGTATGTAATCTACAGTCAGGCAGTGTGTAGAAAGCTTAAACCAGTCTATGTGGAGCATGTTAGACTGGACTCATATCTATACCAGTCTGAAGAACTCAATACACTGGACAAGGCACAAGGGTAGGTAATCTACAGTCAGGCAATATACACAATGCTGGAAGCAGTCTATTTGGTTATTACACAGTCTATGCCATTTCTCATAGAAGGCAATTACAAGGGAAAGGAAATGAGCAGGATGTGCAGCTCCACGGTAGAATGATGTAGAGCTGATTTGATGTTAGTAGTGTACATAAATCAATAAAAACAAAGTTTCCCTGTGAGGTATACAATGCAAAATTGTTATATAAGGCAGTGATATATTGCCTTATTGGCTATGGAAATTGTACTTTTATTGTCATTTCGCAATTAGAACTCGATTCGGGGTACACCAGCATACATTTAAACCAATTTTAGTTCACCCCATGCTGAGCAATTCGTTTTAGTATAAAATTCTACAAACTCATTAAGGGTTTTCCCCTCAATTAAATCAATCGTCAGTAGAAAATAATATTATGTAAACAATAGTACCTTGGTTGTTATAGTGTCCGCCTCATTGAGACGTTGTCAGTTTAAACCCCACCAGAACCACGGTGGGGATGTTCTTTGGCAATACTCTAAAGTCCACACTGCCTCCTCTCTCCCTCAAAGCAATAAATTCCATCAGGAATGAGGTCTCAAGAGTAACTAAAACTAATGTTGTAAAACTTGTTTCGTAATCTTGCTAAAACAGATTTGTATAAACTAGCAGTGTATGTTTACGTTACAGACCGGGCAACGTATTTGGAAAGGTGGACTACCTCAACCCTATGGACACGCGTCAATATTTATATTGTCTTACACCCAAACCAGAACTCTACCTGGAAAACAAAGTACTCAAAGGAGTGACGAACATTGGTAAATTGGACATTGTGTGGAAAACAAACTTGGGTGAGAAAGGGAGACTACAAACTAGTCAACTTCTGCGAGTGGTAAGTTGTCTGATTAACCATGTACCCCACGACAGAAGAGGTCAATTACTCATCGTTATCTCCCTACCACTGATAAGCATTAGGCTGACAGTGTTTCAGACACGTTGCTATTGTGATATAAAGGTGGAGTGGAGCCTCCATGGTGAAATGGATATGATGTCCGCCTCGTAATCCCTAGGTTGTGAGTACGAACCCTGCCATAACCACAATAGTGATGTCCTTCAGCAAGACTCTTGAATTCACACTGCCTCTTCTCTCTCATGGCGTTGGATTCCATCAGGAATGAGGTCTCTAGAGCCACTAAATTATTGTTGTAAGATCTTGTTTCACAATAGTGTTAAAATAAATGTTGAATGTTAAAAACAATTCTATATTCATTTCTTGTTGAATTTAAATGTTTAGATTATGTACTTGTATATAGAATGTTAATAAACTAAATTTAAAAAACCACAGATTTGTATAAACATATACGGGTGACCTTTCAGGCTCCAGGTTATGGTGATATAAGGGTGGCGGTGGAGAAGATGCCGGACAGTGTAAAAAACCACTTAAATTTGTATAAACATATACGCGTGACCTTTCAGGCTCCAGGTTATGGTGATATAAGGGTGACAGTGGAGAAGATGCCGGACAGTGTACCGCTAGAGAAGATGTTTGATGTAGCACTAAGAATAACAAACTGCTGGTAACTTTAGCCTCAATTTTTTCTGTTTCAGAGACCCGTATTTTTAAACGATCCGTCTTATAGACGAGTATGTACGGTAATGCTGGGGATAATAAATTGAATAATATGGCGTACTATTCACAGTGATATTAATTCAATTGCTGAAAATCTCATACTCTGTCTCAAGCTCCTTGATTGGTCTAGCCAAGTACAAATCTCGATTTAAACCAATCGTATCTCTTGAATTTGAGCAAACGTTTTTATTACCTCCAGGCCTGGACATTTAGATAGCGTTTGAAATGTGATGTATGCCTGTATCGCTAACTCTTTGAATGCTGGGTAACATAAATGCTATAAATAGTTCAAATTAATTTGTAGCAGACGACAGTTCATTAATGTGTTTTTTTCTTATTTGTAGCTATAAACTCTGAAAATAATGTAACATCACAATTTTAATGAAATTGCATGACATATCGCTAGCATGCAGAGATACGGTTTGGCACATTGCCTGTATATATGTTATATAGCTTTGTGTTTCTGTACATGGCAGTGAGAGAGCTATGGAGTTGACGATGGTGCTTCAGAACGACTTGAACTCGGGTGTCATGTGGTGTGGTCTGTCTGGCAAGAAGCTTGGCTCCGTACCACAAAATGAGAGCATGGATTTATCTCTCAAACTTATAACTACTGTCCCTGGTTTACAGGTAAAACACAACTATTCTACCTTTACCATCATCGTATGCAGTCACTTTACTGAGAAATGTTGATACAATTTAAGAAGATAATCTAATGAAGCAACAACTCGGCTGTTCGATTAGCACAGTGGGTCCGTCCGCTCGCTTCTCACCAATGCAACTCGGGTTCGATCCTCGGACTGGGAAGTATGTGAGATGGTACGGTGGTCGCCAGATTGGACCGTGGGATTTCTCCGGGTACTCCGGTTTCCTCCCACACAAATGATCACATATATGCTTTCATCCTCACCAATGAGAGTGATTAATATAAGTTGTTAGAACTTGCTTCGCAATCGTTGTAAAATAAATAAAAAGTTTAAAACTCGCTGTCAGTTATTTTAATTATTTTCATGTGCCGTTGTATCAACAAGAAATGGTCATTTGTTAGTTTATACAAATTTATTTTTAGCTTGATTGCGAAACAAGTTCTTTCAACTTATATTAATCACGCTCGAGACCTCATTCCTGATGGAATCCATCGCCATGAAGGAGAGAGAAGAGGCAATGTGGAATTTTAAATGCCTTGCTTGCTTAAGGGCACAATCTTAACGGCTGCAGCGGGGCTTGAACTTTCGCACATGAAGCGACCGCGCTTCCACTGCGTTAACACTTAACGGTTATTTGTTGCATACTGGGGTGCATTGGGTGATTACATTTCAAATGACAACAATCTCAATAGAGTCCAAAAGTTAAAAAAGATCAACTCTAATACGTGTTTATTGTGCCAGTCAGGTTATGTGTCACAACATTGCCTCTTTCTTGCTTTCCGGATGAATTTGACCGGGCCATTATTAACATTGAATGGTGACTGCTAATTAAAGGTGACCGCTACCACAGTGTTGCCTGTTTGTTGTGCATCTACATTAGTTCTAATCAGTTGACATTGCTCGTTTTTCTATTACCTCCCTTGGCAGATAAAGTTTGATTTATCCCGAAATGTGTATTGGTCATTCTAGTTGAAATCCTTTGTTTTTACTGTTGTACTCTAATCAGACATTACTGTAAAAAAGACGATAAATGTGATTTTATCAAAATCGTGTTCCAGTTAATTGATAATGTAAGATAAATATGTCGAGATTTATTAATTATAAGATGAGAAGATGGATGCAAAATGATAGCATGTTGTGCAAATGAAACAACGATAAAAACAGAGGAAACCAAATAAGAAGATCTATCAGTGGGCAGTAACTGACCAATGTCTCCTATTTTGTTTTTTTTGCAGACAATTTCTGGACTGAGGTTAACGGATACTTTTCTCAAGAGGACATATGAACATGATGAGATAGCCCAAGTGTTTGTTTATAACGATGCGGAATCATAGAGCTTAAAACATAGAGCTTTAAACATGAAGCTTAAAACATGAATCTAATATGGTACCAAAACATTCCTCACGATGTTAAATTAGCCCCGGTGTATTGAAATCTGTACAATGTTAAATTAGCCACGCCCCCTGGTGTATTGAAATCTGTACAATGTGAGATTAGCCACGCCCCCTGGTGTATTGAAATCTGTACAATGTTAAATTAGCCACGCCCCCTGGTGTATTGAAATCTGTACAATGTGAGATTAGCCACGCCCCCTGGTGTAGTGAAATCTGTACAATACGCCCCCTGGTGTATTGAAATCTGTACAATGTGAGATTAGCCACGCCCCCTGGTGTAGTGAAATCTGTACAATACGCCCCCTGGTGTATTGAAATCTGTACAATGGCAACACGTAATGTCACTGCCATTCGTTGGAAGACTAAGGGACTTAACCCATGTTAATATGGATACAGATCATTTCGAAAGTGTGCATGACTCATATGTGCTAATCTTAGGCCACATAGTGATTTAAATTTCTCAAAATTATGTATGCATTAACAGCATAAAGCACTGTAGGTAATTGACATGTTCTTGTTAGAAATGTTTTCGTGGACACTACTTGCGCAATTGAATTTCATCAAAAATGGAAGTAAAACTTAGGTGGGAAGTGGGGCGATGAGCTGAATTTCATCAAAAGGTAAAACTTAGGTGTGAGGCGATGGCGACATTTTAATGTCAAAAATTGCAATATTGTTTCTTCATAAAGTAATAAATGTTATATGAACAACAATCTGAGGATGAACGTATATGTGGACAAGACTGCGTATATTATTCGGTATGTTTGGGACGACGATGTTAGTGCGTATATTAATCGGTATGTTTGGGACGACGATGTTAGTGCGTATATTAATCGGTATGTTTGGGACGATGATGTTAGAACTAACAATATATACTCTTTAACGAGAGAATTCATTTGAACAATTACAGCGACAGATATTTGGCTTATCGATAAAAGTTATCGAAAAAATTATATACCATCTGATGGTTCCACGGGTAGGTAGAGAACAGAGGTAAATGACATTCATTTCCTGCCTTTGGATCACCCGAGATTTGCTGTATATTGCCGTTAGACAATAAGGGATCGTGCAATATTACATGTAGCATAAAACAAATTATCAGTAGCTATGAATATAATAAATGGTTCTGTGTTCTAGTGTTTTCCCAGAAGCCTCTCGTTGCCAATACCGATCAGAACATAGTAGTCGTGATAGAGCTTAGGCAAGGCGCCGACAGTCAATAATGACTTTATTTTCCATGATATCGAGAACGATTAAACCGAGTGGTAACAACTTGTATATTACAAATTTATTTGAGCTAGATTGTGAAACATCTGAAGGTAGCAGATACAAACCATAAATTATTCCTAGGTACCTCTATGAAGTTAGGGGTAGGGAAATTCAAACCTTGACAATTTTTTAAATATTTATTTAGTAAACCAATGAAAATAATATATAAATCACACTAGCAGTTCTAATAATATAAAGGGTGTGTGAATAGACTGTTCCTATATATTCTTTTATAAACGTTGTTATGTGTCCGTAGGCGACGTCGTATTCGTAGAAGATCTATATCGAACGCACTCCACGAATAGTCTGGATTATCAGGCCTCTTTAGGAATAAATTCACCTTTCTACAGTTTGTTTACTTCGGCATTTGGTGTGCATGCTAATAGAACGTCATGAAAATTGCGCTACAATGAGGAAGTGATCAGCATTGTGAAAAGTAATGGATTTTGCAACTGGAACAAACTTTTTACACACCATTTATAACTTTGTTCTATATACTACATATAAATATATAATATACCTTTCTTTCGGAGAGACCTCGATATTAATACGGAGTACATAATAACTCTAATAGACTTGCATTACCTCCCTTGTAATGCGACATGGTAATTGTGTGTTTAGGTTTGCAAGTAGTGTACGGTACCGGTATTTCTTGCAAGTAAAGTACGGTATTTCATGCAAGTTGTGTGTGTTTAGGTTTGCAAGTAAAGTTTACGGTATTTCATGCAAGTTGTGTGTGTTTAGGTTTGCAAGTAAAGTTTACGGTATTTCATGCAAGTTGTGTGTGTTTAGGTTTGCAAGTAAAGTTTGGTATTTCATGCAAGTTGTGTGTGTTTAGGTTTGCAAGTAAAGTTTACGGTATTTCATGCAAGTTGTGTGTTTAGGTTTGCAAGTAAAGTGTATGGTATTTCATACAAGTTGTGTGTTTAGGTTTGCAAGTAAAGTGTACGGTATTTCATGCAAGTTGTGTGTTTAGGTTTGCAAGTAAAGTGTACGGTATTTCATGCAAGTTGTGTACGATATTTCATGCAAGTTGTGTGTTTAGGTTTGCAAGTAAAGTGTACGGTATTTCATGCAAGTTGTGTGTGTTTAGGTTTGCAAGTAAAGTGTACGGTATTTCATGCAAGTTGTGTGTTTAGGTTTGCAAGTAAAGTGTACGGTATTTCATGCAAGTTGTGTGTGTTTAGGTTTGCAAGTAAAGTGTATGGTATTTCATGCAAGTTGTGTACAATATTTCATGCAAGTTGTGTGTTTAGGTTTGCAAGTAAAGTGTACAGTATTTCATGCAAGTTGTGTTTCCCCCTTAGTAGCGCCTCTCGACGCCAATGCCTATTGACATAGATCGACACATTAGTAGTCAAACAAGCTATAATAAAGTTTGGAACTACGTAGTGTATACAACACTTATTAATTCCTAGTAACTTCACTGAAGGTGAAGTAGGCAAGTTCACAGCATATGATTGGTAAAGTACAGCCAAATGTATGAAATAAAACTACATCTCCAGGGGGGAAAGGTTTAAGTTTGCATGAAATACCGTACACTTTACTTGCACACGAAATTCAGCACGACGATGGCCTACACCATTAGGAGCTTCCGTGGCCGAGGGGTTAGTTGGCGCCGTCACCCCTCGTGGCTGTAGGTTCGAATCCCATTCATTCATGCGAGTAAGCTTGCGGAAGACAAATGGTTCTACCCGGGTACCTGAAATGCTACTCGGAGGGGCGCAACATGGCACTACCAGATATATACAGACTGAATTTATAAATATATTACCCCTATGATATAAGGGAGACAATGCCCCATAGAGCAGCATTTACATTCCGTCTAGGAAATGTGTATGTTAGAAAGGTATATTAATAGACTGCAAGATATACAGAAATCTGTGGAAGAATATTACATTACATATACATCGAGATGATGATGATGATCTGCAAAGTCCAGCTTACAGTAACATGCACAAGATGATGATGATGTATGTTTCTTTTACCAACATAAATGCTGAAGATTGATCGACTACAAGCACATGTAGCCTATGTATACTAGGCTGACTCTACTATATGATATTATTGGTTAGCACGCTTGCTTCTCACCAATGCCATCTGGGTTTGATCCTCGGATAGGCAAGTATACGAGACGATATGTTGCTCGCCGGACACTCGGCTTTCATCCCACAGCTTTCAAAGAGCACGATTAATATAAGTTGATAAAGCTTGTTTCACAATCGTTGTAAATTAAAATCGAGTTTATACATGTACTACAAGTATCTCTGTCCGTGCAAATGGACACTTTATAGAAACACTACTAAGTATAATCGTCACAAACACCGACATATAAATGTACATAAAGATATACGAACTGGGATATCAGAGGTAGCAAAGACCATTTCATCATTTCCACTTCACAAATTTACGATTTCCACTTTAGTAAATGTCAGCACAGAGGTGTTCTATCATACGACAGTCGAAATTACACTATTCTCAGTAAGCATGTGTACATACCATTTTTTATAAGAAATTCGTGTATACGATGCTGCAATTTTTATTTGATTTTTTTGTTCGTTTCTGTTCGAATATCTGGTACTTTATTCCAAAATATGGTGTCACTTTAAACACATTCGATTGGGGTTAATCTCGACACATTTATGTTATATTTCGGGTTTTACGCCTGCATCAGCACCATTTCGGGCTATATCGCCGGCGGGCAGTTTACCTAACATCACCTTTCCTGGGCAGGCTCCAGCGGTTAACCAGTACTTGGGGTGCACCAACCTCCGTAAGAAACTGCCAACTTTTTCATATAAATGAAACACGGTCTGATCGACACATTTATATATTGATGCATCAGTCTGCGACATAGCCTGGGTTTCTGATCATTTTGCCAGAAGTAAATTAATGAAAAATCGACAGACTTGAACCCAGGCTATCTGGAAATGATGTGTAGGCCGAGTTATAGGAGTATGCCTTCCTGGAATCTGTTCAGCAGAGGTGCATTATATTTATATCATTTTAAATACGACATATGGTTTCGGAATCACTGCATTCAGAATCGCTATTATTGCCATGCGCCGATATAGAATACAAGACTGTTGAACAGGCAAAATAATCTGGCCTGGTCACGTGTATTTTGTGGTTAGCCTATGCTATAGGGTTAGCCCTGTGAGAGCTGGGTGTGTAGTTCTTGACTCTTGTACATTGTAGAATGTAGCTGCAGTTGCCCCCATATTTCTGAGTCATATCAAGGCTGTCCATCCATGTTTGTGTATCCCATCTCTTCATCTATGTTGATGTATATCTGAAATTTGTTGTCAAGTATACATATACTAAAGTTATGCAATAACATAAGTAATTAAATGTATACACTAATGGAGAGATACATAAAAAACACAGGAGAGCTTTTCTTTTGATGATTGAAAATGTAAACTATGTCAATAAATAAAATAGATGATGAATATCATTTTGTACTAAACTTTTCACTTTGCTGTGATTTTAAACATGCGTAATCAAGAGACAAAAACAGTATATATATAAATTATACAACACTTATTTGAACACTGCTAAATAATTGATCGACAATTGTCTCCCGGAAAATGAATGTTATTGAAGTTGACAATATTATTTTTTAACTAAGTGAAAAGCAATTATGGCATGAAAGGTTTTGAAATTATGTTGAAAGCTACCTGTGTGTCATCAACCATACACTGTAACCTAGATGCCAAGTCAGTGAAGTCCGGACGTGCCTGTGGCTCTTCCTGCCAGCAATGTAACATCATCGTATACCTGTAAGTATTGATAAAGTACATTATTTTTGTTAATGACACAATGTTGTTGTGTTTAGGTTTGCAAGTAAATGTAGTAAGTAATCCCTCTAGTTTTGTTCAGGATATACATCATTTAATTTTATATAAAGAGTATGTTCAAATTATTTTTACTTTGCAAAATTTTTACGGAAGCTATACAAAATTCATAGAAATTTGAAGAAATAAAATCTTATGGATTAATTACATGGCCCATACTGCTATTCACCATTTTCACAAATGGCCAAAAAGTGGCTAAAATAAATTCGATTTGGCGTAAAAGCTAATATTAAATTAAACAAATTTCAAAATAAAGAATCTTTTCCGGAATTATGTAAGAAAAATTGATACTCGGTCTGCCTGTTTGATATGACATTTATTCCCTAATAACAATAAGACAAATATTATTTCTTAATTTAATACTATCGTACATTGAATGGAACAAATATCCTCTGTTGCTTACTAAAGTCAGAATCCTGCTCAGAAAAATAGAAACTGCACCGTCTTATATACCAGCACTAACAGTCATAACGATTGCGAAGCAAGTTCTAACAACTTATATTAATTACTCTCGTTGGCGCGGAGGAAACCGGAGTACATGGAGAAACCCACCTGTCCGATCTGGCGAACACCGTACCATCTCACATACTTCCCGGTCCGAGAATCGAACCCGGGTTGCATTGGCGAGAAGTGAGCGCGCTAATCACTGCGCTAATCGGACAGCCTATTTATTTCATTGCTATTATTAGTTATGGAAAGAGCCGAACGAAAACCCTATCCTGGTCAAAATAGGATTACATTTACAGATTGTTCACCAATGTTCCAAGTAAATCAAAACTGTGTTGAGTAATGCTGGTTTTGGAACGACTACAATTGTGCAATATATATAGAATGTGACAGTCATTCTGAACATGTGTACGACTACTACACCACTTACAGTGCCATATCCGAGTGCCGGGGTCGACACAGTCTATATCCCTGCTTTAGTAGAGCACAGAATTGTTGCGTGTCCATGCCATGATATGGTGTCCCACCAAATGTAGTTATCTCCCATAGCAACACCCCAAATGACCACCTAGAAAATATATAAATAGACAAATGTATCGACTACCGGTAATGTCCATTCTTATGTGCCACAGACAAGCAGCTCCCAAATATGATCTATAGTTGGGATCTGCAGCTCCAAATACGATCTATAGTTGGGATCTATCAAGTAGAAACCAATAACCACAGTCATATATATAATATATATAGTCAAATCTGTGTTTGTGTGGTCACCTCTATTAAGCAGCCAAACTGCACTAAGCAACCAGATTCACAATATGTTGTTTTATATACATTTGACTGCTATTGAGCAACCACCTGTGCTAAGCAACCACTTTCTGTGGTACACTTGGCTGGCTGCTTAACACAGGTTTGGTTGTAGTTCTACTTATGCGTTTATACCAGAGACTAAAGACGGCGAAAGGTGGCATTTGTACCAATATTCCTGGGACCAGATGTGTTAAATATGGTATTTTTAAAAAAATCATCATTTGGTTCAAAATTCAACTTCCGTGTTGCATTTACATAGAATGTGTTGCATTTACATAGAATGTGTTGCATTTACATAGAATGTGTTGCATTTACATAGAATGTGATGCATTTACATAGAATGTGTTGCATTTACATAGAATGTGTTGCATTTACATAGAATGTGTTGCATTTACATAGAATGTGTTGCACAGTGAGATATTTTAAAGGGTGGTTAACATGGACTGCGAATCCAGAGATTGTCCTAATAATATTAGCAATCTTTTAGAAGGGATTATAAACAGAGGGATCATGTATCAGTGCCATACACAGGGCGTGTAAAAGATCCAGGGATGCTTCTGCACTAGCCTCCAAAACTATAATGACCAATATACTTCTAGAGGTGTCGCCCCAATTAATGTGTTTTACGTTTATTTATTGTCGCTACCGGTTGCCCATGAGCGATGCCTCCTGAAGATATTAGTCATTTTAGATTTTGGAGGATAGTGCAATGATACAGACAGAGACCCATTCCAGAGTCTCCTCTGGTTCTTTTACATGCACGGTGTAAAGTACCGACACGAGACCTCGGTTTAACGTCCCATCTGAAAGACTGTTAATTTTATTAGGGTCAGACGGGGGGTCGAACCTGCGATCCTTGGTCCAGCGTGTTACCAGTGGACTACAGATCCATCTGTGCCCCAATTAACCAGAGGGCGATTAGTTTATACAAATTTATTTTAGCTCGATTGCGAAACAAGTTATTTCAACTTATATAAATCACTCTCGAGACCTCATTCCTGATGGAATCCATCGCCATGAGGGAGAGAAAAGAGGCAACGTGGAATTTAAATGCCTTGCCTAAGGGCACAATCGTAATGGTTCCAGTGGGGCTCGAACTGTAAATAAACACACAAACAACCCACAATAATTAGCAATCATAACTTACACATCACTTTGAACTGTGTACATGTTACTATATATAGATTCCAGAGCTAACCAACGAACTGGTACTTTTGACTGAAAAATAAAATTCATAAATATATAGAATTTAATTTTATGCTTTGTTAGCTTAAATATTTTATACATACATTCACAGGCGCATAGCTGGGTAGGCATCGTGCAGGGTTGGTATGAGTGTGCAGGGATGGTAGGAGCGTACAGGGTTGCTAGGAGCGTGCAGGGTTGGTAGGAGCGTGCAGTGTTGGTAGGAGTGTACAGGGTTACAGGGTTGGTAGGAGCGTGCAGGGTTGGTAGGAGCGTGCATGGTTGCTAGGAGCGTACAGGGTTGGTAGGAGCGTACAGTGTTGGTAGAAGAGTCTGGCGGCATGCTCCCCATTATTTGTTTTAATCATATTTTTCAGATGGTGACTTCTGCTGCATTTAAGAACAGGATTGTGTTGGGCATGCATGCATTATAATGGAGAGGAAAATGTTTCCGTAACCTTGATCAGAGTGCGACAGACTGAGCGTAACCTTGATCAGAGTGCGACAGACTGAGCATAACCTTGATCAGCGTACAACAGACTGAGCATAACCTTGATCAGAGTGTGACAGACTGAGCGTAACCTTGATCAGTGTGCGACAGACTGAGCGTAACCTTGATCAGAGTGCGACAGACTGAGCGTAACCTTGATCAGAGTGCGACAGACTGAGCATAACCTTGATCAGTGTGCGACAGACTGAGCATAACCTTGATCAGAGTGCGACAGACTGAGCATAACCTTGATCAGAGTGCGACAGACTGAGCATAACCTTGATCAGAGTGCGACAGACTGAGCGTAACCTTGATCAGAGTGTGACAGACTGAGCATAACCTTGATCAGAGTGCGACAGACTGAGCATAACCTTGATCAGAGTGCAACAGACTGAGCGTAACCTTGATCAGAGTGTGACAGACTGAGCATAACCTTGATCAGCGTGCGACAGACTGAGCATAACCTTGATCAGCGTACGACAGACTGAGCATAACCTTGATCAGAGTGAGACAGACTGAGGGTAGAGTGTGACAGACTGAGCGTAGAGTGCAACAGACTGAGCATAGAGTGCG
The DNA here is from genome assembly GCA_014843695.1 of Archivesica marissinica. Taxonomy (NCBI): domain Eukaryota; kingdom Metazoa; phylum Mollusca; class Bivalvia; order Venerida; family Vesicomyidae; genus Archivesica; species Archivesica marissinica. The sequence goes on along the minus strand of CM026397.1, from coordinate 23,912,284 downwards.
ACAGACTGAGTGTAGAGTGTGACAGACTGAGCGTAGAGTGCGACCGACCGAGCGTAGAGTGCAACAGACTGAGCGTAACCGTTTTGTAACATTAAAACAGCGCCTGATAGTGATTCACTTGATGGCATATGCTAAGAAGTTTGTTTTCTTATTGACATTTAACATCATTATAAATTTTTGTTTGCAAACAACACATGGAGGTATGATTAAACAATTTACTCCGAGAAATAAATATAAGTGAGACAGTTGAACCTGCGATCTATCAGAACACGCGAATACATACTATGCCGGAACCAGTGATATGCCGGAACTAGTGATATGCCGGAACCAGTGATATGTCGGAACCAGTGATATGCCGGAACCAGTGATATGTTAGAACCAGTGATATGTTAGAACCAGTGATATGCCAGAACCAGTGATATGCCGGAACCAGTGATATGCCAGAACCAGTGATATGTCAGAACCAGTGATATGCCGGAACCAGTGATATGTTAGAACCAGTGATATGCCAGAACCCAGGATATGCCAGAACCAGTGATATGCCAGAACCAGTGATGTGCCAGAACCAGTGATATGCCAGAACCAGTGATATGCCAGAACCAGTGATATGTCAGAACCAGTGATATGCCGGAACCAGTGATATGTTAGAACCAGTGATATGCCAGAACCAGTGATATGCCGGAACCAGTGATATGCCAGAACCCTTAATATGTCAGAATGTGATATGTCAGAACCCAGGATATGTCAGAACCCGTGATATGTTAACACATTTATATACTTACTCTTGAAGTTTTTACATAAGTATCATCATTTTTCGAAAGTCCAAAGTCTGCCACTTTTGCAACAAAATTATCATCCAGCAAGACATTCCGAGCTGCCAGGTCTCGATGTATTATCTGAAATATAAAAGAGACAAACAAAGTTGCAAATGCTGGAAATTGGCAATGATACAGACAGAGACCCATTCCAGAGTCTACTCTGGTTCTTTTTCGTGCACAATGTTTTAACCACGAGACCTCGGTTTAACGTCCCATCTGAAAGACTGTTAATTTTATTAGGGTCAGACGGGGGATCGAACCTGCGATCCATGGATTACCAGTCTAAAGCGTTAACCACTGGACTACAGATCCGTCTGTCGTTATCTTGTCTATGAGTATAATGTAGTGAACGTTATTGATACAGCTAATTTGTTTGTTTCTTCGGGTTTTACGCCTTCATCAGCACCATTTTGGGCTATATCTCCGGCAAGCAATTTACCTAACAACACCTTTCCTGGACAGGCTCCATCGGCTAACAATTACTTGGTGCACCAACCTCCGTAAGAAACTGCCAACTTATTCATACAGACAGACACGGCTTGAGCGGAACTCGAACCAGTGACCATCAGTGGTAAACAAGTCGACGACCTAGATCACGTGATACAGGTAAGGATTACGGAAATTTGTTGATGAACCCAAAACTGAGTGAAAGATATTTACCGTTACCCCATTACTTGTTTGCAATACTATGCCTTATAAATATTCACATAACCATATAAAGGACAGGTTAATATGCACCGAGTATACCTGTCGATCTGCTAAATGTGACATTCCATTCGCCACGTCCACAGCATACTTCAACATAGTTGAATACGACAGAGGGGTGGAGTTCTGGACATTTGAGTACAATTTCTGCTGCTTCCTCTTCCGGTGGTTGCGAAGGTGAGTACGTAAATCTCCATGTAAACAGTATTCCATAGCAACGAACAGAGTACCTGTATCGAGACAAGAGACTACTTTAACTGGTCATAATGATACTATACTTGCATGCTGTCCCGCTAATAATGTTTGTTTGTTTGAGTTTTAGCACCATCAGCACCATTTTAGGCTATATCGCTTTACCTAACAACATGCTCCAGAGGTTAAAACCAGTACTTAGTGCACCAACCTCTAAGAAACTGCCAACTTTTTCATAATAATGAGACACGACTCAAACCCATGACCATCAGTGGTGATGGGTTCGCTAATAATGTGCATCCACGTATATTCTGATTTATCAAAGCAACCTATTGTTTAATGCCGATTTTATTATTTACACAATTTAACTATATAAAATGAAAAGGTTAGGCCTATAATGTCAAACCCTTGCGAGGACCTAGACATGTTTTCCTGGACAGGCTTAGCCGACCCAAGTAGTTATTCAGTTCTAAGCAGTGTGTGGCATCATGCCCAGGAGACTACACACGGGCCGTGACGTGAGTATTGAACACGTTAGTCGTGTAAAATAACAGTCAAATGTGTCACGTAACAACACAATTCGAATGAGATTCTATGAAATATTTCCAAAGTTTTCAGTTACAAATAAGACACAATAATGAATTTTTAAACTCTTTATAGCCTTTATTTTACCCAGCATGCAAAGAGTTAATCATAGCAAATCTACTGTTACCGTACCTCCGATGTTACAGGAACCCACAAGGCAGACGACATTAGCATGGTGTCCGACTTTTTTCAGGATCATAAGTTCATTCATGAAGTCAGTCTTGTCCTTTTCGGATGAGCTCACTGGAAATAAGACGAGCGATAGAGTTCATAGTTCACGGTAAGGATTAGGTCTTATGTTATGTTATATTTCGGGTTTTACGCCTGCATCAACACCATTTTTGGGCTATATCGCCGGCGGGCAGTTTACCTAACAACACCTTTCCTGGGCAGGCTCCAGCGGTTAACCAGTACTTGGGTGCACCAACCTCCGTAAGAAACTGCCAACTTTTTCATATAAATGAAACACGGCCTGAGCGGGGCTCGAACCCGTGACCATCAGTGATGATAGGTTACAGTGGTATACAAGTCAGCGACCGTAACCACTCTACCACGGAGGCGGACATCTTGGCGATGGTGGTGATTGCGCTTTGTTTAAACTTTATTTATTTTACAACGATTGCGAAGCAAGCTTTAACAACTTATATTAACTGGGTGTTTATGGAGACTAAACAGCTCACCCCAAACCCGCAGCGATGGAACCAGTGGGCCACATAGCTGTGGGGGGTAACGGTAACTACAGTATAGAACTCGCAGCCCTGGAGACTGGTGAAAATCGAGTTCCAATGACAGCACACTCGGCCACGGCGACTCTTTTTCATCTGACTTGCGAAAATACTAACCTTTAAGAGATTTTACAGCCACCGGGACATTGTGACTGCGTATGTTTTTGATAAATCCTTTGCGCACTTGTCCAAACTGCCCTTGACCTAGTTTATCGGTTGTCAGTACGAGGTTGGCCTTTGTGATCTCCCATGGTCCGGATTGTACCTGCTCGTACAGGTGTGGTTCAGCATCCTCGTTGCTACGGACCTGTAATGACACAAGGCTACGGTTACGTATTTTATACATTAACCGGGTAATAAAGTGAAAATATAAAGGGAGATAATAAAATTACAAAATATAAAGGGAGATAATAAAATAATATACAATGGCTTTTATTTTTATATATAATATATTTGTTTATTGTAGGCGAGGGTAAATAAGCTCAATCATCATCATCATACTTTTATTTTATAAATACAAATACGATTTTAATCGCTGAAAATGAACTAGAAGCCGGTTCTAGAGAATAAGATTATACACAATATAAGTGTTGACATCACTTGCTATCCTCGCCCATATGGTTCGCCGGAGATGAGGGTAAATAAGCTCAATCATCCCTATACTATGCTATCCCAAGTTGAGGGTGGCACGTCATCTAACTTATCCTACTATCCAATTATTTTACGTTTTTCTTGCACCAAGTAGCCTATGTAGCTATATATAAACAAACATACACAGTGCATGCACCGAATATGACCACATTTGAAAGAAATTGACAGGAAGTTCTCTACACTCCCCGGGAATTGTTAACAAGTGCCTGTCCTAGTCATTCGATATCAACAATTGTCACTATGGAAATTGAGTCACAATGTTACTGTACATGTCAGGCCACACTGAGGCAAACCGAGGCAGCAGTGGCCTCGGTTAATATTTCCAAAGCAAAAAAATAATAAATGGGAAAAAAAAAAATGAAAAAACATATCCCTTTGTTGTATAAAATGTTGACTGCTAGAGAGCTGAAAGGTCTGTATATAATTATACGTCTAAACTCATTAAATCTGTAAACGCAGGAAATCGCTTCAATGCCCCAACAATTTTAAGGGGGATGATGCCCCCGGCCCCCATATATTGCCTCGGTTGAAATTTGCCTCTGGCTACCGTACTACATGTACCGGTACACAAATGTATTGTATTGAAATTATGAGGAAAAAATAATATTAACCCAACTCGATGGAATAAGTATGTAGGCAGGTAAACAGAAGGTAGATGATGGTGACAAATTCTTACACACAATTACCTGGTCGACTGAGGTTATATTGACAGAAGGTTAACGACGGTGACCGATAGAGCATCATGTATGACTACCCATACTTGCGGAGGAGAGCCTGGTTAGCGGAGGAGAGCCTGGTTAGCGGAGGAGAGCCTGGTTAACTGTGAGGCTATATCAACATGGCATGGGCGTATACACAGGAAGTATATGTTGGTAGCTGGTGGGCGTATACACAGGAAGTAGATGTTGGTAGCTGGTGGGCGTATACACAGGAAGTAGATGATGGTAGCTGGTGGGCGTATACACAGGAAGTAGATGACTGTAGCTGGTGGGCCTATACACAGGAAGTAGATGATGGTAGCTGGTGGGCGTATACACAGGAAGTAGATGATGGTAGCTGGTGGGCGTATACACAGGAAGTAGATGATGGTTGCTGGTGGACATATACACACAGGAAGCAGATGATGGTAGCTGGTGGGCGTATACACAGCAAGTAGATGTTGGTAGCTGGTGGGCGTATACACAGGAAGTAGATGTTGGTAGCTGGTGGGCGTATACACAGGAAGTAGATGACTGTAGCTGGTGGGCGTATACACAGGAAGTAGATGACTGTAGCTGGTGGGCTTATACACAGGAAGTAGATGATGGTAGCTGGTGGGCATATACACAGGAAGTAGATGACTGTAGCTGGTGGGCCTATACACAGGAAGTAGATGATGGTAGCTGGTGGGCGTATACACAGGAAGTAGATGATTGTAGTTGGTGGGCGTATACACAGGAAGTAGGTGATGGTAGCTGGTGGGCGTATACACAGGAAGTAGATGATGGTAGCTGGTGGACGTATGCACACAGGAAGCAGATGATGGTAGCTGGTGGGCGTATACACAGGAAGTAGATGATGGTAGCTGGTGGATGTATACACACAGGAAGCAGATGATGGTAGCTGGTGGGCGTATGCACACAGGAAGTAGATGATGGTTGCAGGTGGGCGTATACACAGGAAGTAGATGATGGATGCTGGTGGACGTATACACAGGAAGTAGATGTTGGTAGCTGGTGGGCGTATGCACAGGAAGTAGATGATGGTTGCTGGTGGACGTATACGCAGGAAGTAGATGATGGTAGCTGGTGGACGTATACACAGGAAGTAGATGATGGTTGCTGGTGGACGTATACACAGGAAGTAGATGATGGTAGCTGGTGGGCGTATACACAGGAAGTAGATGATGGTAGCTGGTGGACGTATACACAGAAAGTAGATGATGGTAGCTGGTAGACGTATACACAGGAAGTAGATGATGGTAGCTGGTGGGCGTATACACAGGAAGTAGATGATGGTTGCTGGTGGACGTATACACAGGAAGTAGATGTTGGTAGCTGGTGGGCGTATACACAGGAAGTAGATGATGGTAGCTGGTGGGCGTATACACAGGAAGTAGATGATGGTAGCTGGTGGGCGTATACACAGGAAGTAGATGATGGTAGCTGGTGGGCGTATACACAGGAAGTAGATGACTGTAGCTGGTGGGCGTATACACAGGAAGTAGATGATGGTAGCTGGTGGGCGTATGCACAGGAAGTAGATGACTGTAGCTGGTGGGCGTATGCACAGGAAGTAGATGATGGTAGCTGGTGGGCGTATGCACAGGAAGTAGATGATGGTAGCTGGTGGGCATATGCACAGGAAGTAGATGATGGTAGCTGGTGGGCGTATACACAGGAAGTAGATGATGGTAGCTGGTGGGCGGATACACAGGAAGTAGATGTTGGTAGCTGGTGGGCGTATACACAGGAAGTAGATGACTGTAGCTGGTGGGCCTATACACAGGAAGTAGATGATGGTAGCTGGTGGGCGTATACACAGGAAGTAGATGTTGGTAGCTGGTGGGCGTATACACAGGAAGTAGATGACTGTAGCTGGTGGGCCTATACACAGGAAGTAGATGACTGTAGCTGGTGGGCCTATACACAGGAAGTAGATGATGGTAGCTGGTGGGCGTATACACAGGAAGTAGATGACTGTAGCTGGTGGGCATATACACAGGAAGTAGATGATGGTTGCAAGTGGGTGTATACACAGGAAGTAGATGATGGTTGCAGGTGGGCATATACACAGGAAGTAGATGATGGTTGCAGGTGGGCGTATACACAGGAAGTAGATGACTGTAGCTGGTGGGCGTATACACAGGAAGTAGATGATGGTAGCTGGTGGGCGGATACACAGGAAGTAGATGTTGGTAGCTGGTGGGCGTATACACAGGAAGTAGATGTTGGTAGCTGGTGGGCGTATACACAGGAAGTAGATGATGCTAGCTGGTGGGCGTATACACAGGAAGTAGATGATGGTAGCTGGTGGGCGTATACACAGGAAGTAGATGATGGTTGCAGGTGGGCGTATACACAGGAAGTAGATGATGGTAGCTGGTGGGCGTATACACAGGAAGTAGATGACTGTAGCTGGTGGGCGTATACACAGGAAGTAGATGATGGTGCTGGTGGGCGTATACACAGGAAGTAGATGTGGTTGCGGTGGGCGTATACACAGGAAGTAGATGTTGGTAGCTGGTGGGCGTATACACAGGAAGTAGATGATGGTAGCTGGTGGGCGTATACACAGGAAGTAGATGATGGTAGCTGGTGGGCGTATACACAGGAAGTAGATGACTGTAGCTGGTGGGCCTATACACAGGAAGTAGATGACTGTAGCTGGTGGGCCTATACACAGGAAGTAGATGATGGTAGCTGGTGGGCGTATACACAGGAAGTAGATGATGGTTGCTGGTGGACGTATACACAGGAAGTAGATGATGGTTGCTGGTGGACGTATACACAGGAAGTAGATGATGGTAGCTGGTGGGCGTATACACAGGAAGTAGATGATAGTAGCTGGTGGACGTATACACAGGAAGTAGATGATGGTTGCTGGTGGGCCTATACACAGGAAGTAGATGACTGTAGCTGGTGGGCATATACACAGGAAGTAGATGATGGTTGCAGGTGGGCGTATACACAGGAAGTAGATGTTGGTAGCTGGTGGACGTATACACACAGGAAGTAGATGATGGTAGCTGGTGGGCGTATACACAGGAAGTAGATGACTGTAGCTGGTGGGCCTATACACAGGAAGTAGATGACTGTAGCTGGTGGGCCTATACACAGGAAGTAGATGATGGTAGCTGGTGGGCGTATACACAGGAAGTAGATGATGGTTGCTGGTGGACGTATACACACAGGACGTAGATGTTGGTAGCTGGTGGGCGTATACACAGGAAGTAGACGATGGTTGCTGGTGGACGTATACACAGGAAGTAGATGACTGTAGCTGGTGGGCGTATACACAGGAAGTAGATGATGGTTGCAGGTGGGCATATACACAGGAAGTAGATGATGGTTGCAGGTGGGCGTATACACAGGAAGTAGATGACTGTAGCTGGTGGGCATATACACAGGAAGTAGATGATGGTTGCAGGTGGGCGTATACACAGGAAGTATATGATGGATGCAGGTGGGCGTATACACAGGAAGTAGATGATAGTAGCTGGTGGACGTATACACAGGAAGTAGATGATGGTTGCTGGTGGACGTATGCACACAGGAAGCAGATGATGGTAGCTGGTGGGCGGATACACAGGAAGTAGATGTTGGTAGCTGGTGGGCGTATACACAGGAAGTAGATTTTGGTAGCTGGTGAGCGTATACACAGGAAGTAGATGATGGTAGCTGGTGGGCGTATACATAGGAAGTAGATGATGGTTGCAGGTGGGCGTATACACAGGAAGTAGATGTTGGTAGCTGGTGGGCGTATACACAGGAAGTAGATGATGGTAGCTGGTGGGTGTACACAGGAAGTAGATGATGGTAGCTGGTGGGCTATACACAGGAAGTAGATGATGGTTGCAGGTGGGCGTATACACAGGAAGTAGATGATTGTAGCTGGTGGGCGTATACACAGGAAGTAGATGACTGTAGCTGGTGGGCATATACACAGGAAGTAGATGATGGTTGCAGGTGGGCGTATACACAGGAAGTAGATGATGTTTGCAGGTGGGCGTATACACAGGAAGTAGATGATGGTTGCTGGTGGACGTATACACAGGAAGTAGATGTTGGTAGCTGGTGGGCGTATACACAGGAAGTAGATGATGGTTGCTGGTGGACGTATACACAGGAAGTAGATGATGGTAGCTGGTGGGCGTATACACAGGAAGTAGATGATAGTAGCTGGTGGACGTATACACAGGAAGTATATGATGGATGCAGGTGGGCGTATGCACAGGAAGTAGATGATAGTAGCTGGTGGACGTATACACAGGAAGTAGATGATGGTTGCTGGTGGACGTATGCACACAGGAAGCAGATGATGGTAGCTGGTGGGCGGATACACAGGAAGTAGATGTTGGTAGCTGGTGGGCGTATACACAGGAAGTAGATTTTGGTAGCTGGTGAGCGTATACACAGGAAGTAGATGATGGTAGCTGGTGGGCGTATACATAGGAAGTAGATGATGGTTGCAGGTGGGCGTATACACAGGAAGTAGATGTTGGTAGCTGGTGGGCGTATACACAGGAAGTAGATGATGGTAGCTGGTGGGCATATACACAGGAAGTAGATGATGGTTGCAGGTGGGCGTATACACAGGAAGTAGATGATGGTAGCTGGTGGGCATATACACAGGAAGTAGATGATGGTTGCAGGTGGGCGTATACACAGGAAGTAGATGATTGTAGCTGGTGGGCGTATACACAGGAAGTAGATGACTGTAGCTGGTGGGCATATACACAGGAAGTAGATGATGGTTGCAGGTGGGCGTATACACAGGAAGTAGATGATGTTTGCAGGTGGGCGTATACACAGGAAGTAAATGTTGGTAGCTGGTGGGCATATACACAGAAAGTAGATGATGGTAGCTGGTGGGCCTATACACAGGAAGTAGATGATGGTAGCTGGTGGGCGTATACACAGGAAGTAGATGATGGTAGCTGGTGGGCATATACACAGGAAGTAGATGATGGTTGCAGGTGGGCGTATACACAGGAAGTAGATGATTGTAGCTGGTGGGCGTATACACAGGAAGTAGATGACTGTAGCTGGTGGGCATATACACAGGAAGTAGATGATGGTTGCAGGTGGGCGTATACACAGGAAGTAGATGATGTTTGCAGGTGGGCGTATACACAGGAAGTAAATGTTGGTAGCTGGTGGGCATATACACAGAAAGTAGATGATGGTAGCTGGTGGGCCTATACACAGGAAGTAGATGATGGTAGCTGGTGGGCGTATAACAGGAAGTAGATGACTGTAGCTGGTGGGCCTATACACAGGAAGTAGATGACTGTAGCTGGTGGGCCTATACACAGGAAGTAGATGATGGTAGCTGGTGGGCGTATACACAGGAAGTAGATGATGGTTGCTGGTGGACGTATACACACAGGAAGTAGATGTTGGTAGCTGGTGGGCGTATACACAGGAAGTAGATGATGGTTGCTGGTGGACGTATACACAGGAAGTAGATGATGGTAGCTGGTGGGCGTATACACAGGAAGTAGATGATAGTAGCTGGTGGACGTATACACAGGAAGTATATGATGGTTGCTGGTGGGCCTATACACAGGAAGTAGATGACTGTAGCTGGTGGGCATATACACAGGAAGTAGATGATGGTTGCAGGTGGGCGTATACACAGGAAGTAGATGTCGGTAGCTGGTGGACGTATACACACAGGAAGTAGATGATGGTAGCTGGTGGGCATATACACAGGAAGTAGATGACTGTAGCTGGTGGGCCTATACACAGGAAGTAGATGATGGTAGCTGGTGGGCGTATACACAGGAAGTAGATTATGGTTGCTGGTGGACGTATACACACAGGAAGTAGATGTTGGTAGCTGGTGGGCGTATACACAGGAAGTAGATGATGGTTGCTGGTGGACGTATACACAGGAAGTAGATGACTGTAGCTGGTGGGCGTATATACAGGAAGTAGATGATGGTTGCAGGTGGGCGTATACACAGGAAGTAGATGATGGTTGCAGGTGGGCGTATACACAGGAAGTAGATGACTGTAGCTGGTGGGCATATACACAGGAAGTAGATGATGGATGCAGGTGGGCGTATACACAGGAAGTAGATGATGGTTGCAGGTGGGCGTATACACAGGAAGTAGATGATAGTAGCTGGTGGACGTATACACAGGAAGTAGATGATGGTAGCTGGTGGACGTATGCACACAGGAAGCAGATGATGGTAGCTGGTGGGCATATGCACAGGAAGCAGATGATGGTAGCTGGTGGGCGTATGCACAGGAAGTAGATGATGGTAGCTGGTGGACGTATACACAGGAAGTAGATTATGGTTGCTGGTGGACGTATACACACAGGAAGCAGATGATGATAGCTGGTGGGCGTATGCACAGGAAGTAGATGATGGTAGCTGGTGGACGTATACACAGGAAGTAGATGATGGTAGCTGACAGAGTATCATGTACGACTACCCATACTTACCGAAGAGAGCCGGGTCAACTGCGATGCTATATCAACATGGCGTGGACGTATACACAGGAAGTAGATGATGGTTGCCGACAGAGCAATAAGGAGTAGAACAATGACTACGACCAGTAGGGATACGGTCGATGGCTTCCTCATATCTAAATCATCCGTGTTCGTATTACTAGTGAGGGCATACTCATCTGTGAAAGAAATGTAATTGTCATGTCCCATAGTTTATACAAATTTATTTTAGCTCGATTGTGAAACAAGTTCTTGCAACTTGTATTAATCACTCTCGAGACCTCATTCCTGATGGAATCGATCGCCACGAGAGAGAGGAGGCAACGTGGAATTTAAATGCCTTGCCTAAGAGCACAATCGTAACAGCTCCAGAGGGGCTCGAACTCCGGACCTTTCGCACCTGAGGCGAACTCGCATCCACTGCACTATCACGACTTCCACGAAATGTCCCATAGTTTCAAGTATCGGAAAGGTGCATTGTAAGAGTATTATTATTAACGTTTTCCGTTTGCAGAAATACAAATCTCGGCTCATCTTTGAGAAAAGTACGAAATCGGTTAAATTTGGGAAAACAGCTGGCAGCCATTAGAACAAAAAGTAGGCATTTAATTAATATATAGATATTATTTATACCAGTATATCTGTAATCTATTACAAACAGGGGGTATCCGTGACCGAGTCGTTAAGTTGACTTCAGATCACCTGATATGTGTGTTCGAATCCCACTAATAGTCGCCATAGTTGTTGGTGCTACGTTCAACCAATAACAGCTAAATAGTCGCCATAGTTGTTGGTGCGACGTTCAATCAATAACAACTAAATAGTCGCCATAGTTGTTGGTATGACGTTCAACCATACAAAGAAACGCATTTATTACAAACACAATCGGCTACTTGATGCCCACTCATTCCTGGTCTATTATTTGTCTTCGCAGGTGGCGATCATAAACATAGAAAAGACAATCAACTTGTCGACGAGTTATGCTTGGTACAATCCTTTCCGATATAAAAGTGTCTCACCAACTGGTTTCTTCTGTGTGCAGTATTTTCCTTCCCAGCCAGCCTTGCACCCACTCGCACACGTCCCGGTACTGCTGTTGCACGGTACCTCGTCCTTGCACTGCCCACACGTCATCCCACAGCTAGACCCGTGTCGACCCTTTTGGCATGCTGTAAATTACAAATACAGTCTACATCTGTTATGTCAAAGTTGGTTATGTAAAATTTTCCAGCAATGTTGAATTATCCGGTTATCTCGAAGACACTATCATTTTACATATAACTGGCTCTGTTTATATCGAATTTCGTTAAGTCAAACTTCGGTTATGTCAAAGTATTTTGTTCGGTCCGAAGGAATTCGACATAACGGATGTAGACTGTAGTTATATGTTTGGTATTACAGTTAGCTGGCATTCTAGTCTTGCTCACACGTCATCCCACAGCTATTACCATGTCGACCCTTGATATGCCGTAAATTGCAAATAGTTACGGAGGAAACCGGACAAAACCCACCTGTCCAATCTGGCGACCACCGTACCATCTCACATACTTCCCAGTCCAAGGATCGAACACGTGTTATATTGGTGAGAAGCGAGCGCACTAACCACTAGTCGGTGCGCTAATCGGACAGTCTGACGTTAACGCGATAGCATTGCGCTATCACAACATCCACATACCGGTAATTGTCATTCCGTTAAATATTTTCTACAAATATAATATAGTACAATGAACACTTGTCTTGGCGAAAAATGATCCCAATCTGCATTATGACACGCAATTATTGGGCAGTATTGTGGTCTCATCTTGGTGACACGCTATTTCATCAACCTAGGAGCACACTCGTATGGTAACACACAATTCTGTCCCAATCTGTGATGCAATACCTTTATATCCTCCATGGGCACCACATGATTCATTAGTATTCACCATGATTCATTTATAACATATATGTTTGTAGAATCAACGTGATAACACGTCTTTCCAAAATACCATCATCACGGGTCACCCCGAGTCCTCGTCTACCAATAAGAGAGCCACCATACCTCTTAAACTGTTGGTGACACTTTAGTAACCAAAAAACAAAGAACATCAATTTCTAAACTACACTATATTGTATGTGTACTGACCTTGGTGACACGTGATTCCTTTCCAACCAGAAGTACAACCGTTGGTGCATATCCCCGTGGCTCTATCACACATGTTGTTGATACAGTTTCCACACACCTCTGTACAGTCCTCACCATATCGACCTTGTCCACATGCTAAAACATTTCAAATATCAAAAACGTAACAATACAGTTCATGGTGACGGCACAGCAAAGAAAAAAAATAGCCGCGTTTTTTGTGGAACCCAGTGTAACTCGGGAAATATCATGCTACAATGAACAGACGTTCAGTTCAATACTGTAGACAGCGAGATTAAGTTTGGAAAACTTCAGAGCTAACTCATTGTGGAGATACACGTAAATGAGGTACATCAGAGCATACGAGGTTGCTATGTCAGCGATAAAACAAACACACGTCAGTGGCACCATTTGCATCCACGCCGCGGTATCAAATATCCAACCAGTGTTCGGATCGTTCAACATCTTGGTAACACAACATTCTTCTCTACATTTGTACGTAATCGTCGGAGATGAATCTTGCAGACGGTCATTGACACGGCAGTCGATGTTAATATACCTTTACCACAAATACGCATTGTCGTAAAGGTGACGGCATTGGATTAGAAACAATAATAATGTGCAGACTACTGTAGCTGATATTGTCTTGGTGTTCGATTTTGTTATCTCCCTTTATTTAAAATCCGCCATTTGTAGCAACAAAATTTCGCGCAAATTCCAATAGATCTATGTAACCAGCTTGATATACATGATAACACGTTTCAAAATCTGGTTGCGATATCTGGTGCATGTAAACATTAGCAGCACAAAGAGGTAGCTGTGTAGTTTCAATATAAACAACACCCAAGGTAGCTGTGTAGTTTCAATATAAACAAAACCCAAGTTACTATTCATACTAAATGTAATCATGGTATATCTTACGTGTCCGACACAAGTGTCCCATCCAACCAGCCGTACACCCGGAGCTACACACGCCCGTCACCTGATCGCAAGTTCCGGAACTACAGTGGCCACAATGGAAGTCGCATTCCTCACCATACCAACCATGGCTGCACACTGAAATACAAATGTAGCAGTCATGTGTTATTGTGTATGTAATCGAATAGACAGTACACGTGTAGGTCTACTTGCATAGTGTGAACTTAATGAGAGACATCGGTCACTTACTGCCCCTGAATACTCCCTAAAAGTAGATAGGTCCTATTACGTGTTTCCCCCTGTTTTTATCGTTGTTTCCTTTGCACAACATACTAGCAATGTTATCCCACTGTCACTTCATATGATATGTATGCAATGGGTACATATTTGTAAAACAATGTTATCACTTAACACGTTTTTGATAAAATCACAATTATCATACAGCAACATCTGGTTAGGGAACAACAATAAAAACAAAAGATTCTAACTAAAAGGAACTATTCACATTTTGGAATAAATCAAACTTTATCTGCCAAGGGAGGTAATAGAAAACTACAGATGTCTCTCATTAACAATTTATAAAGCATGTACACACATACATTTGTGTAGTTCGATCCCCCGTTTGACCCTAATAAAATTAACAGACTTTCAGATGGGACGTTAAACAGAGGTCTCGTGTCGGTGCTTTACACCGTGCACGTAAAAGAACCAGAGGAGACTCTGGAATGGGTCTCTGTCTGTATCATGCACTATCCTCCAAAATCTAAAATGACTAATCTCTTCAGGAGACGTCGCTCATATGGGCAACCGGTAGCGACGATAAATAAACGTAAAACACACATTTGTGTAACATAGCAACAGGTTCGTGCCACAAGTCATCAAATTAACTAATATTAGAGAACGATCCTTATATCACAACAGATGCAATATCACCACATTATAGTTTTTGTTGTTTTTTTAAAACTTTATTTATTTTACAACGATTGTGAAGCAAGTTTTAACAACTTATATTAATCACTCTCGTTGGTGCGGATGAAAGCGTATATGTGGTCATTCGTGTGGGAGGAAACAGGAGTACCCGGAGAAAACCCACCTGTCAGATCTGGCGAACATCGTAACATCTCGCATACTTCACGGTCTGAGGATCGAACCCAGGTTGCATTGGTGAGAAGCGAGCGCGCTAACCACTGCGATAATCAGACAGCCAAAACAGCTTAGGTCATACGGCGACTTTCCAGCTATTAGTGGTGGAGGAGGACCATCCAGGTGCCCCTCGGTGCAGTATTGCGGGCACTGGCCGGGAGAATTGTAATGTGTCCTATATTAATATTGATAGAATATGACGTCATGTATAGTGTCGGGCTGTATCACCTTTGAACTTACCGATATAACATTTTACTCCGGTCCATCCTGGAGCACATCCATTCATACACTTCCCGGTCACGTGGTTACAAGACTGGTTGCCCATACAATGGCCACATTTCCCCGTGCAGTCCAGACCATACGTCATATTCGTACAAACTGGTGGTAAATATTCAATTTAAAGTGAGACACTTTATAACAAAATCACTGTATGAGTGTCCCAGGTTTTTAAAACGACACTACATTAGTAAAAACATATTTCTACAGAATGTATTTTCCTATTATATGGTATAATTTTGTTCCAAATATTTGCCTCAAATACTGAGTATTTCAACTAATAAACAAACGTTGTATACTGGGTTTGTTAACATAACAAAATAATGTAAATATACATGCGTAATACAACTAGTGTATCCTGAATAACACGATTTATGGTACATATTTACCGTTATATCTCACATGTGTGCCTATTTAGTTGTAGACTATTCTTAGTTAAATTATCTCAAAACGACATTATCTCGGGTTTAGTACTGACTCCGATGACAAACAAACGTCAATTCAGGAGCATGGATGACCGTTTTATGAATATACTTTCAATCCACAAAACACTGGCACAAATTCTTGTGTGAGCGACAGTTGGAGATATGAAAACAGAACACATACTGAGATTATAGCAGCCCTCATAGCCCACTAAACATCTAGTTATAATAATTGCAATAGGCAAAACCATCACGTTTAGATGATGGGTATTTTAATTTTCATAGAAAACTCAGTCGCCCAAATGCATTTATGTGGTGGCTACTTGAAATAAACTTATATAGTTAGTTAGTTTACCACAGTAACCAATATAACATGCCGTCTGCTGCATACCTGTATCGCATCTATCAATATAACATGCCGTCTGCTGCATACCTGTATCGCATCTATCGCCCTTCCAGCCTAGCGCGCACCCGTTGATGCAGGAACCAGTGACTATATTACATGGTTTGTTGTTCCGGCAATGTTCACATTGACTTTCGCACCCGTCACCATAGAAATATGGGTCGCAACCTGTTAAAATATAAAAACTGGAGCGTTCAGTGGTGTAGCTTCTGCAAATGCGAAAAATGCAATACAAATTATGGGTACAGGGGTGGAGCTGTATGATAAGCAGCCAATGAAATGAAAATAAGTCAGTATTTCATTATGTTTTAATTGATAAAAGATCTTCAGAACTGGACACATATTGTTTCTTATTTCCCGACTTTACATACCTAACAAGTATGAACAGTATACATAAAGATAGAAATCAAGGGTCGGCTTCACAGAATATTATGTTATATTTCGGGTTTTACGCCTGCATCAGCACCATTCTGGGCTATATCGCCGGCGGGCAGTTTACCTAACAACACCTTTCCTCTGGACAGGCTCCAGCGGTTAACCAGTACTTGGGTGCACCAACCTCCATAAGAAACTGCCAACTTTTTCATATAAATGAGACACGGCCTGAGCGGGGCTCGAACCCGTGACCATCAGTGATGATAGGTTACAGTGGTATACAAGTCTGCGACCTTAACCACTCGACCACAGAGGCGGACCCTCTTCACAGAATAACCTTTGATATCCCACCCTATGCAATGTTGTTATTGGGTAGCACATATTTAGATCACCACCTAAGCATTTGACTTATTTCTAAGCTGAAACGTAAGGTGATTTTGTGAAACCATCCCAGTTTTAGATACACGTTGTGTGGATAACTATAATAATTACAAATACTTTATTTAACGAGAGAACTCATTTATAACAATTAAGTCAATCTACAATGAGGTCCTCAACAAATTAAAACATGAAATAGCATTTATAATGAAACATGTAAACAGTAACCAGCAAAACTTTCGTAGGAAATAAGATATAAGCTGCAAGAACTAAGTCGCCGGAGCGTTTGTACATTATTGAGGTAGGACGTTGAAATATATAAAGATAGAGATAACAAAAGGTACTAAAAGCAACACATGTTTATTTTTATAAGTTACATAGCAACACGAACTTTATATTTTAAGATTATTTATGTTATGTTTTATGTTAGTTTATACAAATTTATTTTAGCTCGATTGCGAAACAAGTTCTTACAACTTATATTAATCACTCTCGAGACCTCATTCCTGATGGAATCCATCGCCACGAGGGAGGGAGAGAGAAGAGGCAATGTGAAAATTAAATGCCTTGCCCAAGGGCACACTCGTAACGGCTTCAGCGGGGCTCGAACGTCGGACATTTCGCACCAGAAGCGAACGCGCATTCACTGCGCTATCACGATTATTTATGTTGAATGTTTATTATGAAAATAAGAAGCCAAAATACAACAAGTACATGACAGAGAATGAGGAACATGTGAAACCAACCCGGGATCTTTCGCTTACAGGGCAAACCCTCTACCGACTGAGCTAAGCCCCTGGTCGCTTATACATAAATTCCCAATGAAGTTTAATGATTAGTAATTGTTATTTAAAGCGACACTACATCAGTGAAAACACAAATTTCTACAGAATGTATTTTCTTATTATATGGTATAATATTTTTCCACAAAAAAATTGTTTATTTATTCAATGTTAGTGTTCGATTGTATTCGGAAGAATTTGTAGTAGCAATGCAATTATACGTGACACAAATGCATTTTATTTGCTTTTTGCGATGTAATGTCGCTTTAAAGACATACATTTAAAAATAAGAAATATACCAAGAAATATACTAGCAAAATTAGTCGTATGTAGAAAAAACATATTTAAGTATTTCATTATGTATGACAAAAGTGTCCATTTAATCGTATACCTGATAAGTTTATTAAATGTATATTATAAATACCTTCGTCGCATGAAGACCCGATAAATCCCGGTACACAGTTGCCGGGGCATTCTCCGGACACCGGGTCGCAGACGGCATCATTTTGACAATGTCCGCAACTCTTCTGGCAGTTCATACCAAACTGGTAATCCGGGCAAGCTGGAGTATAAAAATAGGAACAGATTAATGCGAGACATTGGTCAGTTAAAGGTACTGCCCCTTGAATACTCTTTAATGATGAATTATGGATGTCGTGATAGCGCAGTGGATGCGCGTTCGCTTCAGGTGCGAAAGGTCCGGAGTTCGAGCCCCGCTGGAGCCGTTACGATTGTGCCCTTAGGCAAGGCATTTAAATTCCACGTTGTCTCTTCTCTCTCCCTCGTGGCGATGGATTCCATCTGGAATGAGGTCTCGAGAGTGATTAATATAAGTTGAAATAACTTGTTTCGCAATCGAGCTAAAATAAATTTGTATAAACTAAACTAATGATGATTTATTATTGAATTGGTGCACTCTGTTTTCATCGTGGTTTCCTTTGCACCACGTGTTATCAAAGTCCTTCCGTGTTCTCATCTTATACTTATTAAATCTCGACAGATATGCTACAGTATATCCAACAAGCAATATATACTTAGCTGTATATTTTGCTATCAATTAATGATTTTGAGAAGATCAAATTTGTATCATACCGCAACATCTAAAAAAACAAAGGATTCCGATTAAAAGGCCAAAAATACATTTCGGAATAAATCCGACCCTATCTACCATGGGAGGTAATAGAAAAAAAACAAGCTCTGGAACAATAGACTATTGTAAGTAACCCATATCGACTAGTAAGTAACAGTTTATGACGTGTTTCTTAGAATTATATTTACAAACGATCTGCACAAACAGCACACTTGGTGTGACATGTTTGACCTTGGGTTTTATTTTTGATTGCGAAATAAACTGACACATTTTGTGGTTGGCTAAAGATTTTACCTTAGACATAAACAATATTCAAAACTATCGTAAACACTAGTCTAGATGTGATCCTCAAAAGTTACAAATTCTCGAATGATGGATAGATCACTTAGAAAACAGTGAAGCTTGAACAATTCAGGTGTGTATGTTGGGGTCGCACCAACAGCTTAGGTCATATGGCGATTATTGGTGGAGCTAGGAAGACCTCGGGTGTCGCTCCGAACAGCATTTAAGGTTCTTATACGGGAATCCTGCTAGAACTAATGACCTTCTGTAAATATCTGAATAAGTTACCTTCATTGCACTCCGGACCAGTCCAACCGGCAATACATCCGCCGAAACACGTGCCATCAACGTCACATCCGGCACGACAATGCATACTACAATTTATTATACAGCCACCGCCATCGTCCGTACAGTCAGCTGCAGATACACAAGTACATGGCATAAAACAAGTTGTTTTACTATCGTATTTCACGTAAACAACTAACTTAACGTACATTTACTATCGTATTTCACGTAAACAACTAACTTAACGTACATTTACTATCGTATTTCACGTAAACAACTAACTTAACGTACATTTACTATCGTATTTCACGTAAACAACTAACTTAACGTACATTTACTATCGTAGTTCACGTATACAACTAACTTAACGTACATTTACTATCGTATTTCACGTAAACAACTAACTTAACGTACATTAACTATCGTATTTCACCTAAACAACTAACTTAACGTACATTTACTATCGTAGTTCACGTATACAACTAACTTAACGTACATTTACTATCGTATTTCACGCATACAACTAACTTAACGTACATTTACTATCGTATTTCACGTAAACAACTAACTTAACGTACATTAACTATCGTATTCCACGCATACAACTAACTTAACGTACATTTACTATCGTATTTCACGTAAACAACTAACTTAAAGTACATTAACTATCGTATTTCACGCATACAACTAACTTAACGTACATTTACTATCGTATTTCACGCAAACAAGTAACTTAACGTACATTTACTATCGTAGTTCACGTAAACAACTAACTTAACGTACATTTACTATCGTATTTCACGCATACAACTAACTTAACGTACATTTACTATCGTAGTTCACGCAAACAACTAACTTAACGTACATTAACTATCGTATTTCACGCATACAACTAACTTAACGTACATTTACTATCGTATTTCACGCAAACAACTAACTTAACGTACATTTACTATCGTATTTCACGCATACAACTAACTTAACGTACATTAACTATCGTATTTCACGCATACAACTAACTTAACGTACATTTACTATCGTATTTCACGCATACAACTAACTTAACGTACATTTACTATCGTATTTCACGCATACAACTAACTTAAAGTACATTTACTAACGTAATCACGCATACAACTAACTTAAATTACATTTACTATCGTATTTCACGCATACAACTAACTTAAAGTACATTTACTATCGTATTTTACGTATACAACTAACTTAAAAGTACATTAACTATCGTATTTCACGCATACAACTAACTTAAAGTGCCTATACGATACGATACTTTTAAATTGACATGGACACTTTTGAGATCAGGTCAGCTTAAATTGCGAGAACAGTTCCTATCTTGTCGAATTGTTTTACGAGAGAACTCATTTAACAAAAGTTAAATCTACCATGACGCCTGGGAATCCCTTGAACGTCGAAGACACAACCATAAATTAATTATGCTCTACAAGATGAAGAACGGCCTAACTCCTGATTATCTTTCTTCTCTAGTCCCACCTACTGTAGGAGAAACTTCTAGGTATAATTTGCGCAATGTCGATGACATCCAAACCATACGCGCAACAACATCTCTATACAACAATGCTTTTCTGCCATCGGCTCTGAGAGACTGGAACAAACTATCAAATGTACTACAAAATTCACCATCCCTTTCCTCATTCAAATCGCAACTAAAGAGTGACGTCACAAAATGCCCAAACTATTTTTACTTAGGTGACCGCAAATGGCAAGTCTATCATGCTCGACTCCGTACTAATTGTAGCTCATTAAACCAGCATTTGTTCACAAAAAACATTTCTCCATCACCACTCTGTCAATGTGGTCTTCCTGAGAGTAATCATCATTTCTTCTTTGAATGTATCTACTACAATGACATCAGAGTTCGTCTCTTAGCAACTACTTCTAAATATTGTACCATAACACTATACACTCTATTACACGGAGACCGGAACCTTAGCGATGATCTCAATGCACACATATTTGAAGCAGTCCAAATCTACATCCGGGAAAGCAGACGATTTTCATGAGCATCTGTTCACTAAATGTAGCAATTTTTGCTTCTCCCATTTAACTATCCGAATGAATACATCATGTTCCTCCATTTTCTATCCGTTTGCCTATCTTCTGAGTCAATCTTAATTTCAACTTAATAATTTAATTACTAAGTGTATTTCTATCACCTTAATAGTCTCATTATATTATTGAGATTATAGTTTACAGTTCATGGTTAATATAATTTTATACTTATCCTTTTCAAATTGCAATTAATAGTTCAGATACGATTAAAACGCTGTCATACTGTAATTACAATATGCATCTAATTATAGGAGAAGACCTCTATAAGCTATAGCTTTCGGCTCTAATCCTTTTTCATACATGTATGTAAATATTTGTGTAAATTGTACATTTGTATATGTTGTATCATTGTTTGAAATAAACTATGTTTAAACCTACCATGACGCCCTCAACTTAATACAAATCTAATGACAGGGATATAAGTGAAAACTGCATATTGAAATTATATAGTAATGTTAAAGCTGAAAGGTAGAGACACTATATATATTATGTTATGGAATATGATGATATGTAGTCCAGTGGTAACACGCTGGACTGGTAATCCAGGGATCGCAGGTTCGATCCCCCGTCTGACCCTAATACAATTAAGTCTTTCAGATGGGACGTTAAACCGAGGTCTCGTGTCGGTGCTGTACACCGTGCACGTAAAAGAACCAGAGGAGACTCTGGAATGGGTCTCTTTCTGTATCATTGCACTATCCTCCAACAATCTAAAATGACTAATCTCTTCAGGAGGCGTCGCTCATATGGGCAACCGGTAGCGATGATAAATAAACATAAAACACATACACACAAGATGATATATGAACTTGTCTAGCAGAGTAGAAAAAGGGGAATGAGACAATTAATAACAATAAATCTATATAACAATGTGCATATATCACTTATAAGAGATATCTTGAAAAAATAAGTATGAAATCAGGTTAAAGGCAGCCATTCACAGACTCTAGTATCTATTGCAATCAGCTTAAAGGCAGCCATTCACAGACTCTAGTAACTATTGCAATCTGCTTAAAGGCAGCCATTCACAGACTCTAGTAACTATTGCAATCAGGTTAAAGGCAGCCATTCACAGACTCTAGTAACTATTGCAATCTGCTTAAAGGCAGCCATTCACAGACTCTAGTAACTATTGCAATCAGCTTAAAGGCAGCCATTCACAGACTCTAGTAACTATTGCAATCAGCTTAAAGGCAGCCATTCACAGACTCTAGTAACTATTGCAATCAGCTTAAAGGCAGCCATTCACAGACTCTAGTAACTATTGCAATCAGGTTAAAGGCAGCCATTCACAGATCTAGTAACTATTGCAATCTGCTTAAAGGCAGCCATTCACATACTCTAGTAACTATTGCAATCAGCTTAAAGGCAGCCATTCACAAATCTAGTAACTATTGCAATCTGCTTAAAGGCAGCCATTCACATACTCTAGTAACTATTGCAATCAGCTTAAAGGCAGCCATTCACAGACTCTAGTAACTATTGCAATCTGCTTAAAGGCAGCCATTCACAGAATCTATGTAACTATTGCAGTCAGCTTAAAGGCAGCCATTCACAGACTCTAGTAACTATTGCAATCTGCTTAAAGGCAGCCATTCACATACTCTAGTAACTATTGCAATCAGGTTAAAGGCAGCCATTCATAGACTCTAGTAACTATTGCAATCAGCTTAAAGGCAGCCATTCATATACTCTAGTATCTATTGCAATCTGCTTAAAGGCAGCCATTCACAGACTCTAGTAACTATTGCAATCAGCTTAAAGGCAGCCATTCACAGAATCTATAGTAACTATTGCAATCTGCTTAAAGGCAGCCATTCACGGAATCGAGTAACTATTGCAATCTGCTTAAAGGCAGCCATTCACAGACTCTAGTAACTATTGCAATCAGCTTAAAGGCAGCCATTCACAAATCTAGTAACTATTGCAATCTGCTTAAAGGCAGCCATTCACATACTCTAGTAACTATTGCAATCAGCTTAAAGGCAGCCATTCACAGACTCTAGTAACTATTGCAATCTGCTTAAAGGCAGCCATTCACAGAATCTATAGTAACTATTGCAGTCAGCTTAAAGGCAGCCATTCACAGACTCTAGTAACTATTGCAATCTGCTTAAAGGCAGCCATTCACATAATCTAGTAACTATTGCAATCAGGTTAAAGGCAGCCATTCACAGACTCTAGTAACTATTGCAATCAGCTTAAAGGCAGCCATTCATATACTCTAGTAACTATTGCAATCAGCTTAAAGGCAGCCATTCACAGACTCTAGTAAATATTGCAATCTGCTTAAAGGCAGTCATTCACAGACTCTAGTAACTATTGCAATCAGCTTAAAGGCAGCCATTCACAGACTCTAGTAACTATTGCAATCAGCTTAAAGGCAGCCATTCACAGACTCTAGTAACTATTGCAATCTGCATAAAGGCAGCCATTCACAGAATCGAGTAACTATTGCAATCTGCTTAATGGCAGCCATTCACAGACTCTAGTAACTATTGCAATCAGGTTAAAGGCAGCCACTCACAGACTCTAGTAACTATTGCAATCTGCTTAAAGGCAGCCATTCACATACTCTAGTAATTATTACAATGGTAATGCTCAAACGTGCTAAAGACTGTGTACACTATCATCTGAAGTAATAATAGTAGAAATATGTAATTAATTTGTATTGTTATTGTCCCACCTTAAATAGAGAATTTTGAACTGTTGAAAAATACGTTCCTTTGGTCTTTAAATTTTTGTTTAAACTGTATTTATTCAATTTTAAATTTTACAAATAAGTATATATAATACACACACACCTTACATAAAGTAAATGATTGGAGTGAACAACAAGTTTTAACAATTTATATATTATTCATTAATAGAGTTTCGTCCACGCTTAGACAAATTATGGATTTTGAAATAAACTGAAAGTATCCGTAGGCGAGCGGGCTAAACACTGCGTTAATCGGACAGGCACTAAACTTATGTTGATATGAGCATTGGTTAGACATGAATATACTTGTATCCTGTTTTATGATACTCAACAAACTCTCCACAAGCCATAAATGTATTAATCCATTAAATTGATGAGTCCCAATTAAATTGTTTATTGCCTCATATCCCTCGTTACCCATTTTATGTAATATTGTAATCTTGTTTCGTCCACAAACATGTGGTTTATTTTCTTCAAAATTCCCCGCTCATGAAGTAATTCAATGCTATATAATACATCATTAACGTGATTTAGCAGCATATTGTGTCCGTTTGGCACTGAAGTAGCAGACTGGAATATATACTCCCAACTTTACCCTCCTAAGCCAACTACTGAAGTGTTTAGGAAATCTTTCTTATATTCAGTGTCACACTTGTGGAATTCCCTCCCTTATAACATCAAAACAGCACAGTATGTGTGTGTTTTACGTTTATTTATCGTCGCTACCGATTACCCATATGAGCGACGCCTCCTGAACAGATTAGTTATTTTAGATTTTGGTGGATGGTGCAATGATACAGACAGAGACCCATTCCAGAATCTCCTCTGGTTCTTTTACGTGCACGATGTAAAGCACCGACACGAGATCTCGGTTTAACGTCCCATCTGAAAGACTGTTAATTTTATTAGGGTCAGACGGGGGATCGACTACTGAAGTGTTTAGGAAATCTTTCTTATATTCAGGGTCACACTTGTGGAATTCCCTCCCTTATCACATCAAAACAGCACATTCTGTTCCACACTTCAAAGCTTTATCAGGTGGTGTAAAGAACAGACCAATAACCTAATAAACTGATAATATACAATTATACATGAATATAAGTATTAGTTCGTGCAGCTTATATCTTATTTCCCATGAATGTTTTACTGGTTACTGTTTACATGTTTCATTATGCTATTTCATGTTTTAATTTGTTGAGGGCCTTCATTGTAGATTGACTTAATTGTTCAAATGAGTTCTCTCGTTAAATAAAGTCTTTATTATTATTATTATTATATACATGCTTGTGCTCGTGCATATGTTATGTGCGTGCTTGTACGTTTCTGTTTGTGTGATCTTACAATGTGTTCGTATATTGCATTGGAAATAATGCGCTTACGTATAATTTACATGCCGCACTACTTTACGACCGGATGTACGTATAACCGTTATTTCTAGAGCGGAGGTGCGGACAAGCTTCCGTAGAACAGTGGGGCTTCCATGGCAACGAAGCCCCCAGCATACTAATGCAGTGTGCACTGGAAGTTGTGATAGCACAGTGGTAACGCGTTCGCTTCATGTGTGAAAGGCCAAGAGTTCGAGACCTTAGACAAAGCACTTAAATTCCACACTGCATCTTGTGGCAGGAATGAGGTCTCGAGAGCGATTTAATTAATGTTATAATAACTTGTTTCACAATCTTGCAAAACTAAATAAGTATAGACTAAGCCTCCGTGGTACAGCGAATCATCCGTGTTACAATGGAACATCCGTGGTACAATGTAGCCTGCCTCCGTGGTACAGTGTAGCCTGCCTCCGTGGTACAGTGTAGCCTGTCTCCGTGGTACAGTGTAGCCTGTCTCCGTGGTACAGTGTAGCATGCCTCAGTGGTACAGTGTAGCCTGTCTCCGTGGTACAGTGTAGCCTGTCTCCGTGGTACAGTGTAGCCTGCCTCCGTGGTACAGTGTAGCCTGCCTCCGTGGTACAGTGTAGCCTGTCTCCGTGGTACAGTGTAGCATATCTCCATGGTACAGTGTAGCCTGCCTCCGTGGTACAATGTAGCCTGCCTCCGTGGAAACCTGTTGCGTATGTACGTCAATGCTATGTGCCCAGCATCATGTTGTGACGTTTTCCGTCATCTACCAGTTTATTCATATTTTATTTTCTCTATTATGACACAATCTACATGCACTAGAAAGCAAAAATCGGTCGAGCCACACGTTCTTACAACATTCATTAGACATGGCTCTTCCCGGCATCTACCAGACACGGACCGGTCACGAACCGTCCCAGTTTCACCAATACGCTGTCACAAACATGCAAGTGTACTCGTACTAACCTCGATATGCCGAGAAACCTCCCTAACAGACAGTCCACCCGTCGACAAACCAATCGCCAAATGTCGATCTAACGTCAACCTAGGACGTCTTCCCATCTTCAGTAAAGGCATGTTTACGGCGGCCTTTTCATATTGGGCTTACAAGCCACATAAACTAACGAGTGACTGAATAAATCCGCCAATGTGTATGGGTATCCCATATGTATCGGCAGGGTGTGGGCTTGTGATAAAATGTCTTATATTAGTGTCATGGAGCTTCAATTAAAAAGACCACTATTCTATTAATCTATTGGATTCATAGTATGGTGTTGTTTGAAGCTACAGGACACTAACATATACTAGAGGACATAGTAAACGCACACCTACATTATATGAGTATTATTACATGAAAACGAAATACGAAGGATTCCATCAAAGATATATCACATCTTTATTACAAAACACAAACTAAACAACTAAACAATATTCCAAAATGTTTAAAACTATGTATTAATATAGTTATTGTTTTTCATGTTCACTTATCCGAATTGTGCGTTTTCTTTGTCCTCTATCACCATCCCACAACGTCGGCCGACCACCTCTGTGGGTACCTAGTACTATTTGCAGACCATTTTCAATTTAAGCTACAAACCTATACATTTTATAATTACCAGCTGAACACTGAACTCTAAATAATACATTAATCCTAATAATAACATTAATCATAGTGGCTGTCCGATTAGCGCAGTGGTTAGGACGGTCACTGCTCACCAATGTAACCCTGGTTAGATCCCCGGACCGGTGATTATGTGAGATCGGATGAATCAGATCGACAGATTGGACAGGTGGGTTTTCTCCAGGTACTCCGGTGTCCTCCCACACGAATTTACCACATAAACGTGTTCAATCAAGTTTACACTCATAATATTTACCAATTATCCGAACATGCGTGGTATATTTTGTTCAGTTTTAATTGTAACACATCAAACGGCAACGAACAACGCACCAAAAACAGTAAAACCAATAATTAAGATTTTAATCATTTCGCGTAAAGTAAAATGTTTCGCTATGACAGGCGCAAACGGAATCGAGTGAACAGGTGCATGTGTTATAGCTACGCCCAGCCTTCTCCCAGACAAGTAAATTGGATTTTTTTCCACTTTTTGTGTAGGTGAAAACGAAGTGTATAATCAACAGTACGCTAGACTCGTAATTAGCTTATCTGTATGTTTTAGCAAAACAATACCATCCACGAACCTTATTTGCTGGGAACAAACCACGTAGGCCTAAATGATGGAACCATTATTATGAGATATTCGCGCAATCAGAAGAAACGCTCGAGCGTCGTTATCTATGCCGACAGAAACTTCTACAGAGATAATGATGTATTTAGAAATACTTTTTCTGGGATGTATCAAGCTCGTGTTTATTTATACAATGGTACACCTTAGCTGTTCTTTTCGTAAAATAAAGAAGTATATTCATTTATTAAACATTTATTTATTTTACAACGATTGCGAAGCAGGTTTTAATAACTTATATTAATCACTCTCGTTGGCGCGGATGAAAGCGTAAATGTGGTCATTCGTGTGGGAGGAAACAGGAGTACCCGGAGAAAACCCACCTGTCCGATCTGGCGAACATCGTAACATCTCACATACTTCCCGGTCTGAGGATCGAACCCATGTTGCATTGGTGAGAAGCGAGCGCGCTAACCACTGCGCTAATCGGACAGCCAACATTATATTAAATAAATATGTTTATTTTATTACATCTTTAGAGATTTTTGAACTATATTTGAAAGTTGATCAGCACTGGACACATCGAAATAATTCACAGGATATATACAATAGACATGTCTTCTAATTCATGACACTCTTAACCCTTTCAACACCACATACCTCTATTTATAGGCTTACAAAAAGTGTAGATCCAGATGAGCCGGCTCGTGACGAGCCGTCTCATCAGGATCTGCACTTTTGCAAGTAGTATTACTAATTTTAGACAAAATTACCCATCTTGATAAATGAACTGGTCCGAATGTAATTTTCTTATTCATGTATTGGTCTAAGAATATCATGGACCAGTCTATGTGAGTTACTTGGTGTTGAAAGAGTTAAATATTCACAGAAGCGTATAA
Source organism: Archivesica marissinica (assembly GCA_014843695.1). Lineage (NCBI taxonomy): Eukaryota > Metazoa > Mollusca > Bivalvia > Venerida > Vesicomyidae > Archivesica > Archivesica marissinica. The sequence continues at coordinate 23,883,739 of CM026397.1, read as the reverse complement.
TTCAAGAATTATTTATTGTCGGTGTAATAAAATATTTATTGGTATACTATCGGAGGGGGGGAGTAAAGTGGTCACATGGCGACTCTCCAGCTACTATATGGAGTAAGAACCCACGGGTGGCCCTCAGAGCAGTATTGTAGGCACGACGGACACCCGGGTAAGACCACCGACCTTCCGCAAGCTAGCTTCATCACATGACATAATTCGGCACCTCCAGTGGTATTCGAACCTACAGCGGTGAGCGGCAAGTGATGTTGAACCAAGTGACCTTAAGCACTCGGACACGAGACCACCGCTGTGTAGTATAATTATGGTCATATAAAAATAGAATTAAAAATTATGTCGAATTCCGTCGGACCGAACAAACTACTCCACTGAAGTTTTACTTAACGAAATTCTAATTAAACAGAGCCAGTTATGTGTAAAATGATAGTGTCTGAAACGGGACTTTGATCCTATTGTGAGATAACAGGAGAATTCGACATAACAGACGTTGACATAGCGGATGTAGACTCTACTTGAAACAACGTTTGCACCCACCAGTGTATGCAAACACACACTTAATATAGCAGACACACAATTCTAAAACAGTATATGTTAAGTTTAGGTGAACATGACAAATGGAATTACTTGCGCGGTGTGACGTGTGTGTGCGATTTAAGTCTAACTAGTTTGTACCAAAAAATGTTTGCTCCTTACCGAAATCTACGAGTACTTCATTTCGTGTCAGATATGCAGTTGCGCCTTTCTATTTGCTGCAAGCTGCGAACATTCATATCTTGATTTATTAACTCGTTTGTTACTATTATTTTTACAATCTATGTAATATAGGTATATTGTTCGGACGAAATAAGTGAGTGAGTGAGTGAGTGAGAGTGAGTGAGTGAGTGAGTAAATAGTTTATTATAGTGACATGTGCATCCGACATTATGTATACTACATGTACAGATAATAAATATACAAACAAGCACCCGGCCCAGTGGACCTATATGTCACCTAATATAAAATCGTGGTTATGTACAAAATTGATACATACATGAAATTCAAAATTAAGTACCAAGCTACTAAATCAATGAGTTATGTTTACAGTTTAATAACCGAACAAGTAACTGGCCTAGAAAGCGGTGGGTAGTTATCAGGTATCATTGTATAGGCTTAGTTATATTCTTATAAATACATAACAGATCTTCTACAATTAAAAGATTTTACAATGAATTTAGCGCTTTTCCTGGGATATGTATTCAGTAGATACGACAGCTTGTCATCAGAAGTTAATTGCATATAGTTGTTACCATGTATTAACTCCCTAAATATGTTTCTAAAATATTCAGGTTTATGAATCAATAAAAGCAAACGCTTTTAGGAAAGACAGGCTACACGATTGTGGATTGTTCGGGTTCTAGTTATTATGCAGTTCCCAACTGCGCTTACCTATTATTATTGACTCCCAAAACGATGCCACATTTTAGATATTTCGCGTGCTTATTTTATTTCCGAACCGAAAGTTGATGCCAATTGTTTGTATTTTATGTGAATGAAATAACTGCTAGCATATATTTCTGGCACACAGTCATAGTCAATGTGTGGCGTCCGTGGTCCAGTGGTAGAGCGTCGGATTTGGAATCGAACGGTCCCGGGTTCGATACTCGGTCATGCCACGTATGTAGTGTCATTGAGCAAGGCACCTCACACACATATTGCTTAGTACTGGTTAATCGCTTAGGTCGGCTAAGCCTGCCCAGGAAAACATGTCTAAGTCCCCGCGAGTGGCTTGACATTAAAGGAACATACATAGTCTACTACATTAGTATCTGGTCCGATTAGCGCAGTGGTTAGCGCAGTCACTTCTCATCAATGCAACCCGGGTTCGATCCTCGGACCGAGAAGTATGTGAGATGGTACGGTTGTCGCCAGATCAGACAGGTGGGTTTTCTCCGGGTACTCCGGTTTCCTCCCACACGAATGACAACATTTACGCTTTCATCCGCGCCAACGAGAGTGATTAATATAAGTTCTTAGAACTTGCTTCGCAATCATTGTAAACTAAATAAAGTATAAACTTTAGTATCTGGTGTCCCCCAGGGGTCTGGATTAGGTCCTTGCTATTTATAAACGACGTGTCAGTAAATGATAATAATAATAATAATAATAATAATAATAATAAAGACTTTATCTTATGAGATAAAGTAATTTAACAAGTTAAGCTGCCATGAAGCCCTCAACATATATACAAATCAAGTGCAATCAAAATATAAGACTAAGTGAAAACTGCACATTGGAATTATATAGTAATCTAAAAGCTGAATAGTAGAGAAACTATATATATAATATGTTATGGAATATGGTGATATATGGAATAACACAAACCCTTTCTGCTGTACCCCATGTTGTGTTAGTGCATGAAGTCTTTAATATTAGTATTACTCTGCCATGCATTATTTCCAGGGTGTTTCACAATTGGAAATGATAATATTCTATTATCATGCAGAAATCGAGATTGTTATCCCCAATTAATAGTGATCACATAACGTATCTCCCAATTCATAGTGATCACATAAGTTATTCCCAATTCATAATGATCACATAAGTTATCCCCCAATTCATAGTGATCACATAAGTTATCCCCAATTCATAGTGATCACATAAGTTATTCGATAGTGATCAATATAAGTTATAAGAACGTGTTTCGCAATCGAGCTAAAATAAATTTGTATAAACATAAGTTATCCCCAATTCATAGTGATCACATAAGTTATCCCCAATTCATAGTGATCACATAAGTTATTCCCAATTCATAATGATCACATAATTTATTCCCAATTCATAGTGATCACATAAGTTATTCCCAATTCATAGTGATCACATCATTTATTCCCAATTCATAGTGATCACATAAGTTATTCCCAATTCATACTGATCACATAAGTTATCCCCAATTCATAGTGATCACATAAGTTATTCCCAATTCATAATGATCACAAAAGTTATTCCCAATTCATAATGATCACATAAGTTATTCCCAATTCATAATGATCACAAAAGTTATTCCCAATTCATAGTGATCACATAAGTTATTCCCAATTCATAATGATCACAACAGTTATTCCCAATTAATAATGATCACAAAAGTTATTCCCAATTCATAATGATCACATAAGTTATTCCCAATTCATAATGATCACAAAAGTTATTCCCAATTCATAGTGATCACATAAGTTATTCCCAATTAATTGTGATCACATAAGTTATTCCCAATTCATAATGATCACATAAGTTATTCCCAATTAATTGTGATCACATAAGTTATTCCCAATTCATAATGATCACATAAGTTATTCCCAATTAATTGTGATCACATAAGTTATCCACAATTCATAGTGATCACATAAGTTATCCCCAATTCATAGTGATCACCTATCCCATATATACAATGCTTTGCTGACAATTGGGTGTGTGGTGACAATACAGCGTGCAGATGATGGTGATGCTGGTGATAGTGATGATGAATATGATGATGATGAATATGATGATGATGGTCATGACAAATGGAGGCGGCATCTTCTTCCTCTCCGAAAGGCTCTTCTTAGAGACACCCTCCTCAATGTTGGTCATCCCGCAGCAGCATATAAACGGATCTGACAGACATATGGTCGTCTAGGTCGCCCCAGCGTCAGTCCACACTACCACTACTTCTGTAGAACAGAAATGCTGGAGTGTGTGACCCGCGTCGCAATTTCGACAACCAAAATATCCCAGTATTCTACGCTGCTGCGAGATGTGCCTTGACCGCGACGTGTACGCCATGGGGAGATCAGCCGGGCCAGCGTACAGAGAGCAACGTCAGAGGTTGCAAACCTTTTCTCCAATCTCGAACTCAAGCAAGTGCTGTGGTTGGTCGAGTCTGAGATGTGGTCTTGGCTCAACCAATCGCAAGGCTAGGTTGGGGAAACGCTTTATAACCTCCAGGCCAGGCCGATGTTTATATATATTTTAAACCGAGGTCTCGTGTCGGTGCTTTACACCGTGCACGTAAAAGAACCAGAGGAGATTCTGGAATGGGTCTTTGTTTGTATCATGCACTATCCTCCAAAAATCTAAAATAACTAATCTCTTCAGGAGACGTCGCTCATATGGGCAACCGGTAGCGACGATAAATAAACGTAAACACACAGATGTTTATATTAAGTGTTTATTTATTTTCGCACACCTCCACCGCATGTTTGGGGCGACGCCTGTAGAGTATTCATGATGGTGATATAAACCAATCCATTCGTTGGCGGATAGTGCAAGCTGCAGAAGATACCCCGATGTCAGAAACTATCCTGGCTTCTTTGCATGCCCGGTAAAGGATACATATCCTTGCACGGGACATCGTATTGTATGTGTGTCAAATACCCTCTCCGGTCGACCTGGATTGACATTGCATTGACCCTCTCAACGAGCACTTATATTTCAGACAAGCGTCTACTTCCCAAACATTCATTAATAAAGCTCACGTTTCCGTGTTAAACGTGCAGTGTTTATAACAATAGACCACATCACTCGAGCTCCTATTACACAAGAATTATGCGCCAGATGTACCGAGGTGCGGAGAGATCAGTGGTTTGAGCAAACAGACTGCCGTATAATTATGTAATGGTTATAGTTCGAGTAAAGGACGCATCCCCAAAGATCTACTATACGGTCAACTTGAACAAGGATCACGTCCAACTGGTCGCCCCCACCTAAGATACAGGGACGCTTGTAAGAGGGATCTGCGTTCAGCGCAAATCGACATAGAATCTTGGGAGGACACAGCATCAAACCGGTCATCATGGAGACACGTTGTGAAAGCTGGGGTCAGACGAGCCGAGGCTGAGCGAACTACGCTTCCTGAGCAGAAACGACAGAAGCGCAAGGCATCAACCAAACTGGATGACTCGATCTTCACCTGCGATGACTGCAACAGAGACTGCCACTCAAGAATAGGCCTACTCAGTCACCGCAGAAGATGTTCCTCAACAAGAGCGCAATCCATCGTCTCATAAGACGGACGGAGGCTGATTGATTGATAGTTCGAGTAGTAGGTCTTCATAGCAACAACGAAGATGGGTTTTAACTCGATTGCGAAACAAGAGTTCACAGCATTAGATTAATCGCTCTCGAGACCTCATTCCTGATTGTGTGTGTTTTACGTTTATTTATCGTCGCTACCGGTTGCCCATATGAGCGACGCCTCCTGAAGAGATTAGTTATTTTAGATTTTGGAGGCTAGTGCATGATACAGACAGAGACCAATTCCAGAATCTCCTCTGGTTCTTTTACGTGCACGGTGCAAAGCACCGACACGAGACTTCGGTTTAACGTCCCATCTGAAAGACTGTTAATTTTATTAGGGTCAGACGGGGGATCGAAGCTGCGATCCCTGGATTACCAGTCCAGCGTGTTACCACTGGACTACAGATCCGTCTGTAATTCCTGATTGAATCCACGGCACGGAATTTAAATGCCTTGCCTAAAGGCACACTCGTAACGGCTTCAGCTGGGCGCGAACACCGGACAGTTTGCACCTGAAGTGAGCTCGCTACAGCTGTCGCGACTTCCACAAGGTGAATGGATGTGGAATATAATAAACTCTTGATATTATCCGATAAGAAGTTACGCTTCAACACACTTGTATTTTCAAGTGGTATGTATATCATTCAAGTACATTTAGATCAAACGTACATATGTAAGACACGAATTCCTGCAGTGAATGCACCGGTGAATGAACTAGTGAATGCGCTAGTGAACGCAGCTGTCAATGAACTAGTGAATGCGCTAGTGAACGCAGCAGTCAATGAACTAGTGAATGCGCTAGTGAATGAACTAGTGAATGCGCTAGTGAAGGCAGCAGTCAATGAACTAGTGAATGCGCTAATGTACGCAGCAGTCAATGAACTAGTGAATGCGCTAGTGAACGCAGCAGTCAATGAACTAGTGAATGCGATAGTGAACGCAGCATTCAATGAACTAGTGAATGCGCTAGTGAACGCAGCAGTCAATGAACTAGTGAATGCGCTAGTGAACGCAGCAGTCAATGAACTAGTGAATGCGCTAGTAAAGGCAGCAGTCAATGAACTAGTGAATGCGCTAGTGAACACAGCAGTCAATGAACTAGTGAATGCGCTAGTGAAGGCAGCAGTCAATGAACTAGTGAATGCGCTAGTGAAGGCACCAGTCAAGGAACTAGTGAATGCGCTAGTGAACGCAACAGTCAATGAACTAGTGAATGCGCTAGTGATCGCAGCAGTCAATGAACTAGTGAATGCGCTAGTGAACGCAGCAGTCAATGAACTAGTGAATGCGCTAGTGAAGGCAGCAGTCAATGAACTAGTGAATGCGCTAGTGAACGCAGCAGTCAATGAACTAGTGAATGCACTAGTGAACGCAGCAGTCAATGAACTAGTGAATGCGCTAGTGAACGCAGCAGTCAATGAACTAGTGAATGCGCTAGTAAAGGCAGCGTCTGCTAGTGTGGTAGTGAACACAGCAGTCAATGAACTAGTGAATGCGCTAGTGAAGGCAGCAGTCAATGAACTAGTGAATGCGCTAGTGAAGGCACCAGTCAAGGAACTAGTGAATGCGCTAGTGAACGCAACAGTCAATGAACTAGTGAATGCGCTAGTGATCGCAGCAGTCAATGAACTAGTGAATGCGCTAGTGAACGCAGCAGTCAATGAACTAGTGAATGCGCTAGTGAAGGCAGCAGTCAATGAACTAGTGAATGCGCTAGTGAACGCAGCAGTCAATGAACTAGTGAATGCACTAGTGAACGCAGCAGTCAATGAACTAGTGAATGCGCTAGTGAACGCAGCAGTCAATGAACTAGTGAATGCGCTAGTGAACGCAGCAGTCAATGAACTAGTGCATGGTTCATGCTACAGAGTGAGCCGATATTAGATCACTATGACCCGGCCGATCTCCTCATGGCGTGCACGTCGTGGTCGGGGCACATCTCGCAGCAGCAGCGTAAGATACTGGGATCTTCTGGCCGTCGAACTTGCAACAAGGGACACACACATCACCATCGCTGACCACCATCGGAAGTGGTGGAGATATGGTCAGACCCTGGAGCGACCGAGACGGCCAGATGTCCAACTGTCAGATCCGTTTATATGCTGCTGCGGGATGACCAACAGTGAGGAGGGTGGCCCTAACAGGGACCGTTTTGGAAAGAAACCACCAACACCTCAGGATTTGTCACGCTGAAAGGAAGAAGAAGCCACCTCACGATGTCATCTTTTATCACACCATCATCACACACAACAAGAACACTACTCCACAAGACACCAGCCAGCAACATCTACATATCACTACTAATCGTCTTAGGATGCTCGCCCACATGGTTCGCCGGCGGCGAGGATAAACAAACTGATACACTACTACAGGGTGAGCGATTTGTTAATTGAGTGTGTATATAATCACGGTGAAACTTACAGGGTGAGCGATTTGTTAATTTAGTGTGTATATAATCACGGTGAAACCTACAGGTGGTACAATTCGTTAATTAAGTGTGTATATATATAATCATGATGTGATTTGTGTTTTTTGGTGTCAGTATTCGTTTTGTGATTTTTATTTTAATGTAAAAGAAGTTGCATACAGAAGAACATGCACTATAGTGATAATCCGATATGATAACAGTACACGTAAGATTTTACGCGGATAACAAATATTTTAATGACTTATTTGTGAGAAATGTTCATTATTCTCTGGGAAATTTGAATTTTCTATAAATCAGGGTTTTGTTTAAATAAAACGTAAATAAATTTCTCAGAATTCGCAACAATCGCGCATTTAATACGCGAAAACAATCGGCGCTGCGTAAATGATGAATGATCCTGCAGTTGCACAATGACGCTACACAGACTGCCGAGGTGTTGGTTACAACTTCCATAGTTTAGTACAAATACAGCCTCTTTTATCTTTTATTTATTTCGCTTACATGATTCCCTGTTTTGCCTTCACGATCAGAAGAGAAAACAAAATGCTTTATGCGATTAGCTTTACGAGTTATTGTCAGCAAATTGGTGATAACAATTACATCTGTTTCCAGAATTAATTTGTGTTTCTTTTTTTTTGACCGTATATATTATCGTGTATACAAATTTATTTTAGCTCGATTGCGAAACAAGTTCTTACAACTTATATTAATCGCTCTCGAGACCCCATTCCTGATGTAATTCATCGCCATGAGGGAGAGAGAAGAGGCAATGTGGAATTTAAATGCCTTGCCTAAGGGCACAATCGTAACGGCTCCAGCGGAGGCTAGAACTCCGGGCCTTTCGCACCTGAAGCGAACGCTCTACCACTGCCCTATCACGACTGCCACAATGTTATCGCGTGCACCCAGATACAAACACATTGAATAAACTATTACAATGTGATGCAGCAAAACACTACAACATCCGTAACTGGCCGTCAAGTATTGCCACAGTGGAAGTCGTGATAGCGCAGTGGCTTTCATGTCAGGTGCGAGAGGTCCGGAGTTCGAGCCCAGCTGGAGCGGCTACAAGTGTGCCTTTAGGCAAGGTATTTAAATTCCTCGTTGCCTCTGCTCTCTCCCTCGTGGCGATGGATTCCACCAGGAATGAGGTCTCAAGAGTAATTAATATAAGTTGTAAGAATTTATTTCGCAATAGAGCTCAAATTAATTTGTATAAACTAAACATCTGTTTCCATAAAAAATTTTTTTGGACCTTATATATTATCGTGTGCATCCAGATACAAGCATTGAATACACTATTACAATTTGATACAACAAAACACTACAACATCCGCAACGTGCCGTCAAGTAGTTCCACCTAGTCATTCGTGTTCCGTGGTATGAAATATTCACAGTACACGCGATGTTGTCTAAGGTTTGAATAGTGTGAAAATAATGTACAAATGTACAAGATCGAACACAATTAAAACCAGTGTACTACACCGACAGTATGTGTGTTGGAGTCTATAAATTACGACCCTTGTTCTATTTCGTTAAATTTGACGCCAAATATAAATATATATGACGATCAAACCGGCGTCAATCCACTACGTCACGTCAACTACGTCACTTCCGCTTACATTCTTGATTTGATTTCGTCAGAATCAGATTAATAATAGTTTTCGTTCTCAATTTGTAAGTTTAAGTTTATACTTTATTTATTTTACAACGATTGCGAAGCAAGTTTTAACAACTTATATTAATCACTCTCGTTGGCGCGGATGAAAGCGTAAATGTTGTCATGCGTGTGGGAGGAAACCGGAGTACCCGGAGAAAACCCACCTGTCCGATCTGGCGACAACCGTACCATCTCACATACTACCCGGTCCGAGGATCGAGCCCGGGTTACATTGGTGAGACGCGAGCGCGCTAACCACTGCGCTAATCGGACAGCCTCAATTTGTAAGAATGCATATACAGGATAGCATAGTGCTAAATCCTCTTTTATTTGTCACTGCTACAGTTGTATACAAATTCACTTATACAGAACACAATTAATTTACAGACAGATACGTAGTCAACGTGGTAAACATGGTGGAATGGGAATCCAGGTATCACAGGTTCGATCCCCCGTCTGACCCTAATACAATTAACAGTCTTTCAGATGGGACTTTAAACCGAGGTCTCATGTCAGTGCTTTACACCGTGCACGTAAAAGAACCAGAGGAGACTCTGGAATGGGTCTCTGTCTGTATCATTGTACTATCCTCCAAAAATCTAAAACGACTAATCTATTCAGAAAGCGTCGCTCATATGGGTAACCGGTAGCGACGATAAATAAAAGTAAACACACAATTAATTTTAACTGTTTTAAGCGTCATTGTAAACCATATTTAGCACATATGGTCCCAGAAATATTTGTACAAATGCCACCTTTCGCCGTCTTTAGTCTCTGGTATAAACGCATAAGTAGAACTACAGCCAAACCTGTGTTAAGCAGCCAGCCAAGTGTACCACAGAAAGTGGTTGCTTAGCACAGGTGGTTGCTTAACATGTCAAATGTATAACAAGGAACTAGGAAAGAGGTAACCATATAAGCAAGTTGCTTTCTCCTCAATCCTACATGTATTTTCTTATTGTGATCATTATACTATGTATATTCATTGAATAAAATATTGTTTAAACTAAATGTATAACAAAACAACATATTGGGAATCTGGAAGCTTGTTGCTTAATGCAGGTTGGCTGTTTAATAGAGGTGACCACTAACACAGGTTTTACCGCATACAATATCATTTTCTCGTACTTAATTTCTCCCAAACAGCACCACTTCTTTCCGACCAGCAATCTTTTTTACTTTTTTTGTTTACAGTTTTCTCAGTAATAAGTAGAAGAATCGGTGCCTACTGATTATAAATACCACACAAATTCGAAAAATGTAGAGCTTTCCGGCAATTTATGGCGACGCATACGTATCATATTTATCAACTTGTATTATCCACTTGACCCACAATACAACACACGTTTTGTTTAAGATTTCTTATATTACAAAAGAGATTTTCCCAGTACATTCAATACATGTTCACGTATATTCCAAAAAGTTAAGACTATGGTATAATGTATTTTATTCGCTTACAATAAATATGCCGTGTCATTGGAACAAAGTGTGGGTGAAAAACGCACATAAAATGACCGAATATGTGCACGTGCAATTCGGCACAAATTAACCACATCGTAGTTGATTTGAGATTTGAAACGTGGTGGTTTTCATGAATATACCATTGAGTTTGATTCTATGGTTGACGTTGCGTCATCATATGATTAGTTTGCGAGATAAGCGCTAATTTGCTCACTATGTCGGTGTTCTCATGATATGGCTCACATATACTTTCACAATATGTGTGGACCTATCGGACCCCTAACTGTAGCCACGTGTCTAGTATAAAATGGTGTGTGCATGTAGGGAAATGCTACACAAATGTAGTAATTGGGATACTACATGTAGTAATTGAGATCATACATGTACACATTGCGATCATAAATGTACACATTGCGATCATACATGTAGTAATTGTACTCATAAATATAGTAATTGAGATTATAAATGTAGTAATTGTGTCTCATAAATGTAGTAATTGTGTGCTCATAAATGTAGTAATTGAGATTATAAATGTAGTAATTGTGTGCTCATAAATGTAGTAATTGTGATCATAAATGTAGTAATTGTACTCATAAATGTAGTAATTGAGATTATAAATGTAGTAATTGTGTGCTCATAAATGTAGTAATTGTGTGCTCATAAATGTACACATTGAGATCATAAATGTAGTTATTGTGGTCATAAATGTAGTAATTGTGGTCATAAATGTAGTAATTGTGATCATAAATGTAGTAAGTGTGGTCATAGATGTAGAAATTGTTATCATACATGTAGAAATTGTTATCATAAATGTAGAAATTGTGATCATAAATGTAGTAATTGTGATCATAAATGTAGTAATTGTGATCATAAATGTAGAAATTGTGATCATGAATGTAGTAATTGTGATAATAAACGTAGTACATGTAACTATGGTCATACATGTAGTTATTGTGATCATAAATGTAGTAATTGTGATCATAAATGTAGTAATTGTGATCATAAATGTAGAAGTTGTGATCATAAATGTAGTAATTGTGATCATAAATGTAGTTAATGTTGTCATAAATGTAGAAATTGTTATCATAAATGTACACATTGAGATCATAAATGTAGTTATTGTGGTCATACATGTAGTAATTGTGATCATAAATGTAGTAATTGTGATCATAAATGTAGAAATTGTGATCATAAATGTAGTAATTGTGATAATAAACGTAGTACATGTAACTATGGTCATACATGTAGTTATTGTGGTCATAAATGGTGTAATTGTGATCATAAATGTAGTAATTGTGATCATAAATGTAGTAATTGTACTCATAAATGTAGTAATTGAGATTATAAATGTAGTAATTGTGTGCTCATAAATGTAGTAATTGTGTGCTCATAAATGTACACATTGAGATCATAAATGTAGTTATTGTGGTCATAAATGTAGTAATTGTGATCATAAATGTAGTAATTGTGATCATAAATGTAGAAGTTGTGATCATAAATGTAGTAATTGTGATCATAAATGTAGTTAATGTTGTCATAAATGTAGAAATTGTTATCATAAATGTACACATTGAGATCATAAATGTAGTTATTGTGGTCATAAATGTAGTAATTGTGGTCATAAATGTAGTAATTGTGATCATAAATGTAGTAATTGTGATCATAAATGTAGTAATTGTGATCATAAATGTAGTTAATGTTGTCATAAATGTAGAAATTGTTATCATAAATGTACACATTGAGATCATAAATGTAGTTATTGTGGTCATAAATGTAGTAATTGTGATTATAAATGTAGTAATTGTGATCATAAATGTAGAAATTGTGATCATAAATGTAGTAATTGTAATCATAAATGTAGAAATTGTGATCATAAATGGTGTAATTGTGATCATAAATTTAGAAATTGTGATCATAAATGTAGTAATTGTAATCATAAATGTAGTTAATGTTGTCATAAATGTAGAAATTGTTATCATAAATGTAGTAATTGTGATAATAAACGTAGTACATGTAACTATGGTCATACATGTAGTTATTGTGGTCATAAATGGTGTAATTGTGATAATAAATGTAGAAATTGTGATCATAAATGTAGTAATTGTGATCATAAATGTAGTTAATGTTGTCATAAATGTAGAAATTGTTATCATAAATGTAGTAATTGTGATCATAAATGTAGAAATTGTGATCATAAATGTAGTAATTGTGATAATAAACGTAGTACATGTAACTATGGTCATACATGTAGTTATTGTGGTCATAAATGGTGTAATTGTACACGTGTTGTGCTGGACATTCTATTTATAGACTGGAACATGTAACTGAACACGTGTGTTGCTGGGCATTCTATTTATAGACTGGAACATGTAACTGAACACGAGTTGTACTGGACATGCTATGTATAGACTGGAACATGTAACTGAACACGTGTTGTGCCGGACATTCTATTTATAGACTGGAACATGTAACTGAACACGTGTTGTGCCGGACATTCTATTTATAGACTGGAACATGCAACTGATTATTCGTTAGCCACTTGATCTCTGCATATATTGAAACAAGTTAACAAACCAATTCGCAAGTGCATATTGTTAACCGACTTTTTCTTTAAAGAATGTTCTCGTGGTATTTCCGGTCTATAACAGAAGCTATACGTTTAATTTAGCAGTATTTTATTTATACATATATACTGATAATAGTCAGGTTAATCATTGTTTATGAATGCATTTTATCCCATACATTATGTGTCGGCCCACCCAGTCCCAATAAATAACATATAAACAACAACGCGCAAATGTGAGCTGTTCTTCCAATATAATGAAACTGAACATTAAGTATAAAAACAGTAATTATTAAAGCGACATTACATCACAAAAAAGCAATATAATGCATTGTTTTCACGAAGATAACAGAACAACATTTTATTATCATATATTATGTATTATATATATATTGATTTACATCACGTGACTTGTTCACGTATAAATGCGTTGCTACTACAAATTCTTCCGAATACATTCGAACAGTAACATTGAATCAATAAACACTGTGTTTGTGGATTGGAAGTATGATGCTCCTGCATTGACGTTTGTTTGTCACCGTAGTCAATACTAAACACGAGATAATGTCGTTTAGAGATAAGTTAACTAAGAATAGTCTACATATAAATAGGCATGAGATATAACGGTAAATCTGTACCATAACTCGAGTTATTCAGGATGCATTAGTTGCATTTCGCATGTATGTTTACATTATTGTGTTATGTCAACAAACCGCGTATACGACGTTTGTTTATTAGTTGGAAATTATTCCATATAATAGGAAAATACAATCTGTAGAAATTTGTGTTTTCACTGATGTAGTGTCGCTTTAAATATAAAAATAAACACTAGATGTATATTTGAATACAATTTCTTTTAGTGAAACATATCTTAGATAACCTTGTAACAGTAGATACTAAGTGGACTGAGACGTATGTGAGATGATACGGTGGTCGCCAGATCGGACCACAGTCGCTTGGGGTCTGGACACATGGATGACATGATCCCAGCGTCAGGTGGGAGGTAATGGCCCCAGTCCAGTTCTTATATTTGTGTTAAGAACATTATGATACAACATAGGCTTGGCATTATACACACACACAATTTACGACGAGACTATGGCGTTGATAGTGACTGTGTTGTCATTTTAAAACCTTTTTTTTTTTCTTTTCGATTTTTATTTCCTGGTCAATATACATCATAATTACACATATACATAATAATTACACATATACATAATAATTACACATATACATAATAAATAATTACACATATACATAATAATTACACACACATTTTAAAACTTGCATGTATATCGTTTACATTGGTTGTGCTTGTAGTGTCAAGCCTAGTGTGTATCATAATGCCTTTAAAAAAGTACAAGAACTATGTTGAGGCCAGAACGGCCTGCCTGACGGAATCATTTTTCCAGACCCCAAGCGCCTGCGAATCGGACAGGTGTATTTTCTCTTGGTACTCCGGTGTCCTCCCGCTTGAACGACGACATATCACACGCATTCATCCGCGCAAACGAAGTCTTACTATAAGTCTTAAAGCTTGTTTCGTTTATATAAATTTATTTGAGCTCGATTGCGAAACAAGTTCTTACAACTTATGTTAATCACTCTCGAGACCTCATTCCTGATGGAAGCATCGCCACGAGGGAGAGAAAAGAGGCAACGTGGAAATTAAATGCCTTGGCTAAGCGCACAATCGTAACGGCTCCATCGGGGCTCGAACTCCGGACCATTGCTTGTTTCGTAATCGTTGCAAATAATATAAAGTCTATAGAAAAGAAAAAAATGTATTGTGGTCAAATTGGTCATTTCTATTACTGCTTTGTCTGTCGCTTAATCCATATTATCATAGCATGAGCCACTAGACTAGATTAGCTATGTATATTAATTAATCATATTAATAGTGGTGGCACGGCGGATCGAACATGCGGTCGCTGGGTTACGAGTCCAGTGTGTTACCAGTTACCACTGCTCTGCTTATGTATGTCACACAGTATAAGTGATACATACGGAACACCGGTTGTGGCATTCGCCAGTTCATCATTTCAACTTCACGAATTTACAATTTCAACTTCACGAATTTACAATTTCAACTTCACGAATTTACAATTTCAACTTCACGAATTTACAATTTCAACTTCGCGAATTCACGATTTCAACTTCACGAATTCACGATTTCAACTTCACGAATTTACAATTTCAACTTCGCGAATTCACGATTTCAACTTCACGAATTTACAATTTCAACTTCGCGAATTCACGATTTCAACTTCACGAATTCACGATTTCAACTTCACGAATTCACGATTTCAACTTCACGACTTTCATAGACTGGAAATCACGAATTCGTGAAGCTGAAATAGTGAATTCGTGAAGTTGAAATCGTGAAGTTAAAATCGTGAACTCGTGTAGTTGAAATCGTGAAATCATGAAGCTAAGATGATACAATAGCGAATGTCACAACGGTAAATACATGATACCTGTAATGCTGACCACACTCCCTGAGTTTATGCACATTAACTAAGTTATTGGTAGTATGATTGATGAAACAAGTTATTAAAACTGTAGACCAATCGCTCTCGAGACTGATTTCTGATCATACTGATATATAACTACTACGCCCATGTAGACGATTGTTGAGAACAACTATATGTTGAGTAATTTAGTTTATACAAATTTATTTTAGCTCGATTGCGAAACAAGTTATTTCAACTTATATAAATCACTCTCGAGACCTCATTCCTGATGGAATCCATCGCCACGAGGGAGAGAGAAGAGGTCTTACAACTTATGTTAAGTAATAAATAAAAAGGGTATATTGCTCAGTTTCCCTGGATGACAGACAGATCTGTAGTCACGCTGGACTGGTAATTCAGGGATCGCAGGTTCGATTCCCCGTCTGACCCTAATAAAATTAACAGTCTTTCAGATGGGACTTTAAACCGAGGTCTCGTGTCGGTGCTTTACACCGTGCACGTAAAAGAACCAGTGGAGACTCAGTAATGGGTCTCTGTCTGTATCATTGCACTATCCTCCAAAATCTAAAATGACTAATCTCTTCAGGAGGCGTCGCTCATATGGGCAACCGGTAGCGATGATAAATAAACGTAAAACACGTTTCCCTATGCATATTGTTTGTTTGTTTGGGTTTAAAGTCGCACCAACAGCTTAGATCATACGGCGACTCTCCAGCTATTATTGGTGGAGGACGATCCGGGTGCCCCTCTCATCAGTATTATACCCGGATAGAACCACCGACCTACCGCAAGCCAGCTGGATATAATTCGAAACCCCCACTGAGATTCGAACCTACAGCGGTTAGGGGGCAAGTGATTTGTGAAGTCAACGACCGTAACCACATGGCCACGGAGCATCCCCTCACCCCATATGAATATTCATATGTCCCCTAAAAAGTACAAGTCAATTTGCACTAACTATACGTTGTCAGTTCTCCGAGTATTAACACAAAACCCCAACAGGCCCATACTAATATTACATAAGTATACCTATTACGAAGATTAACCCGAATTGGGCCCGAAAAGGGGAAACAAGATAGGGGCACCAGCTTTCATTGCACGTGCACGGTTGATTTGTCTCAGAGTACACGTATATAACCCATGATCTACTCTATACCTGTTCTGACAGAGGAAACAAAGATGATTCAGGTGCGAAAATCCAGAGTTCGAGCCCCGCTGGAGCCGTTACGATTGTGCCCTTCGGCAAGGCATTTTAATTCCACGTTGCCTCTTCTCTCTCCCTCGTGGCGATGGATTCCATCAGGAATGAGGTCTCGAGAGTGATTAATATAAGTTGTAAGAACTTGTTTCGCAATCGAGCTAAAATAAATGTGTATAAACTAAAGACAGAGAACACTTATCAACCTCGAAATAACGACAATTAATAATATCATTTCAAATTGTTTCACGCATTAAGCGTTTTCAATAAATATGTATGTTACATATCTGCTATATTGTTTTTCGTGTTCTTTGTTTTTGTAATTACATGTATATAGTTTAATTACATGATATCACAATGTTTGTTCGTATTCGATAATAGTTGTAATATTTTAAATGTATCTGTATTATACATGTATGTGATAGCTCTCCTATAATGGAGGATAATAAAGAATCTATCTATCTACATTGTATTTCAAATTGTTTCACGCTTTAAGCGTTTTCAATATAGGGGAGCAATACTTGTTAGTTCATACACATGTTGTGGATCTCAATTGTGAAACAAGCTCTTACAACATTGTCTTAAGCAGCCATCCAAGGGAATCACAGAAAGTGGCTGCTTAGCACAGATAGCTGCTTAATAGATGTCATATGTATAATAAAATATCATACTGGGAATCTGGAAACTGGCTGCTTAATGCAGATTGCTTGTTTAATAGAGGTGACCACTAACACAGGTTGGCTGTTTAATAGAGGTGACCACTAACACAGGTTTGACTGTATATTAGAGGTGACCACTAACACAGGTTTGACTGTAGATTAGAGGTGACCACTAACACATGTTTGACTGTAGATTAGAGGTGACCACTAACACAGGTTTGACTGTAGATTAGAGGTGACCACTAACACAGGTTTGACTGTAGATTAGAGGTGACCACTAACACAGGTTTGACTGTAGATTAGAGGTGACCACTAACACATGTTTGACTGTAGATTAGAGGTGACCACTAACACAGGTTTGACTGTATATTAGAGGTGACCACTAACACATGTTTGACTGTAGATTAATAGTTGACCAGACATCGCTCAGATGGAATACTTTGCCTAATGTTACTACCAATGGCTCTACTACAGAGGTGCTTGCGCAGTTCGAACTCACAACCATTCGGTTACGAGGCATATACTGTATTTCATTGCGTCATGGACATCCATTTGACGGATTTTCAAATAATTTTAACCCGTGGTCAAAGGTTTCAAAATATCTTGTCCGCGGTAAAAGTCATACACCCTTTAATGGATTTTCAAATAATTTCACACTAATGTTCAGCATCGCGAGGCGGGTTGTCGAGCGCAAGACCACTGTCCATTGTTCAAAGGTCCAATGTTCAAAGGTCAAGGTCAAACGTAGTGGTCAAATGGTTCAAGATACCACGGTCGCATTTCATGTGAAGAATCCGATAGGGGACTACACCCGTCCCCACGGCTGGCGTCTTGTTTCAAAAATCCCCATAGATCAACACGAATTAGTCATATAATATTGTACTTCCATGGACGTATGGAAGTTGACCATTCTAGTCCAATAATGAACTTAGATTTACATAATTACAATCAATTTTAATCAGTATATATACTTACTTAGAATCGCAGGATAATTTACTGGGAAATTCTAATAATATATTTTATTATGAACTTTGAAGAGAACGCGCAACAATAAAATAGTACACATATAATTACATACATGTATCAATTATTTATATTATATATAAATTATTAAGCTTGAAATAAATAGTTTAATACTTACGAGATAACTGCAATTGTTTGGAAAGAATAACAGTAATATCCTTAAACAAAAACCACACTAAAAATATGAATATATTAAACATGTTAAATACGCTGTATATCACTGTATTGTCTGTTTTACAATGGCAAAATAGTTATGCAATCTGCAGTCAGAATATTTATTTTTAAAAATGTCAAAAAGACATCTGGCAGTCTAAATCAACTTCAAGTATGTTGGTCCAATTAGAATTTCCTACTTGCTGATTCCAAATCAGGTTTTTGCCAACACTTGAGAACTTGTATGTACCAGTTACACGTTAACTTGCCTGTGGCGCACAGGGGATAACCGTCTAATACACGAGCTGTTTTAATTCTACTGTAGTCCACCGGTGAGAAATAACCTGGCTTTGCACTTTCCAGTACATTTGCATTTTAGTTAGGTACATGTTTGTTTACACTAATAATTCGAACACTAACTTTTTAAATTAATAAACATTGTTTTTTTGGCAGCATACAAACTCTAAAAGTGAAAATAGGATTTCATATAACGGTCAACCACGCTCCTGAATTGACGTTTGTTTATTATTGGAGTCTATGGACTTATACATGTTTTCCTGGGCAGGCATAGCCGACCTAAGCGATTAACCAGTACTAAGCAATGTGTGTGAGGTGCCTTGCTCAATGACACTACATACGTGGCCTGACCGAGTATCGAACCCAGGACCGTTCGATTCCAAATCCGACGCTCTACCACTGGACCACGGACGCCACACATGCATAACGCATATAATACTATCAATGTGTATTCAGTGAACTATTATTCGATCATACACTGAAACAAACAAATATCCTCTTAGTATTGATGTCTATTCACAAAACGTCTGAACGTATGAATGAAACCTATCCTGATTGAGCACGTGACACAATACATGTTGAATATGCTTAGATGCTCTTTGACGTATAGCTTACGTAACGGTAACATGAACTAAACGTGCATGTAAATTTAATATATTCTTAGTGGAAATGTGTGTAAATAGTGGCAATTTGAAATGCATCTAAAAGTTAGTATTAACTTGATGACGAGATGTGTTGTAGGTCAATTTGCGACAGTGTGGAGTGTATGTATGAGATGTGATGTATGTCAACTTGCGACGGAGTGGAGTGTATGTATGAGATGTGATGTATGTCAACTTGCGACGGAGTAGAGTGTATGTATGAGATGTGATGTATGTCAACTTGCGACTGAGTAGAGTGTATGTATGAGATGTGATGTATGTCAACTTGCGACATTGTTGAGTGTATGTATGATATGGGATGTAGGTCAACTTGCGACAGAGTGGAGTGTATGCATGAGATGTGATGTATGTCAACTTGCGACAGAGTGGAGTGTATGTATGAGATGTGATGTAGGTCAACTTGCGACAGAGTGGAGTGTATGCATGAGATGTGATGTATGTCAACTTGCGACGAGTGGAGTGTGAGTGTATGTATGATATGGGATGTAGGTCAACTTGCGACAGAGGGAGTGTATGTATGAGATGTGATGTAGGTCAACTTGCGACATGTGGAGTGTATGTATGATATGTGATGTAGGTCAACTTGCGACAGAATGAAGTGTATGTATGAGATGTGATGTAGGTCAACTTGCGACAGAGTGGAGTGTATGTATGATATATAATGTAGGTCAACTTGCGACAGAATGGAGTGTATGTATGAGATGTGATGTAGGTCAACTTGCGACAGAATGGAGTGTATGTATGAGATGTAATGTAGGTCAACTTGCGACGGAGTGGAGTGTATGTATGAGATGTAATGTAGGTCAACTTGCGACAGAATGGAGTGTATGTATGAGGTATAATGTAGGTCAACTTGCGACAGAATGGAGTGTATGTATGTGATGTAATGTAGGTCACCTTGCGATAGTGTTGAGTGTATGTATGATATGTGATGTAGGTCAACTTGCGAATCAGTGGAGTGTATGTATGAGATGGGATGTAGGTCACATTGCGACATTGTGGAGTGTATGTATGATATGTGATGTAGGTCACCTTGCGACATTGTTGAGTGTATGTATGAGATGTGATGTAGATCAACTTGCGACGGAGTGGAGTGTATGTATGTGATGTAGGTCAACTTGCGACAGAGTGGAGTGTATGTATGATATGTGATGTAGGTCAACTTGCGACGGAGTGGAGTGTATGTATGAGATGTGATGTAGGTCAACTTGCGACATTGTTGAGTGTATGTATGAGATGGGGTGTAGGTCAACTTGCGACGGAGTGGAGTGTATGTATGAGATGTGATGTAGGTCACCTTGCGACATTGTGGAGTGTATGTATGAGATGTGATGCAGGTCAACTTGCGACATTGTTGAGTGTATGTATGAGAGATGGTGTAGGTCAACTTGCGACGGAGTGGAGTGTATGTATGAGATGTGATGTAAGTCACCTTGCGACATTGTGGAGTGTATGTATGAGATGTGATGTAGGTCACCTTGCGACGGAGTGGAGTGTGTGTATGTATGTGATGTAGGTCAACTTGCGACGGAGTGGAGTGTATATATGTGATGTAGGTCAACTTGCGACAGAGTGGAGTGTATGTATGAGATGGGATGTAGGTCAACTTGCGACAGAGTGGAGTGTATGTATGAGATGTGATGTAGGTCAACTTGCGACAGAGTGGAGTGTATGTATGAGATGTGATGTAGGTCAACTTGCGACGGAGTGGAGTGTATGTATGAGATGTGATGTAGGTCAACTTGCGACATTGTGGAGTGTATGTATGATATGTGATGTAGGTCAACTTGCGACAGAATGAAGTGTATGTATGAGATGTGATGTAGGTCAACTTGCGACAGAATGGAGTGTATGTATGAGATATAATGTAGGTCAACTTGCGACAGAATGGAGTGTATGCATGAGATGTGATGTAGGTCAACTTGCGACAGAGTGGAGTGTATGTATGAGATATAATGTAGGTCAACTTGCGACAGAATGGAGTGTATGCATGAGATGTAATGTAGGTCAACTTGCGACGGAGTAGAGTGTATGTATGAGATGTAATGTAGGTCAACTTGCGACAGAATGGAGTGTATGTATGAGATATAATGTAGGTCAACTTGCGACAGAATGGAGTGTATGTATGAGATGTAATGTAGGTCACCTTGCGATAGTGTTGAGTGTATGTATGATATGTGATGTAGGTCAACTTGCGAATCAGTGGAGTGTATGTATGAGATGGGATGTAGGTCACATTGCGACATTGTGTAGTGTATGTATGATATGTGATGTAGGTCACCTTGCGACATTGTTGAGTGTATGTATGAGATGTGATGTAGATCAACTTGCGACGGAGTGGAGTGTATGTATGTGATGTAGGTCAACTTGCGACAGAGTGGAGTGTATGTATGATATGTGATGTAGGTCAACTTGCGACGGAGTGGAGTGTATGTATGAGATGTGATGTAGGTCAACTTGCGACATTGTTGAGTGTATGTATGAGATGGGGTGTAGGTCAACTTGCGTCGGAGTGGAGTGTATGTATGAGATGTGATGTAGGTCACCTTGCGACATTGTGGAGTGTATGTATGAGATGTGATGCAGGTCAACTTGCGACATTGTTGAGTGTATGTATGAGAGATGGTGTAGGTCAACTTGCGACGGAGTGGAGTGTATGTATGAGATGTGATGTAAGTCACCTTGCGACATTGTGGAGTGTATGTATGAGATGTGATGTAGGTCACCTTGCGACGGAGTGGAGTGTGTGTATGTATGTGATGTAGGTCAACTTGCGACGGAGTGGAGTGTATATATGTGATGTAGGTCAACTTGCGACAGAGTGGAGTGTATGTATGAGATGTGATGTAGGTCAACTTGCGACAGAGTGGAGTGTATGTATGAGATGTGATGTAGGTCAACTTGCGACGGAGTGGAGTGTATGTATGAGATGGGATGTAGGTCAACTTGCGACAGAATGGAGTATATGTATGATATGTGATGTAGGTCAACTTGCGACATTTTGGAGTGTATGTATGATATGTGATGTAGGTCAACTTGCTCACAGATCAATACTGTATTATTATTTAATGTTAGAGAATACGGGAGAAAATACTGTTATTTCAACTTCTCTGTAAATTGTCTTTGCACTTTACATATGTTCATGTTTGCCCAGGTCTCTCCTCCGCAACGTGCAATGTCGTGACCTAGGCATAGCTCACGACAGGAAAGTGGGTCAAGGACTTTGCTGATGTCAGCCTCGCTATCAGAACAGAAGAAGCCCACGTGACTTAGTATGAGTAGCAACACACTAACTTCCCTACTTGGCGAGACAACAATGCTCTGTGCTGTATGCGGTGGGTAGCTGGCGGGTGTGTTTAGCCTGATCCTCTATGGAGACGGTGTGATGTGGCTTCTACCCTGATCCGGTAGCGGCGAGGACCCACGCGAAGAAACCGGAACCATTATTGCTGCTGTAAGATGACAAATGGTGGAGGACATGACCCTAAAAGGGACCGCCTTCGAAAGAAAGGAACATCGATACATGATTTGTCACTCTGTGAAGAAAGAAGAAGCCTCAATGGGATGTCTACATAAGCAACGGAGCAACAACATAGACGTCTTAGAGAAACCGGTCGCCCACATGTCTCGGTGGAAGCGACTATAAACAACATAGACGTATTAGAGAAACCAGTCGCCCACATGCCTCGGTGAAGGCGACTATAAACAACATAGACGTATTAGAGAAATCAGTCGCCCACATGCCTCGGTGGAGGCGACTATAAACAACATAGACGTCTTAGAGAAACCAGTCGCCCACATGCCTCGGTGGAGGTGACTATGAACAGCATAGACGTCTTAGAGAAACCGGTCGCCCACATGCCTCGGTGGAGGCGACAATAAACAACATAGACTTCTTAGAGAAACCGGTCGCACACATGCATCGGTGGAGGCGATTATAAACAACATAGACTTCTTAGAGAAACCAGTCGCCCACATGCCTCATTGTGTTGGCTATATATGTGTTTTATGCCATTTAATGCCTAATCAAATATATGCTATGTTATGTTATGCTATGTTAAACAAAGTTCGAAGTGGGTAAATTTTAATGAAGGCAGTTGTCTACTTAATGTCTGAAGTTTGTGAATTTGGATTTCCAATTATAATCTCCAATTATTATTGACGGAAGAAGATTCTGAATACCCCTCCGAGCAGGAACGGGCATGCACCCAGGTAAAACCATCTACCTCCCGAAAGCCAGCTGGACAGCTAACTCACATGGAATAATACAACGCCTCCAGTGGGATTCGATCCTACAGCGGTGATGGACAAGTTATTTGAAGCCACACGGCAACGAAGGTCCCATAACTCCCCGATGCCCATTATATGTGTATCTCAAATTAATAGCTAGGGGCAAAGTTTGTATATACAAACTAGAAATGTCTGTCAAGTTACTAAAGTTCTGAGAAACAGTACAGGTAGGAAAGAAACCAAAACAACTTCCATCAGGTTTTTTTCTGAGAACCTTTGTTCACGCTATAATATATAGGTTTAATTCGTGCAGATATGAATCTTCTCTTCTCGATTTCACAAATTAATCATGGAATTGTGAGAATAGAAGGAATTCTACCTGAAACAAAGCACCCACGCTGTCAGATTCCTCGGCGATGAATTGTTTACAATAACCCTTATCTTTTGGTGTCATCTGTCTCTATTAAATTAATGATACAATATGTCAAAGAATCTGACGAAATGTACACGTAATATATATATACATGTCTGTATCTGGGGTGGGTGTGAGGGTGTGGGTGTGGTCATGTGTGTGGGGGAGGGAGGGAGAGGGGAATGTATATAAAACTGGTGGCTGCGGAGAACTGTATGTATGTAAACTGGTGATTGCGGAGAACTATATGTATGTAAAACTGGTGGTTGCGGAGAACTGTATGTATGTAAAACTGGTGGTTGCGGAGAACTGTATGTATGTAAAACTGGTGGTTGCGGAGATCTGTATGTATGTAAAACTGGTGGTTGCGGAGAACTGTATCTGTGTAAAACTGGTGGTTGCGGAAAACTGTATCTGTGTAAAACTGGTAGTTGCGGAGAACTGTATCTGTGTAAAACTGGTGGTTGCGGAGAAGAACTGTATCTGTGTAAAACTGGTGGTTGCGGAAAACTGTATCTGTGTAAAACTGGTAGTTGCGGAGAACTGTATCTGTGTAAAACTGGTGGTTGCGGAGAAGAACTGTATCTGTGTAAAACTGGTGGTTGCGGAGAACTGTATCTATGTAAAACTGGTGGTTGCGGAAAACTGTATGTATGTAAAACTGGTGGTTGCGGAGAACTGTATGTATGTAAAACTGGTGGTTGCGGAGAACTGTATGTATGTAAAACTGGTGGTTGCGGAGAACTGTATGTATGTAAAACTGGTGGTTGCGGAGAAATATATCTGTGTAAAACTGGTGGTTGCGGTGAACTGTATCTATGTAAAACTGGTGGTTACGGAGAACTGTATCCATGTAAAACTGGTGGCTGCGGAGAAATGTATCTGTGTCAAACTGGTGGTTGCGGAGAACTGTATCTGTGTAAAACTGATGGTCGCGGAGAACTGTATTTAAAACTGGTGGTTGCGGTGAACTATATATAAAACTGGTGGTTGCGATGAACTATATGTAAAACTGGTTGTTGCGGTGAACTATATATAAAACTGGTTGTTGCGGTGAACTATATATAAAACTGGTTGTTGCGGTGAACTATTTATAAAACTGGTTGTTGCGGTGAACTATATATAAAACTGGTGGTTGCGGTGAACTATATGTAAAACTGGTTGTTGCGGTGAACTATGTGTAAAACTGGTTGTTGCGGTGAACTATATATAAAACTGATGGTTGCGGTGAACTATGTGTAAAAATGGTGGTTGCGGTGAACTATGTGTAAAACTGGTTGTTGCGATGAACTATGTGTAAAACTGGTGGTTGCGGTGAACTATATATAAAACTGGTGGTTGCGGTGAACTATATATAAAACTGGTGGTTGCGGTGAACTATGTGTAAACCTGGTGGTTGCGGTGAACTATATATAAAACTGGTGGTTGCGGTGAACTATGTGTAAAACTGGTGGTTGCGGTGAACTATGTGTAAAACTGGTGGTTGCGATGAACTATATGTAAAACTGGTGGTTGCGGTGAACTATGTGTAAAACTGGTGGTTGCGGTGAACTATGTGTAAAACTGGTGGTTGCGGTGAACTATGTGTAAAACTGGTGGTTGCGATGAACTATATGTAAAACTGGTGGTTGCGGTGAACTATGTGTAAAACTGGTGGTTGCGATGAACTACGTATAAAACTGGTGGTGGCAATATGAGATGCATGTAAAACTGGTGACAAGATGAGATGTATGTAAAACTGGTGACAAGATGAGATGTATGTAAAACTGGTGACACGGTGAGATGGATGTAAAACTGGTGACAAGGTGAGATGGATGTAAAACTGGTGACAAGATGAGATGTATGTAAAACTGGTGACAAGGTGAGATGGATGTAAACTGGTGACAAGATGCGATGTATGTAAAACTGGTGACAAGATGAGATGTATGTAAACTGGTGACAAGATGAGATGTATGTAAAACTGGTGACAAGATGAGATGGATGTAAAACTGATGACAAGGTGAGATGGATGTAAAACTGGTGACAGGTGGCAAGGTGAGATGTATGTAAAACTGGTGACAAGATGAGATGTATGTAAAACTGGTGACAAGGTGAGATGGATGTAAAACTGGTGACAAGGTGAGATGTATGTAAAACTGGTGACAAGGTGAGATGGATGTAAAACTGGTGACAAGGTGAGATGTATGTAAAACTGGTGACAAGGTGAGATGGATGTAAAACTGGTGAACAGGTGAGATGGATGTAAAACTGGTGACAAGGTGAGATGTATGTAAAACTGGTGACAAGGTGAGATGTATGTAAAACTGGTGACAAGGTGAGATGGATGTAAAACTGGTGACAAGGTGAGATGGATGTAAAACTGGTGACCAGGTGAGATGTATGTAAAACTGGTGACAAGGTGAGATGTATGTAAAACTGGTGACAAGGTGAGATGGATGTAAAACTGGTGAACAGGTGAGATGGATGTAAAACTGGTGACAAGGTGAGATGTATGTAAAACTGGTGAAAGGTGAGATGTATGTAAAACTGGTGACAAGGTGAGATGTATGTAAAACTGGTGACAAGGTGAGATGGATGTAAAACTGGTGACAAGGTGAGATGTATGTAAAACTGGTGAACAGGTGAGATGTATGTAAAACTGGTGACAAGGTGAGATGGATGTAAAACTGGTGAACAGGTGAGATGGATGTAAAACTGGTGAACAGGTGAGATGGATGTACAACTGGTGAACATGTGAGATGTATGTAAAACTGGTGAACAGGTGAGATGTATGTAAAACTGGTGAACAGGTGAGATGTATGTAACACTGGTGACAAGGTGAGATGGATGTAAAACTAGTGACAAGGTGAGATGTATGTAAAACTGGTGAAGAGGTGAGATGGATGTAAAACTGGTGAACAGGTGAGATGTATGTAAAACTGGTGACAAGGTGAGATACATGTGAGATGGATGTAAAACTGGTGAACAGGTGAGATGTATGTAACACTGGTGACAAGGTGAGATGGATGTAAAACTGGTGACAAGGTGAGATGTATGTACAACTGGTGAAGAGGTGAGATGGATGTAAAACTGGTGAACAGGTGAGATGTATGTAAAACTGGTGACAAGGTGAGATTGATGTAAAACTGGTGAACAGGTGAGATGTATGTAAAACTGGTGACAATGTGAGATGGATGTAAAACTGGTGACAAGGTGAGATGGATGTAAAACTGGTGACAATGTGAGTGTATACTGTGTGTATGTATGTATGTAAACTTGCGATAGAGAGGCGTGTAAGAGTATGCTTGATGGAATGGAAGCACGCGCCAGTAAACACACCCCTATGTCGCTCTTCACGTTTTCTACACGTTATCAAAATGAGAAATTGGTTCTTTTATTATTTTGTTCATGTTTAATTGACAATTTATTTGTTGTGCATTGACTGTGGCAGTCGTACCGAGGTACCTTGCCCCGATGTATATCTACATGTTTATATGACATCCTACAACACCAGGTGATGATTTATCATCATTTTATCATCAATTCAATCGTGTACAGAACCACAGAGAATATGTTATCTCTCGATATTTTGCGTCTTTTCTCTCGTGTTTCGTTTACAGAAGAAATAAATACCCAGTTATTCTTACATTAAAAAACAAACATTTGAAACGCCTACCTGTAGGGCGGACGTATCGCGGTATTAACGACCGTACATAGAAATAACATATATCAACGTTTCTTATGTTGTATTTATATATTATAGTTTGTTTCTGGTTTCTTTTTAACATGATATAGGACACCCAAATTGAAATAGTTATTCATGTTGTCAAAATATAGGTGGAAAGCTACGTTACATAATATAATTTAAAAATAACATTAGTTCGAGATGCTGCATATATTCATCAACCAAGGTGGTCGTAACGTTGATGATACAGAACTATGAAACACATGTACAAGTCGTAACTAGAAAACTAATAAAAAACGAATATGCTAATGACGACGACCTGGCCCTTTCTCCTGACATCACGAGTCGTACTGGGCAACAATACGAACCGTGTATGTTTTCTCGATCTTGCAACTTGTTTTCTTCGAATTTTCCATAACAAAGTAAAAAGTAAAGTGTTTATTATAGTGTCACCCCTATTTAAACGGCCAGCCATTTCTGACTTATGAGACACCTTTTTATGAACATCAGTACTTCCCGAATATTATGCTTGTATGCCAGACGCCAGGCTGGTAGGCAATCGGTAACCATTATTTAAATAGCTGGCTGCTCACCAACCGGCCATATCAGAACGAACTCCTGACGAGATTCGAACCATCGACCTCCATATGTGACAAGAACTGTATATCATTGTTGTTTTTGCGTTTATTTATCGTCGCTACCGGTTGCCCACATGAGCGACGCCTCCTGAAGAGATTAGTCATTTTAGATTGTTGGAGGATAGTGCATGATACAGACAGAGACCCATTCCAGAGTCTCCTCTGGTTCTTTTATGTGCACGGTGTAAAGCACCGACACGAGACCTCGGTTTAACGTCCCATCTGAAAGACTGTTAATTTTATTAGGGTCAGACGGGGGATCGAACCTGCGATCCCTGGATTACCAGTCCAGCGTGTTACCACTGGACTACATATCCGCCTGTCTGTATATCATATTGTGATTTTCAGTATTAATATCGCCCACCCATAATTCTATATTACAAGGATATGTGGCAATAATAAGTATGTTTGCCGATAACCCGGTTAGTGCTATCGCTATACCCTGATACGCCAATATAAAGTTGTCACTTTTTTACAAACAGTGTACAGTTGTATAAGCAACATTGTTGATTGCGATGACTCAGTAACAGACGGATCTGTTGTCCAGTGTTAACACGCTGGACTGGTAATCCAGGGATCGCAGGTTCGATCCCCCGTCTGACCCTAATAAAATTAACAGTCTTTCAGATGGGACTTTAAACCGAGGTCTCGTGTCGGTGCTATACACCGTGCACGTAAAAGAACCAGAGGAGACTCTGGAATGGGTCTCTGTCTGTATCATTCCACTATCTTCCAACAATCTAAAATGACTAATCTCTTCAAGAGGCGTCGCTCATATGGACAACAGGTAGCAACGATAAATAAAAGTAAACACAACTCAGTAGATAGTGGTAGGTTACAGAGGATACTAGGTGTGTCAGTGTGTCTACCAGTTATATGTTACCGAATGAGAGACATGGTCAGTTACTGCCCCTGAATACTCCCTAAATGTATGTAGGTCCTCCTAAGTGGTCTCCTCTTTTTTTATCGTTGTTTCTTTTGCACAACATGCTATCAATTTATCCTACAGTATATCCAATGGGTATTTATCTGTACATGTGTTGTAATGTAGGATATCCAATGGGTAGTTATCTGTACATTTGTTGTAATGTGGGATATCCAATGGGTATTTATCTGTACATGTGTTGTAATGTGGGATATCCAATGGGTACGTATCTGTACATGTGTTGTAATGTGGGATATCCAATGGGTATTTATCTGTACATGTGTTGTAATGTAGGATATCCAATGGGTATTTATCTGTACATTTGTTGTAATGTAGGATATCCAATGGGTATTTATCTGTACATGTGTTGTAATGTGGGATATCCAATGGGTATTTATCTGTACATGTGTTGTAATGTAGGATATCCAATGGGTATTTATCTGTACATGTGTTGTAATGTGGGATGGGATATCCAATGGGTATTTATCTGTACATGTGTTGTAATGTGGGATATCCAATGGGTATTTATCTGTACATGTGTTGTAATGTAGGATATCCAATGGGTATTTATCTGTACATGTGTTGTAATGTAGGATATCCAATGGGTACTGATCTGTACATGTGTTGTAATGTAGGATATCCAATGGGTACTGATCTGTACATTTGTTGTAATGTAGGATATCCAATGGGTACGTATCTGTACATTTGTTGTATCAATTAACTAACATGATTTGTATTCACTCACATTTATCATAACGCAACATCCTGTTAGGGAAGAACAGTAAGAACAAAGGACTCCAACTGAAAGGACCGCTATAAATTGAAACCTGCCCAGGAAAACATGTATATGCCCCCGCAAGAGGTTTGACATTATGGAACATACATACATAAATGTGTGTGTGTGTGTGTTTTACGTTTATTTATCGTCGCTACCGGTTGCCCATATGAACGACGCCACCTGAAGATATTAGTCATTCTAGATTTTGGAGTGGAAGTCGTGATAGCGCAGTGGATGCGCGTTCGCTTCAGGTGCGAAAGGTCTGGAGTTCGAGCCCCGCTGGAGCCGTTACGAATGTGCCCTTAGGCAAGGCATTTAAATTCCACATTGCCTCTTCTCTCTCCCTCGTGGCGATGGATTCCATCAGGAATGAGGTCTTGAGAGTGATAAATATAAGTTGTAATAACTTGTTTCACAATCGAGCTAAAATAAATTTGTATAAGATTTTGGAGGATAGTGCAGTGATACAGACAGAGACCCATTCCAGAGTCACCTCTGGTTCTTTTACGTGCATGGTGTAAAGCACCGACACGAGACCTCGGATTAACATCCCATCTGAAATTTCGAGATAAATCGGACTTTATCTGCCAAGGGTGGTAACAGAAAAGCCAGTGGGGTAGGCCTACTTCATTGAACATAAAGAAACGCAGAAGTTAAAGCCAGGCACAGTGAGATATCCCTGTTCAATGTGGACATGTCTCCAACTGAGACCGATTGGTTCGACTTTTCCACGACCGGACGTAGTCCGATTCATTGGGTTATGAACGGCGATCACGTGGGCTAATTCAGCCAATCAGAATAGCGATATTGCAAGATTTGTAATTATTCGGCTGCAAATGACAATACGCATATCACAGCAGAAATGTGCAAACATATGATTAGTCATATTTCCAAGTTAACTCTTTCACCGCCAATGTCGCATAAAAGCGCCTTGCAAAAATGCCGAGAACCCGACCAGACAGAACAGAATGTGTCGTCGGATCAGGTTCTATGTTGTTTGCTATTCGGATATTGCAGCTGAAGCATAACAGCAAACGAATAGCAAACATTGCTTTACATTAATTCGGCGCTGATAGAGTTAATGCCGAATAAGGTCAAATTTAGGCTAACTATATATCAGCATAATAATATTATATTGTATATGCATAATTAACCATTTCTATAATTAGCAACCTACTCAATATTTAAGAATTAGTATTTCGAATTTCCCGAATGCAAATATATTAAAAAATATATATAATTAGATCATTTATAACTACAGTGGAAGTCGTGATAGCGCAGTGGATGCGCGTTCGAGCCCCACTGGAGTCGTTACGATTGTGCCCTTAGGCAAGGCATTTAAATTCCACATTGCCTCTTCTCTCCTTCATGGCGATGGATTCCATCAGGAATGAGGTCTCGAGAGTGATTAATATAAGTCGAAAGAACTTGTTTCGCAATCGAGCTAAAATAAATTTGTATAAATTATAACTACAGGCAATCATGTCTTAGGCAGCAAATCAAGGTAATAACAGAAAATGGCTGCTTAACACAGGTGGCTGCTTAACACAGGTGGCTGCTTAACACAGGTGGCTGCTTAACACAGATGGCTGCTTAACACAGGTGACTGCTTAACACAGGTGGCTGTTTAACAAAGGTGGCTGCTTAACACAGATGGCTGCTTAACACAGGTGGCTGCTTAACACAGGTGGCTGCTTAACACAGGTGGCTGCTTAACACAGGTGGCTGCTTAAAAGATGTCAAATGTATAAGAATGTAACATCTTCGGATTCATAAAACTGACTGCTTAATACAGGTTGGCTGCTTTATTAAGTTTAAACTTTATTTGTTTACAACGATTGCGAAGCAAGTTTCAACAACTTATATTAATCACTCTCGTTGGCGCGGATGAAAGCGTAATTGTGGTCATTCGTGTGGGAGGAAACCGGAGTACCCGGAGAAAACCCACCTGTCCGATCTGGCGACCACCGTAGCCTACCATCTCACATGCTTCCCGGTCAGAGGATCGAACCCGGGTTGCATTGGTGAGAAGCGAGCGCGCTAACCACTGCGCTAATCGGACAGCCTGCTTATTGGAGACGACCACTAACACAGGGTTGACTGTAGGCCTACACGCACTCCAAAATGACAATATCATTTAGCACGGTGTGAGGCTTTGCCTTGTTCACAATAATGCATAGCCTAGGCTAGAGCAAATGCCATTTCCCTGTTTTTTTACGTTTATTTATCGTCGCTACCGGTTGCCCATATGAACGACGCCTCCTGAAGAGATTAATCATTTTAGATTACAGCAAATGCCAATATCTGAAAAGCAATTATAGATGTCATATTGTTTAGACTAAAAAGTGTTCACCCGACTTCAAAAGATTGAATTCATATTAAAATTAGAATTTAATTAGAATCTATATAATTATATTAATATAAATTTTGTCGGGTTTTGACTGATTTCTTGATCATTAATCAATGCCGTTCGTTATGCTTTCCCTTGACATATATACAATTTACATGATTTGATATCCATTGCTAATCATTGAATTCAATGACTTCAGTCATGATTCATTGATTGTTCAAACTGTGGTAAATAATTCGTTCACTAATCCGAAAAGTACCGAACATTCACCGAAAACAACCGATGTTTACTTGAGTCGATGGAGACATTTAAATGGCGCCTTAACTACCAACCAATATTTACATGGAGACCATGCGCTGTAGTCGATGGTATAATGAAAGGATATCCGAATAGGTGTAAATCTTTTAAGTTACTTAAAAGATTAAGCGCAAGATACATTGAACACCAAAGATAAATATCTATTGGACTAGCATTAACATATTTCATTTGTAGATCTTGTAGATTTATCATCGATTTTTTTTAATAATTTATTGAACTTCAAAATCGTGAAGGCTAATTTAAATGAACATGGATTACAGATCAATTTAAATAGTGTAGTGAAGACAGTGAATTGCGCTGGAAATAACTGTTTAATAAATAAAACAGACAGTCGGTAGAAACAATGGGTTGCAAGCATTCTAAACAAGTTCGCGTGCAGCCTGTCGGAGCGTCGGAAATGAACCCGCGAAAGCTAAAAATGTGTCTCAGTGAAACGGATGCCGGAATAGAATCCGATATTAACGATACGAAGAGACAACACGGAAAACGAAGCAAATCATCAAAGAGTAAGAAATCGGGTTCCAGTGGTTCCCTAGACGATAATACATCAATAGGCTCGGACAGGGGTGGTTCCGCCGGGTCCAAGAAGAGTAATGACTCGGGGCTCGGTGATCTAGGAGAATACAATCACAGCTTTATTACGGAACACTCGGACCCGAATAAAGTCAAAGAAATAGAAAATAACTTCAAAGAAAGGGATGATCTAGGTAAGAAACAAATAGACCACTAACCACTTTATATATTATATAAATAGGACATCGACGGTGAGATAGACCACTAACCACTTTATATATTATATAAATAGGACATCGATGGTGAGATAGACAGGCTCATAACAACGTGGTTGTGAGTTCAAGTCCCATAATAACCACGGTGGTGTTGTCCTTAGGTAATACATTAAATCCATCATTGCCTACCCCCTCCCCCCTCACGGCGATGGATTCCAACAGGAATGAGGTATCGATAGCGATTGCAAAAAATCTGTATAAGTGTTTCGCAATGGAGATAATATAAATTTGTATGAACTAATGTGGTAATAGTAATTACTAAAGACGGTGTCTTAATTATCAGATTGACGTCACGCATGTTTCTCGACGTTTGACGTCACGTATCTTTCTCGACGTCTGACGCCACGTATGTTCTCAACGTTTGACGTCAGGTATGTTTCTCAACGTTTGAGGCCACGTATGGTTATCAACGTTTTACGTCACATATGGTTCTCAACGTATGGCATTCACGTATGTTTCTCAACGTTTGGCGTCATGTATAGTAAGAAACTGTTGCCAACGTTTGACGTCACGGATAGTTGAACTTGTTAGCGTTTGACATTATTAATCAGATTATATTCTGACCGATGAAATAAACATGTCTACATCCCCGCGAGGGGTTCGACATTAGAGGAAGATAGATATTCATGACTAGTTATATCTACATAGTTTCCACCCCAATATTTGATAAAGAATTGTGTGCTTTATACGGTAGCCTACTGAATTATGTCGACGTCGTTTGCAACGTAGTCCACTAGTCCTAATAGCTATACAACTTTGCTCAGAAATCGAAGTCTTGCTATGTGATTGGTTGAGTCTAAGATTTGCACTAAGCTCAACCAATCAGAAGGTTTGAGACTGAGTCTGAGATTGGAGATATAATAACTTCCAGGCGCGGGTTGATCGCTGTAAGATGTAGACTAAAATATAGAATATAAACCCACGAAAGAGTTTCATTCGAGATTAGAGCTGCTGCTGAGAGTGTAAAAAATACAGGGATGGAGTCAGTCATGACAAAAACCGACCACAATTAAAACATAATTGTCTGATATTCTACCGTTTAATTTGCAAGATCTAGTGTAAAAAGCTACACACTACAAGGTCCATATAAGTCATATAATTATATACGACATGAAAGTCATGACGTCATCGACACGTAATTAGGGTAAGGTTATATTTCCTATAAAATAGTCGTATATTATAAAATACGACAACTAAATGTAATAAACAGTCAGGTTAGTTCAAAGTGTCAAATGAAAATACATTACACTCACACAACCTTCACCCAGCTTGTCAACATCATGACTGAGGCCGTGACGACGACAACTGCTGGGGCACCTTTGCATTTATCTTTCTTCAGAATAGCATCGGCACCTTCAGTATAGCATCGGTCCCCTTCAGTATAGCACCGGTCACCTTAAGTATAGTATCGGCCCCCTTCAGTATAGCATCGGTCACCTTCAGTATAGCATCGGTCACCTTCAGTATAGCATCGGTCACCTTCAGTATAGCATCGATCACCTTCAGTATAGCATCGGCCCCCTTCAGTATAGCATCGGCCCCCTTCAGTATAGCATCGGCCACCTTCAGTATAGCATCGGCCCCCATTCAGTATAGCATCGGCCACCTTCAGTATAGCATCGGCCACCTTCAGTATAACATCGGTCTCATTCAGTATAGCATCGGTCACCTTCAGTATAGCATCGGCCCCCTTCAGTATAGCATCGGTCACCTTAAGTATAGCATCGGCCCCCTTCAGTATAGCATCGGTCACGTTCAGTATAGCATCGGGCCCCTTCAGTATAGGATCGGTCACCTTAAGTATAGCATCGGCCCCCTTCAGTATAGCATCGATCACCTTCAGTATAGCATCGGCCACCTTCAGTATAGCATCGGTCACCTTCAGTATAGCATCGGCCACCTTCAGTATAGCATCGATCACCTTCAGTATAGCATCGGTCACGTTCAGAATAGCATCGGCCACCTTCATTATAGCATCGATCACCTTCAGTATAGCATCGATCACCTTCAGTATAGCATCGGTCACCTTCAGTATAGTATCAGCCACCTTCAGTATAGCATCGGTCACGTTCAGTATAGCATCGGCCACCTTCAGTATAGCATCGGTCACCTTCAGTATAGCATCGGTCACCTTCAGTATAGCATCGGCCCCTTCGGTATAGCATCGGCCCCCTTCAGTATAGCATCGGTCGCCCACATACAGACCTTTAGAAAATGTGTCCACGTCAGCGCAGCTTTTCACCGCCTACTGGCATACTAGTTAAGATTATCTTAAATCAATTAAAAACTCTCAACTATTTTACTGTATGGATGAGTAGTAGATCTACTATATACACACTCATAAGATGATTAAAATATCCTCTACGTGTCAGGCATTTAGTAGTTTAATCTCATACACATTGCTTGTATAGTCTGTGCGGCTTAATTGTGAACCTACCTGAATTATTTAATAATTTCGAACCCGCTATATTTATCCTGGGTGAAGTATTCGACGTGAGGCGACAGCAAGGCACAGTTTCCTCAATGCGGGTTTAGTTCAAACAATTATATTTTAGTTCGATTGCGAAACAAGTCCTTACAACTGATAGTAATCACTCTCGAGACCTCATTCCTGATATAATCCATCGTCAGAGGGAGTGAGAAGAGGCAATGTGGAATTTAAATGCCTTGCCTAAGGGCACAATCGTAACGGCTACAGCTGGGCGCGAACTCTGTGCCGTTCGCACCTTAAGCGAGCGCACTACAATTGCGCTATCGCGACATCCACGTATTTTCATGTCGGCATATACATCGTATTTTCATATCGGTATATACATCGTATTTTCATGTCGGCATATACATCGTATTTTCATGTCGGAATATACATCGTATTTTCATGTCGGTATATACATCGTATTTTCATGTCGGTATATACATCGTATTTTCATGTCGGTATATACATCGTATTTTCATGTCGGTATATACATCGTATTTTCATGTCGGTATATACATCGTATTTTCATGTCGGTATATACATCGTATTTTCATGTCGGCATATACATCGTATATTCATATACAAATCTGTATAATGTAAATACCCATTGGATATACCTTATATATATCTATCGAGATATAGTCATTTAATACTTATAAGATGAGAACGTTAATGAAAATTAATAGCAAGTCATGCAAATAAAACAACGATAAAAACAGAGGAAACTACTTAAGAGGACCTATATACGTTTAGGGAGTATTCATGGGCAGTAACTGACTGATGTCTCAAGTTACTGATCCATGAGGTATTAGGGAAACGTTAGTCAGAAGATAAACTGTACACACTATAGTATCAAAGTATTTCTAATCTATATAGGATTTATCTTCGTTATTATTCGTAGATTATACGACGTTATACGGGTTCTATCAGCTTATGGGTATAGGTGTGTATTTTTGTCACAGATTATGCCTACAAGATTATAAAATATATTCTTAGTCGCTAAAGGGGATTTAGGCGCAACTGCATTATCTATTTAACTCTTTCAGCGCCGATTAAATTCAGAGCATGTGCAAACAACATAGATCCAGATCAGCCGCGGCGTAACGCCGCGTCTGATCAGGATCTATGTTGTTTGCTATTCGGACATGTGCTTCAGCTCCACTATCTGAAGAGCAATCAGCAAATAGCCTGATCAGACGGCATGTTCTGTTCTGTCCGATCGGGTTCTCTACTTGTTTACAAAGTCGCCTTTATGCGACATTGGCGTTGAAAGAGTTAAGCAGTCTGTGTGCCTTTAAAGCCCTGCAGGTTGACCTATATTTGACCTTAAACACACGAGGAATAGCGGTACAAATCTGACGGTCGACGCACTAAACACACGAGGAATAGCGGTACAAATCTGACGGTCGACGCACATCGTATTTGCCGCATGCGAGGCCCTGCATGGTATACATCTAATACATGAGCACCACTTATATCTATTATGACCCACGTACATATCAGAGGTTATAAATTGCTGAAATTGAAGTTCTGTATTTTTATAGTACTTACAACTGGTATAAACAATTCAACTCCACTTATGGCCCAAATAAGGCTGGTTGCGCGGGTTAGGCAGCCAGTTCCTGCATTGCTGTACCACACATTCAGGCATCAGTTCCCTCTTATGCCAAGTACAGTCTCCTCTTCTAGCCGCTACTTTTCTCTCTATATATCTGACATCTTTCCATGCGCCACACTTATATAGCATTGCCCAAAACCTCCTGTATAGAAGCTTTCTCTCATGTGAATTTAGATTATGCGGTGGACGATTATTAGCAGGCCACCACAGTTGTTTGTTCTGTTCATTTATTATGCAAGGGGAACACAAGCACAGTGAACACTAGTAGCGTGGAATCATTCAACAACAGCTTGAATGTTTTCCATGACAAACGTATCGGAACCTACTCTTCTCTTCACTACACTATACGCTCAAATTTGGCAATATGTCAATGGAATGAGACAGTGCAAGTCAAGAATAATACAAGACTCCGTTGTACGCTCCAGTTCAAATCCAACATTTGGGCAAGGTATAAACAGGCATTATTTTCACACTTAATCTGGCGGCCTTTTTAAACCAGATGATACATGAAAGTGACAGAACAGAATATGAAAGTGACGAAACTCCGACCTTACAAACAACATAGATCCTGATCAGTTTAACAGTGTATTCGTAATTCAAGGCCTCCGGCCCATACACATATATTATATACATGCATACAAATTATTAGTCTCAGTGATTACGCTACGGCTGATGAGGCACCTACATAACATGTAATCTATGTCCCTGGGCTGATCTGGATTATGTAGTTTGAATACTCATAACTATCAATTTTCTTTACAATCAATAATATACGTTTACTTAAATTGTCAGGGCCTCATTTTGACTAATTCTCAGCTCACAGAGTGATCGTGCATATTAACCGTTAGAAAATACCTACATACGCCAAATTATACTGAATGTACTGCTACATTGTTGATACAAGCCACTAATCACATGGAACAGGTAGTAAAGTATAAATCTTTACAATTGGACGGGGTCAAACTGCAGGCCTTTAAGTTGGGTGTCCTTGTATATCTATGCATTAGAAATGCGAGGAAATAACCGTAAATCATTGCCTATAGAAATGTTATCGCTTTTTACATGTACGAAACCAAATACTCAATTGACACATAACACGGTATATATGTATATACATGTATTTCCATCTAATAACCTCATAGCTGGACGATTTGCGATTTCATAGGGATGCCGTGAATTAATGTGTAGTGCTGTTATATATTGTGGGCGCAAATACGACAGAACCAGCAAAGGGTCCTACTTGCCGCTCACCACTGAAGGTTCAACTCCCACTGGGATTTCAAATGATTGTATATATCCAGCTGGTTTGCGGAAGGTCGGTGGTTTTACCTGGGTCCCGCATTATAATAGTTGTGCCTGCAATAATAGCAGTAACTACACTAAAAGGGGGAGATAATTATATAAGATGAATGGAAACACGATATATCAGGCTCTATTAACCAACAATGAAACCATTATTATTTGAAATCAAACTTCACAAAAATTAAATATTACGCATCTGCTTTCATTAAAATTCACACCTCATTCGAAGCAGTGAAGGGGGTGGGGTACACGTCATGGTCATGCTTCAGCGGGTAAGCAAGGCAGGATCCGGAACCAGTATGGCGGACCTGTTGCTATACATAGTGTACATTGTATTTGAATAACATCGCAGGTTCGATCCCCCGTCTGACCCTAATAAAATTAACAGTCTTTCAGATGGGACGTTAAACCGAGGTCTCGTGTCGGTGCTTTACACCGTGCACGCAAAAGAACCAGAGGAGACTCTGGAATAGGTCTCTGTCTGTATCATTGCACTATCCTCCAAAAATCTAAAATGACTAATCTCTTCAGGAGGCGTCGCTCATATGGGCAACCGGTAGCGACGATAAATAAACGTAAACCACACAACAAATTGTAGAAAGACAAATTATGAAAAATTATCTTACGGTACGTCATTGGTCTTTATCCGTATTTTGAAGTCACACATTGACGTTTAAATACATATATACACCAGAATATAAACAGTATATACAGGAACCGGAACCAGTATGGCGGACCTGTTGCTATAAATAGTGTATTTGAATAACATAGTGACACCGTGGTCGAGCGGTTAAGGTCGCTATCTTGGTAACATATCATCACTTTCAAGCCCGCTCAATCCGTGTCTCTTCATATGAAAAAAGTTGGTAGTTTTCTTACGGAGTTTGGTGCAGCAAGTACTGGTTAACCGCTGGAGCCTGTCCCAAAAAGGTGTTGTCAGGTAAACTGTCCGTCAACCATATGGACAACCGGTGGCGACGATAAGTAAACTTAACTGACACGCACTATTTTTTATTTTGAACAGATCTTGGAATTACAGGGACCTCTCTTAGCACAAGAAACAGCGCTAAAGATAAGGCCCGCCTAGAAGAATCTATGATATTACAGAAACTAAGAGAGGAGGGACTAATCTCAAAACCAAATGCGGAAAAGAAGAGTGGAGTTTCATTTGACATTGTTGAGCTAACCCACGGAAATAATGGAGCAAAACTGCCGGCATTGCCGCCATTGAAACTTGCTAAAATAGAACGCCGACGGAAAAAGAAGCGCGTGCTGACAGAAGAAGAGATTCAACAGAAACTGGAACGCGCGGACTATAGGAGAAAGGTAATGTACACGAGACAATTATCGTATCCATACTTGTAACAGATATATTAATATACATGCACATTTGTATATTAATGATGTGTTGGTGGTATTAATAAGAAAAAGATAAGCGTTAAAAACCTAGTTGAAAGAAGGGCGAAGCTATATGAAGCACTCCGAATATACAACTCATGATTGGCAACGACTGTTGTTGTTGAGTTCGGTTTTACAACGTGTCCGCGCAGATTAGCATATACGGCTCCGAACAAAATGTTGATATCGATTTCAAACATTAATAGCTCGTGTAATCACGAGTGCCCATATACCATTATTCTACTTCAGTCGTCGGACAAGTGTTAACTTGCAGCTAGTTATTTACATCGCTATTGCATTGCCTTCGATTAATGTGTATATATATGCTCTGTTTGAGTCTATTTAAGGAATGAATCGGTTTAATAGTTTCCATCGGGGTATGAACTACATTGGGCGTGACTAAAGTGTGTGGAGGCCGAAGGTTTGTGGTGGCCGAAGGCATCCACGCTAACTTTAACACGCCCAATGTAGTTCATACCCCGATGGAAACTATTAACTCGCGATTCGTTACTTATATTTACAGTATAATTCTTTTCAATGACACAAAGAAAATATAGCACAATATGCATTAAAAATGTTTTTATGTACAGATTTGCAATTTACCGTGTCTGGACCTGGTAAATAGATTATCATTGGAACAGCGTAGACTGTAAGACATGCTTTTTCTCGCGACGAACTCTGCCCAATATTGCGAATGCGCATGCGCATGCTCGTAACTTCGAGTACGCATGTCAGCTGCATATCATTAGTTGGGAACCCTCATACGAAAATGTATACTAGCATGGTATGGTATTTAAGTTCATCAAAGGACATGCATGCAATAGCGATGTAAATATTTCCGTCTGATATTATATGCAGCTGAGATAGGCAATCGAAGTTACGGGCATGCGCATTCGCAATGTTAGGGAGTGCTTCCTTGATATTCTTTGAATAATGAATGTAAATATAAGTAATGCATCGTGTGTTAAGTTTTCAATGGGGCATGAAATACACTGAGCGTGAATACATACATATGTTGTGAAACAGAATGAAATATTGATACCAACAGTGCAGTACTGAACGATTACCCAATGCCTTCAAGTTCAGAATATTACCCCTGCACAGCAAATAAAGTAGGCTACTTCATGTACATGAATATAGCCAATTGTAATGACAATGTAAATATTGATAAACAGATTTCGTACAAATCGGTATTCAAATTGATTAAGTTCAAGTACGTGGTCCGTAAGTATTGAACATAATTTTATAGCTCGGTCATAATCTCAAACAAGAAATCTTCTAGTTACCAACATTTAATTATGTCTACACGAAGTCAGTTTGAAAATGTTACGTTTGTGGGTAAATGGTACATATATATGAATCATATGTGCAAAATATAGCAATACCTAGAAACCACAGAAGCGCCTTAGCCAAATTCCGTTGTGGCGTCGCACCAATTAAGATTGAAACTGGTAGATATCAAGGATTACCACTGTGTGAACGAACCTGTTTTCAATGTTCAAATACAATCGAGAGCGAAATACATGTATTGTTGAAATGTCCATTGTATGAGCATTTACGCACTGAACTTAAATTGTATGCGCAGTCTATTAATACATCATTCAACACGCTTAGTTTCTCTGAACAGTTTGCTTATTTAATGTCTGATAAAGTTATTGCTAAATTATGTGCCAAAACCTGCAATAGAATTTTAATGGAAAGACGTAATATTTTATATAAAACCTGAATCATGTATATAGAAATCAAACAGCTTTATAATACTATTACGATTTAACTTTTGTATACATATATGTAAATGCAACATTTTAACCTGGGATGTATAGTTTTACTGTTTTATAAATTGAATTTAAAGTACGTTTTAAGATGCTGTTATATTATATCTTAGTTTGTCTCTTATAACTCAAATATGAGTGGTTTTGTACATTGTTTTAATATTACTGTTTAAATATGTTGTGTATGCTTGTACAAAAATGAGACGTAAATAAACATTTATCTATCTATTTGCCAATCACCACGTACATGTCTATATCCCCCTTTGGGGTTTGACCTTAGAGGAAGATAGAGCATGCGTCCATGGTGTTGTAGTTTGCCAACGTTAAACCATGTTTAAATTATTTCAATTTTTAATCACATGCTGACGAATAATGAACTGCTGCCCACTCTATTTAATTCCTTTAGTTTAGTTTAATCATATTTTTTATTTGCATTCATTCTATATATACAATGTACAGAACAAAACAAATGAACACACTTGTATAACTATGCATAGTATATACGATTCATGGCATTGTTGTGCACAAGAATTGTCAATAAATGTTGACGCAAATGGGTTGGGCCACAAGTATTAACAACATTAGTCACGGTCCTCCCCAAAATACTAGATTGTAACAAACAAAGTGACTGAATATATGAGTTGTGCAAATACTAAAATTGATGATTACTAATATAAAAGGAAAATGAAGAAGAACATTAGCAAAATATAAATAACAAGAATTTAGAACCCCCCAAAAAAACAAGTAACAATTCCTTTAATTTCCCGATTAACAATTGTGTTTACAGAGGAAAGAGGAGGCTCGCCTTGATAAGATCAAAGAAATGGACAAAGCCGATCATACAGCCGCACTGGAATCCTTTCAAGACTATAAGAAAAAGAAAGAAGAACAAGTCACCCTGAAAATGGATAGTGTGACGGACAATCGTGAGCGTCGTCTGCGTGAAATTAAAGACAAACAATTGGAAAGAGAGCAAAGGCGCGAACAAGTGCGCATGCGCAAGAGAGAACGTGCAGAAATGGGTCAAACAGACTCTCGCGAAAGTACCGGTGAAAATGTAAAAGATATTTCAGAATTATTAGAGCGCCAAGAGACACCGATGGTACCGGAATGATTTTAGTAAAATAGAATAGGTATAAAGATATAGTTTATTTTATATAGTTTTGCGATATACCTCAAAGGTGCTATATATATAAAAAGAAAAAAGACGCAGAAGGTAGTGTGCTAACCGCCCATTTACCTAATACAAGTTTCTGAAACTATGGTGGTCTACTCTGTTCGAAAATGGTGTTCAGTGCTGAAGCAGACGAACATGGTAGTGTTGCACTCAAATGGTCTCGCCATGGCCGTCTGCATGATATAGCTTACTGTTTTATATAGCTGTCTACATATTGTACATACTGCGCCTTTTGTTAAGTTGAATGCCGTCCACAGGAAAGAAAACGATGAATCGGACTGAAACTATGACAGTATTATCGGTAATTGTGTATGTGGTACAAACTTGTAACCGAAATTCAAGCCTTCATTTATTGGTGACCTCTCTGTGAGCGTTGTGCACAGTGGTTTCCGGTAATATTAATAATTTTTCAAAATTTGCTTGAATCGGTTGGCGGACACGTGTTTTAGGTTGGTTTAAACTGTATTTATTGTAAAACATAAATTACATATAACATACAACGACATGAATTTTAAGTGATTTACCCTCATATGCGGAGAGCTATTCTGGTGGATTGGTTTGTTCTAGGGCTTGT
This sequence comes from Archivesica marissinica, assembly GCA_014843695.1. Lineage (NCBI taxonomy): Eukaryota > Metazoa > Mollusca > Bivalvia > Venerida > Vesicomyidae > Archivesica > Archivesica marissinica. The sequence continues at coordinate 23,839,707 of CM026397.1, read as the reverse complement.
AGTCGCACAAACAGCATAATAATAATAATAAAATAAATAAAATAATAATAATAAAGAACTTTATTTTATGAGAGAACTCACAACAGTTAATCTACCATGAGGCCCTCAAAATGTATACAAATCAAATGCAATCAAAAGATAAGTGAGAATTGCACAACGGAATTATATAGTAATGTTAGTTAGTAAGCTGAAAAGTATTGAAACTACATATAATTAATAGTTTAGATCATGTATGTGTTTTACGTTTATTTATCGTCGCTTCTGGTTGTCCATATGAGCGACGCCTCCTGAAGAGATTAGTCATTTTGGAGGATAGTTTATGCAAAGTAATTTTAGATTTTTAGAGGAGTTTGCAATGATACAGTCGTCAGAGACCCATTCCAGAGTCTCCTCTGGTTCTTTTACATGTACGGTGCATATCACCGACACGAGACCTCGGTTTAAAGTCCCATCTGAAAGACTGTTAATTTTATTCGGGTCAGACGGGGGATCGAACCCACGATCCCTGGACTACCAGTCCAGCGTGATACCACTGGACTGCAGATCCGTCTGTGTTTAGGTCATATGACATCTCCCAGCTCTTATATTAGTGGAGGAAATCCCCGGGTGCCCATCTGAACATTGCAGGCACGGTGGAAGATTTGTTCAAGCAATGTGTACGTCGTCTGCCAACAAAGCTACACAAGTTTGGTCATGTCGTCTGCAGTTGTTATAATTGATTTGTTGAACCGACAGTATTAATATATTGTACATAAAAATCTATTGAACGTTTCTTAGGCACGGATATATATAATCGCTATTTACAAATTTAAATCCAGAATAATGTCAAATACAATGTGTGGTTTAATTGTTACGGTCGATCTGAGAATAATACACACTCATTAAATTGTATTATAGTTTTTGTTGCGAAAACAAATGTCTTTGTCATTTCACACAGGTAGAATAAATGTAAAATTGATTGGTATTGGGTTATTTGAAAGTGTATCGATTTACGTTTTCGTAAAGACCTAAGTAGTAACACTATTCCTATAGTATATATGAGCGCCTGGCCAGGAGCTTTTGACAGTGGGTTGGGATCACACTTTGAAAAGAAACAAATGTACTAATCAAGTCCTAGCCAAAACGCTGTACAAAAATACATACCACGCTAGACGTAGCAAGTTAGTAGGAATATAAATAGGCATGTCAATCAATCGGACCATGTTACAGACGGATCTGTAGTCCAGTGGTAACACGCTGGACTGGTAATCCAGGGATCGCAGGTTCGACCATACTAAAATTAACAGTCTTTCAGATGGGACGTTAAACCGAGGTCTCGTGTCGGTGCTTTACACCGTGCACGTACAAGAACCAGACGAGATTCTGGAATGGATCTCTGTCTGTATCATTACACTATCCTCCAACAATCTAAAATAACTAATCTCTTCAGGAGGCGTCGCTCATATGGGCAACCGGTAGTGCCGATAAATAAACGTAAAATCACACTCTGTTCTAACTTTCAAGAACTCCAGGAGATGTCAATCAAACTGATTCTGTTCTAACTTACAAGAACGCCATAACCCTCACCTCGAGCTTTTCGTTATTTCAAAGTGTGAATGCATCCCCTCACGCTTCCCTAGTTCTTTAGAAGGTGTATTGAGATATAACATCGATACACGAGGCCTCGTGTTCTGATATCATCCGACAGACTGCTAAATTAATTTTGTTATATAAATTTATTTAAGCTCGATTGCGAAACAAGTTCTTATAACTTATATTAATCACTCTCGAGACCTCATTCCTGATGGAATCCATCACCACGTGAGAGAGAGAGAGAGCGAGAGAAGAGGCAACATGGAATTTAAATGCCTTGCCTAAGGACACACTCGTAACAGCTCCAGTGGGGCTCGAACTCCGGACCTTTCGCACCTGAAGCGAGCGCTCTACCACTGCGCTATCACGATTTCCACCTTCTAAATTTATTAGTGGGGGGGCGGGGGATATGGCTGGGACTGGTGGACAGTACCAGGAAGGTGGGGGGGGGGTACGACGGTGCTAATATGTGACGGTTGATAATGTGGGACAGTGGTTGTGCTGGACGGATGTTTGTTAATCTTATTCTTGCGGCTTCTGCATGCATCATCAAAAACGAACACAGAAGCATTTCCCAAGTGTGTGAACGTGCTCCGTGAACCAATTACAATGCATGCATAATACATGAGGTGGAACTAATGGCTTCCTGTAGATGTAGGTAACTTAGAATGGTCAGTCCTCTATAGTTCACTTAATTATTTTACCATTAACCTGCCAGTAGTGTCTTGGAAGGCCTAAATCAATGTTCCAGTACAGTTGGGAGCATGTTCAATTATTCATCCAAATAATTGGACAAGACGAAAATCTGATTAGATTGTCATTAGTATGTAGATATACATGGCAAAATAAATCCCAGAACATTTATACTGTTACCCAGGCAATGCCAGAGAGTCATTGGTGTGATGACAATCGGCTGTCCGATTAGCGCGCTTGCTTCTCACCAATGCAACCCTGGTTCGATCCTCTGACAGGGAAATATGCGAGATGGTACGGTGTTTGCCAGATCGGACAGGTGGGTTTTCTCAGGGTACTCCGGTTTCCTCCCACACGAATGACCACATATACGCGTTCATCCGCGCCAACGAGAGTGATTAATATAAGTTGTTAACCCTTTCCCTCATAGAAGCACCTCTTGACGCCATTACCAATGCAACATACATTGACAATATAGTGGCCAAACCAATGTTCATAATAAAGGTCAGAATCTTATGTAGTCCCAGTAATATCTATGGAGGTGGGATAGATATGGCGACTACTTATCCACTGCATGATAGCTAAATGGATGTCGTTTGTTTGGAGATGTAATAGTATATTAACCTAAATCTCTACGAAGGAAAGGGTTAAAACTTGCGACAATCGTTGTAAAATAAATAAAGTTTTAAAAAATAAAAAATTGGTGTGATGCATTTGCATGAAGATTACTTTCTTTTCTAGAACCATTTACATGTATGTCAAACACCTAGCGGGGATCTAGACACGTTTTCCTGGGCAGACTTAGCCGACCTAAACAGTTAACCGGTACTAAGCAATGTGTGCGAGGTGCCTTGCTCTATAATACTACATACATGTCACGAGCAGGTACCGAACACGGGACCCATCGATTCCAAATCCATTCTCAATACAGTAGCTGTGCAGATGTATTCTAAATCCATTCTCAATACAGTAGCTGTGCAGATGTATTCCAAATCCATTCCCAATACAGTAGCTGTGCAGATGTATTCCAAATCCATTCCCAATACAGTAGCTGTGCAGATGGATTCCAAATCCATTCCCAATACAGTAGCTGTGCAGATGGATTCCAAATCCATTCCCAATACAGTAGCTGTGCAGATCGATTCTATGCCTGGCTCACAGACGCTGCGGGTCTGGACAAATAATTCCCATAGTCAGGTGCGCGGTGCTGGCCCCAAAATATTTCTTGTATCGCCCAAAATATGTAGGCGATATCTAAACAAGTTTCAAAATGACACAGTCACTGAAAGCCATACAATATAAATAGTACTGTTGTTTACCCACCTGTATGTAAGTATGTATGTTCCATTAATGTCAAATCCCTTGCAGGGACGTACACATGTTTTCCTGGGCAAGCTTAGCCGACCTAAGTGGTTAACCAATACTAAGCAATGTGTGTGAGGTGCCTTGCTCAATGACACTACATACGTGGCCTGACCGAGTATCGAACCTGGAACCGATCGATTCCAAATTCCAAACGCTCTACCACTGGACCACGGATGCCACACACCTGTACGGAGAGACACATTCACCAACAATAGTTGGGATGACAACTACTATGTCGAGCTCACGGGATTCTGTAACAATACAAGAACTTCAACATTGATGTAGCAAACTTGGATTAAACTTTGAGAGAAAGGTGGGCTTATCCCACCGAAATGTCAGTACTCAGTACACTGTGTGTTTTATGTTTATTTATCGTCGCTACCGGTTACCCATATGAGCGACGCCTCCTGAAGAGATTACTCATTTAAGATTTTTGGAGGATAGTGCATGATACAGACAGAGATCCATTCCAGAGTCTCCTCTGGTTCTTTTACGTGCACGGTGTAAAGCACTGACACGAGACCTTGGTTTAACGTCCCATCTGAAAGACTAATTTTATTAGGGTCAGACGGGGGATCGAACCTGCGATCCCTAGATTCCAGTCCATCGTGTTAACAACTGGACTACGTATCCGTCTGTGCTCAGTACACCTGTGTTCCTGAGCAGTTTATATATTAAAAAAAGGCAATTTCAAATTATTGAATATTTTTAATATTAATTTTCATATTTTCTTAAAATACATTTATATTTTGTCTTTCAATTAGGGATGGCAACGAATAAGGATTTAGGTATTCGAATATTCGGTCGAAAAGGTATTCGAATATTCGGTCGTGAAGGTATTCGAGGTCGTGAAGGTATTCGAATATTCGGTCGTGCTGTCGAATATTTGTTGCCATCCCTATTTTCAATACATGTGTCCAATTGTATTCTTGTACATATATCGTATGTACCATTATGTGTAGTAATAATATATTTAATTAGAACTACTGCTGAATGTGATACGTACTCCCACAATACATTACAGATTGCAATCCACATGACACCGCCATCTTGTGGGTCAAAAATGTACAAATCTCATCAATAAAAGTGAAAAGAAACACCTGAAAACAGGATCAACCACTCATTATATGTGATGGTGTTGTAATTTACGTATCGATCGATCTAGCTTGACACAAGTGAATAATCCAAATGCTCGTGTGTGTGTTTTACGTTTATTTATCGTCGCTACCGGTTGCCCATATGAGCGACGCCTCCTGAAGATATTAGTCATTTTAGATTTTGGAGGATAGTGCAATGATACAGAGGGAGACCTATTCCAGAGTCTCCTCTGGTCCTTTTACGTGCACGGTGTAAAGCACTGACACGAGACCTCGGTTTAACGTCCCATCTGAAAGACTGTTAATTTTATTAGGGTCAGACCAAATGCTCGTGCAGTCATCTGATACGTGTATGTAGAGTGCAGTCATGTGACTAAATACAATGCGACTCTTGGGTTAAATCAGCCAGATGCTTAGTAGTTTAACCCTTTCCCTCAGCACCTCTTGACACCATTACCAATACGACATACATTAACCCTTTCCCTCATAGAAGCACCTCTTGACGCCATTAAAGGCCAGAGTCCTAGTAATATCTATGGAGGTGAGATAGATATGGCGACTACTCATCCACTGCCTGATAGCTAAATGGCTGTCGTTTGTATGGAGATATAATAGTATATTAACCTAGATCTCTATGTAGTCCCAGTAATATCTATGGAGGTGGGATAGATATGGCGACTACTTATCAACTGCATGATAGCTAAATGGCTGTCGTTTGTATGGAGATATAATAGTATATTAACCTAGATCTCTATGTAGTCCCAGTAATATCTATGGAGGTGGGATAGATATGGCCACTACTTATCCACTGCATGATAGCTAAATGGCTGTCGTTTGTATGGAGATATAATAGTATATTAACCTAAATCTCTATGAAGTCCCAGTAATATCTATGGAGGTGAGATAGATATGGCGACTACTTATCTACTGCATGATAGCTAAATGGCTGTCGTTTGTATGGATGTATAATAGTATATTAACCTAAATCTCTATGAAGTCCCAGTAATATCTATGGAGGTGTGATAGATATGGGGACTACTTATCTACTGCATGATAGCTAAATGGCTGTCGTTTGTATGGATGTATAATAGTATATTAACCTAAATCTCTATGAAGTCCCAGTAATATCTATGGAGGTGTGATAGATATGGGGACTACTTATCTACTGCATGATAGCTAAATAGCTGTCGTTTGTATGGAGATATAATAGTATATTATCCTAAATCTCATGTAGTCCCAGTAATATCTATGGAGGTGGGATAGATATGGCGACTACTTATCCACTGCCTGCATGATAGCTAAATGGCTGTCGTTTGTATGGAGATATAATAGTATATTAACCTAAATCTCTATGAAGGAAAGGGTTAAATGGCTGTTGTTTGTATGGAGATATAATAGTATATTATCCTAAATCTCTATGAAGGAAAGGGTTAAATGGCTGTCGTTTGTATGGAGATATAATAGTATATTAACCTAAATCTCTATGAAGGAAAGGGTTAAATGGCTGTCGTTTGTATGGAGATATAATAGTATATTATCCTAAATCTCTATGAAGGAAAGGGTTAAATGGCTGTCGTTTGTATGGAGATATAATAGTATATTAACCTAAATCTCTATGAAGGAAAGGGTTAAATGGCTGTCGTTTGTATGGAGATATAATAGTATATTATCCTAAATCTCTATGAAGGAAAGGGTTAAATGGCTGTCGTTTGTATGGAGATATAATAGTACATTAACCTAAATCTCTATGTAGTCCCAGTAATATCTATGGAGGTGGGATAGATATGGCGACTACTTATCCACTGCCTGCATGATAGCTAAATGGCTGTCGTTTGTATGGAGATATAATAGTATATTAACCTAAATCTCTATGAAGGAAAGGGTTAAATGGCTGTTGTTTGTATGGAGATATAATAGTATATTAACCTAAATCTCTATGAAGGAAAGGGTTAAATGGCTGTTGTTTGTATGGAGATATAATAGTATATTAACCTAAATCTCTATGAAGGAAAGGGTTAAATGGCTGTTGTTTGTATGGAGATATAATAGTATATTATCCTAAATCTCTATGAAGGAAGGGTTAAATGACAATCATATGTATGGAGATATAATAGTATATTATCCTAAATCTCTATGAAGGAAAGGGTTAAATGGCTGTGGTTTGTATGGAGTATTAATAGTATATTATCCTAAATCTCTATGAAGGAAAGGGTTAAATGGCTGTCGTTTGTATGGAGATATAATAGTATATTATCCTAGATCTCTATGAAGGAAAGGGTTAAATGGCTGTGGTTTGTATGGAGATATAATAGTATATTATCCTAAATCTCTATGAAGGAAAGGGTTAAACACTATTTTATTCAAGAATGGTACATAACATAGGAATAGTTGCAATAGCAGTTAGGATTGGGAAAAAAGTTACATAGTAACTTATTCGAATCCCTTTCCTTGGCCAGATGCTTGTGTCGTCATCTGAAATTTATGTACAGTCAAACCCAAATTTTAATGGTTACCATTAAGCAGCCAATCTGTATTAAACGTAAGCACGCTGTTGGCGAAAGAAGCAGATAACAAATGTCTAATATTGTTCTTAATATCCTAGAAACTTTTACAGGGCTAGTGACATTTCATTCAAATCGTCCCATTGGTAAAGGTTAAGCAGCCAGTGTCCAGATTCACAATATGTTGTTTTACGATACATTTTACCTCTATTAAGCAGCCACCTGTGCTAAGCAGCCAGTGTCCAGATATGTTGTTTTATTATACATTTTACTCTATTAAGCAGCCACCTGTATTAAGCAGCAAGTTTCCAGATTCCAAAAATGTTGTTTTATTATACATTTGACCTCTATTAAGCAGCCACCTGTGCTAAGCAGCCAGTGTCCAGATTCCCAATATGTTGTTTTATTATACATTTTACCTCTAGTAAGCAGCCACCTGTATTAAGCAGCATGTTTCCAGATTCCCAATATGTTGTTTTATGATACATTTTACCTCTAGTAAGCAGCCAGTGTCCAGATTCCCAATATGTTGTTTTATTATACATTTTACCTCTATTAAGCAGCCACCTGTATTAAGCAGCAAGTTTCCAGATTCCCAAAATGTTGTTTTATTATACATTTTACCTCTATTAAGCAGCCACCTGTGCTAAGCAGCCAGTGTCCAGATTCCCAACATGTTGTTTTATGATACATTTTACCTCTATTAAGCAGCCACCTGTGCTAAGCAGCCAGTTTCCAAATATGTTGTTTTATTATACATTTTACCTCTATTAAGCAGCCACCTGTGCTAAGCAGCCAGTGTCCAGATTCCCAATATGTTGTTTTATTATACATTTTACCTCTATTAAGCAGCCACTTGTGCTAAACAGCCACTTTCTATGATGCCCTTGACTGGCTGCTTAGCACAGGTTGGACTGAATTCCATTTTGAGAATATTAAAACTGCACATCAAGACTCAGCAAATCATACATATTGTGTCGCACACATTGGCACATCATCCTAATACAATGAACATTCTTCTTGGTTCATTAGGAAACCTTGCGTAGTTTCTATGTTTTAGGGGCTTAAAGTCTGAGGAAGACCTCTGAGCATGGACGGACACCTGAGTAGAACCACCGACCTACCACAAGCATGCAGGATAGTTTCTTCACTTGAAATCATTTGACACCCCAAGTGGGATTCAAACCTACAACAGTGAGGGGCAAACCTACAGCAGTGAGGGGCAAACCTACAGCAGTGAGGGGCAAACCTACAGCAGTGAGGGGCAAACCTACAGCAGTGAGGGGCAAACCTACAGCAGTGAGGGGCAAACCTACAGCAGTGAGGGGCAAACCTACAGCAGTGAGGGGCAAACCTACAGCAGTGAGGGGCAAACCTACAGCGGTGAGGGGCAAACCTACAGCGGTGAGGGGCAAACCTACAGCGGTGAGGGGCAAACCTACAGCGGTGAGGGGCAAACCTACAGCGGTGAGGGGCAAACCTACAGCGGTGAGGGGCAAACCTACAGCGGTGAGGGGCAAACCTACAGCAGTGAGGGGCAAACCTACAGCAGTGAGGGGCAAACCTACAGCAGTGAGGGGCAACCTACAGCAGTGAGGGGCAAACCTACAGCAGTGAGGGGCAAACCTACAGCAGTGAGGGGCAAACCTACAGCAGTGAGGGGCAAACCTACAGCAGTGAGGGGCAAACCTACAGCAGTGAGGGGCAAACCTACAGCAGTGAGGGGCAAACCTACAGCAGTGAGGGGCAAACCTACAGCAGTGAGGGGCAAACCTACAGCAGTGAGGGGCAAACCTACAGCAGTGAGGGGCAAACCTACAGGGGCAAACCTACAGCAGTGAGGGGCAAACCTACAGCAGTGAGGGGCAAACCTACAGCAGTGAGGGGCAAACCTACAGCAGTGAGGGGCAAACCTACAGCAGTGAGGGGCAAACCTACAGCAGTGAGGGGCAAGTGGTTTGAACGACCATAACCATTTGGCCAGAGGCCCATAGGAAACATTGCTTATATGACCTTTCACCTCATAAGTGGGACCTTGACCCAACTTGTCTACACGATATGCTCTGAATTTCTCTCAATATGGTGTACATTTGTACCGGGTTCGTTTTAAGAGCGGAATTCAAACCTACAGCAGTGAGGGGCAAGTGGTTTGAACGACCATAACCATTTGGCCAGAGGCCCGTAGGAAACATTGCTTATATGACCTTTCACCTCATAAGTGGGACCTTGACCCAACTTGTCTACACGATATGCTCTGAATTTCTCTCAATATGGTGCACATTTGTACCGGGTTCGTTTTAAGAGCGGAATCATATACGACGTTTGACCTTGAACCAATATGGCTGCCAGTTTCCTAATTCTGCATAGTCATCTTGATACGGTGACCATGGCGACCATGTATACCAAGTCTATTTCAGTATTCGTTAAATGATTTAAGAGATGTGGGAGTGCACATGACAATCACAGAGAAGCCAAGCAACAGATCTGGTTTGCTCCAATAAACATACATATGTACATATGTAATGAATTTATACATATTATAACAAATACATGTGAAAATTAGGTGCATATTGACGACAGAATGGCCTGCGTGGTTAATTCCTGCACATCAAAACAGTGTGTTTTATTCGTCGATAAATAACGGAATGACAACTACTATTTCTACTATTTCTTAAATAGTTTATACAAATTTATTTTAGCTCGATTGCGAAACAAGTTCTTACAACTTATATTAATCTCTCTCGAGACCTCATTCCTGATGGAATCCATTTCCACGAGGGAGAGAGAAGAGGCAACGTGGAATCTAAATGCCTTGCCTAAGGGCACAATCGTAACGGCTCCAGCGGGGCTCGAACTCCGGGCCTTTCGCACCTGAAGCGAACGCGCATCCACTGCGATATCGCGACTTCCACTATTATTTCTTAAATAAATAAATAATGGTGCAATTATAAGCATTAAAATAAAAATATTATTGTAAAAAATGCACTCACTGAGCACACCCCACCAACACTGTGTTTGGATTTAGAGTTGCACAAAAAGTTAAGATTATATAGCGACTCTCCAACTGGTGGAGGAATACCTTCAGGGGTACTCATATTGTTTTTGGCACAGACAGGCGCCAGGGTACAACTACCGACCAAACGCAAACAAACAGGCTAGTTACTCCTCCACAACAATCGATATCTATGCTACACTATTCAGAATGTCAACAATTGATATCTACGTTACATTATACAGTATTTCAACAATCGATATCTACGTTACATTATGCAGTATTTCAACAATTGATATCTACGTTACATTATGCAGAATGTCAACAATTGATATCTACGTTACATTATGCAGTATTTCAACAATTGATATCTACGTTACATTATGCAGTATTTCAACAATTGATATCTACGTTACATTATGCAGTATTTCAACAATCGATATCTACATTACATTATACAGTATTTCAACAATCGATATCTACGTTACATTATGCAGTATTTCAACAATTGATATCTACGTTACATTATACAGTATTTCAACAATCGATATCTACGTTACATTATACAGTATTTCAACAATCGATATCTACGTTACATTATGCAGTATTTCAACAATTGATATCTACGTTACATTATACAGTATTTCAACAATCGATATCTACGTTACATTATACAGTATTTCAACAATCGATATCTACGTTACATTATGCAGTATTTCAACAATTGATATCTACGTTACATTATACAGTATTTCAACAATCGATATCTACGTTACATTATACAGTATTTCAACAATCGATATCTACGTTACATTATGCAGTATTTCAACAATTGATATCTACGTTACATTATACAGTATTTCAACAATCGATATCTACGTTACATTATACAGTATTTCAACAATCGATATCTACGTTACATTATGCAGTATTTCAACAATTGATATCTACGTTACACCAAACAGAAAGGTAAAAGAAATGCCATTACTTCAGTAAAACCTGTCGTGCAACTCAAAAATAATTCCTTCACAGGTCTTATCTATTTTATCTTTCTATGATGTCGAAGCCCTCTCGGGAATGTAAACATTTTGCGCATCAACCGCAGAGATGATTACAAGGATGAAAAGTTGAAAAGCAAAATATAAGAGAACATAGGAATATTGAAATCCAAATATAAGAGAACATCGGAATATTGAAATCCAAATATAAGAGAACATCGGAATATTGAAATCCAAATATAAGAGAACATCGGAATATTGAAATCCAAATATAAGAGAACATCGGAATATTGAAATCCAAATATAAGAGAACATCGGAATATTGAAATCCAAATATAAGAGAACAGAATATTGAAATCCAAATATAAGAAAACAATTCAAAAATTTGTTGGGTTAATGGCTTGTCACAAACATTCACAAAAGGATTGATACATGTATACTGGTATATTTTATTCTTGTATACTTTAATTCGGTCGATAGAGCACTAACACGCTGCTATGTCAATAAGCACTAGAACACAATAGCACTGAATATAACAGAGTTCTTCAAGCAGGTCACTGTGAAGTCTCGCCCATCCTGGGCAGCAGGGCCGCTGCCTATACATTTTTGAAGTGCACTTACATGTAATGTTCTTATCGTAAAACTTATATCATCTTAACATGAATAAAAACATAGTGAATTTATATTTAATTTATGATTTAATCTCACTCTGATGTCAAAATTTGCAATGTAACATTTTACATGGGACGTCTGCCACTCTGCATCCACAGCTAAAGATGGAAACAAATGTGTTACCGGTAATATGTATTATGGCCTATGGGGGGGGGGGGGGGGGAATAATAAATTGCAAATTTTGAATTCAAAATGATATAGCGGTAAATCATTAATCTATAATAGGTGACATCTCTATGTATATGTATCTTTCAGTTATATAACAATGCGTTGCTTGTTTATTTTTGGGGTTTAAAGTCGTACTAAAAGTTTAGGTCATGTGGTGTGGCGACTGTCCAGTCATTGTTAGTGACGGTAGAGCCAGGGTCCACCTCAGTGAAGTGTTAGGGTCCACCTCGGTGAAGTATTAGGGTCCACCTCGGTGAAGTGTTAGGGTCCACCTCGGCGAAGTGTTAGGGTCCACCTTGGCGAAGTGTTAGGGTCCACCTCGGCAAAGTGTTAGGGTCCACCTTGGCGAAGTGTTAGGGTCCACCTCGGTGAAGTGTTAGGGTCCACCTCGGCAAAGTATTAGGGTCCACCTCGGCGAAGTGTTAGGGTCCACCTTGGCGAAGTGTTAGGGTCCACCTCAGCAAAGTGTTAGGGTCCACCTCGGCGAAGTGTTAGGGTCCACCTCGGCAAAGTGTTAGGGTCCACCTCAGCAAAGTGTTAGGGTCCACCTCAGCAAAGTGTTAGGGTCCACCTCGGTGAAGTGTTAGGGTCCACCTCGGCGAAGTGTTAGGGTCCACCTCGGCGAAGTGTTAGGGTCCACCTCGGTGAAGTGTTAGGGTCCACCTCAGCAAAGTGTTAGGGTCCACCTCGGCGAAGTGTTAGGGTCCACCTCGGTGAAGTGTTAGGGTCCACCTCGGCGAAGTGTTAGGGTCCACCTTGGCGAAGTGTTAGGGTCCACCTCGGCAAAGTCTTAGGGTCCACCTCGGCAAAGTCTTAGGGTCCACCTCGGCAAAGTCTTAGGGTCCACCTCGGCAAAGGATTAGGGCCCACCTCTGCGAAGTATGAGGGCCCACCTCTGCAAAGTATTTCAAACACCCATATAAAACCACCGACTTGCCACAAATCAGCAGGATATTTATGAGATGGAGGATATTTGTGTTTATTAGTGTAAGATAGGATTTTATTTCATCTCGTGATAGCCTAAATATGTATTTATTTCATCTCGTGATCGCCTAAATATGTGTCATTGATCATAAGATGAAATAAAATCCTATCTTGTACTTAAATAAACACAAATCTCACTTTTTCTTATATTCATTCCAATAACCATGTCAAATATAATATTTGTTTTCAAAGTTTATTCATTTTAACTGCCTTATTGCACTACGTGACACAACCGCACAACCACTTCTGTTAGTGTGAACGTCCATAATAAGAAATAGGTCCAGCATAATTTTCCAGTTACCATAGTTTCTGTTTGCTGTCAATATTGAAAACTACAGACAAAACAAATTCATTAGAATATATTACTTAATAATTAACTGTTCATGATAGTCAGAAAATAGCTAAAATACAATATGATAACGCAACCAGTGGCAGAGAAAATGCCATCTTACACCGTTTCAAAGCGGTGCAAGATGGAATTTTCTTTCACTGGAAAATGTAATGTTAAATATACTAGGATATGGACTTGAACAATGTGGTGCATGTATGGGTGGGACAGATGATAAGATAGCGATGCGGTCATTGTTAGAGAAAATATCTATATAGACGTATGTTATATTTCGGGTTTTACGCCTGCATCAGCACCATTTCGGGCTATATTGCCGGCGGGCAGTTTACTTAACACCTTTCCTGGGCAGGCTCCGGCGGTTAACCAGTACTTGGGTGCACCAACCTCCGTAAGAAATTGCCAACTTTTTCATATAAATGAGACACGGCCGGAGCGGGGCTCGAACCCGTGACCATCAGTGATGATAGGTTAGTGGTATACAAGTCAGCGACCTTAACCACTCGACCACGGAGGCAGACTTTATATAGACTACTATGCTAATAGGGTTACTTAACAAAATAAGCATTGCACATAATGGGGGTGGTGGTGGGGAGGGGGTACAGTCTGAATATACATTAAACAGATAACAACATTATATTATATGCAATAATTTCTACAGGAATATATACATGATGATCAGCATGAACATGATTACATTCAAACCTGTGTTAGTGGTCACCTCTATTAAGCAACCAACCTGTATTAAGCAGCCAGTTTCAAGATTCCCAATATGCTAGTTTACTATACATTTGACCTCAATTAAGCAGCCACCTGTGCTAAGCAGCCACTTTCAGTGTTTCCCTTGGCTGGCTGCTTAAGACAGGTTTGACTGTACTCTTAACCCATTTCATTCTGGATACATTCAAAGACTTTTGCAAACAACATAGATCCAGATCAGCCGCAGCCTGGCGCTGCATGCTGATCAGGATCTATGTTGTTTGCTACATAGCCAAGTGTCTTAGCAAGATCATCTGAATAGCAAACAGCAAGGGCCTGATCAGATGGCACGTTCCGTGGTGGATGATCTGGCTGTATGTTCTTTGCAAATACTGTTTGAATGGTATCCAGAATCAAATGGGTTAAAAGATTTTATTCTTAATAGACAAACAGAACACTGGTAAAGTTTAATCATAACAGACTCGATATGTAACCCAATACTACAAACTGTTGTTACTGTGAAAAGTTGATACAATGGAACATGAAAACCAATTGAAACATGAGCAATCCGAGATAGCAAACCACCGCCATGCTGCTTAATGTCCGAGCAATCCGAGATAGTAAACAACCGCCATGCTGCTTAATGTCCGAGCAATCCGAGATAGTAAACCACTGCCATGCTGCTTAATGTCCGAGCAATCCGAGATAGTAAACAACCGCCATGCTGCTTAATGTCCGAGCAATCCGAGATAGTAAACCACTGCCATGCTGCTTAATGTCCGAGCAATCCGAGATAGTAAACCACCGCCATGCTGCTTAATGTCCGAGCAATCCGAGATAGTAAACCACCGCCATGCTGCTTAATGTCCGAGCAATCCGAGATAGTAAACCACCGCTATGCTGCTTAATGTCCCAGCAATCCGAGATAGCAAACAGACACCACGCTGCTAAATGTCCGAGCAATCTAAGATAACAAACCTCAGCCACGCTGCTTAATGTCCGAGCAATCCGAGATAGTAAACCACCGCCATGCTGCTTAATGTCCGAGCAATCCGAGATAGTAAACCACCGCTATGCTGCTTAATGTCCGAGCAATCCGAGATAGCAAACAGCCGCCACGCTGCTAAATGTCCGAGCAATCCGAGATAGCAAACCACCGCTATGCTGCTTAATGTCCCAGCAATCCGAGATAGCAAACAGCCGCCACGCTGCTAAATGTCCGAGCAATCCGAGATAGCAAACAGCCGCCATGCTGCTAAATGTCCGAGCAATCCGAGATAGCAAACAGCCACCACGCTGCTAAATGTCCGAGCAATCCGAGATAGCAAACAGCCGCCATGCTGCTAAATGTCCAAGCAATCCGAGATAGCAAACCGCTGTTACGATGCTAAATGTCCGAGCAATCCGAGATAGCAAACCGCCAACATGCTGCTAAATGTCCGAGCAATCTAAGATAACAAACCTCAGCGACACTGCTAAATGTCCGAGCAATCCGAGATAGCAAACCACCGCCACACTGCTAAATGTCCGAGCAATCCAAGATAGCAAACCGCTGCCACGCTGCTAAATATCCAAGCAATCCGAGTAGGCAAACAGCCGCCACGCTGCTAAATGTCCGAGCAATCCGAGATAGCAAACCTCCGCCATGATGCTAAATGTCCAAGCAATTCAAGATAACAAACCTCCGCCATGATGCTAAATGTCCAAGCAATTCAAGATAACAAACCTCTGCCATGATGCTAAATATCCAAGCAATCCGAGTAGGCAAACAGCCGCCACGCTGCTAAATGTCCATTTCTGCCCTATCTCACAATGCTGAAGAATCCTTTTAAAAATCCGTAATCCAGATCACCTCCAAAATATAATGTGTTCATTCTTGACCATAGACCCACCCTTCCATCAAATTTCATGAAAATCTGGCCATCACATTTGGGTAATCATGGTAACAGATAAACAAACAAAGCAACGGAAAACAAAACCATAACCTCCTTGACAGAGGTAACAATGGAAGGCGTGTTGCAGTCGATTCTAGTGATTTGCATATTTTGTTGTATCAAATCTACACAATAAATATTGTCATACGGAAATAATATGGAGCATTAATGGACACTAATCATTATCTATCCTTCACCCAGCCTAACATGCGCTCGCTATTATCACGGTCGTTTCTGATGACCGTCCGGGGTGGTATCTGGAGCCACAGACTGGAGCTATCTGTTACTTAGTTACATGCACAAACAACACAGCCATAACCGGACATGTATTATTCTCTGCTGAGAAGCTATCGATGGATGATGATTAATGGATAGACATTTGACACAGTCGGCAAGTATTGCCAGGGGGGTGAATCGACAAGTATTGCCAGGGGGTGAATCGATAAGTATTGCCAGGGGGTGAATCAGCAAGTATTGCCAGGGGATGAATCAGCAAGTATTGCCAGGGGGGTGAATCGGCAAGTATTGCCAGGGGGTGAATCAGCAAGTATTGCCAGGGGGTGAATCGACAAGTAATGCCAGGGGGTGAATCGGCAAGAATTGCCAGGGGGTGAATCGGCAAGTATTGCCAGGGGGTGAATCGGCAAGTATTGCCAGGGGGTGAATCAGCAAGTATTGCCAGGGGGTGAATCAGCAAGTATTGCCAGGAGAATCGGGGAGTGAATCGGCAAGTATTGCCAGGGGGTGAATCAGCAAGTATTGCCAGGGGGTGAATCGACAAGTAATGCCAGGGGGTGAATCGGCAAGAATTGCCAGGGGGTGAATCGGCAAGTATTGCCAGGGGGTGAAGCTAAACCCTGAAAATAGGGAGAAGTTAATGCTACAGTAAAACTTGTGTTAAGCAGCAAACCTGTATTAAGCAGCGAGTTTCCAAAGTTGATTTTATTATACATTTTATCTCTATTAAGCAGCCATCTGTGCTAAGCAGCCACTTTCTGTCATTCCCGTGGCTGGCTGCTTAAGGCAGGTTTGACTGTATACAATATATTCCAGTTCAAATATATTTGTCCCTTGACCCAAAGTAGGGAGAGGTGAGGAGGAGGCACAGGGAGAACAGTTCTCCCAAATAATCATCTAACTAATTACACTCCGTTAATGAATTGATGATATCAAATAATCATCTAAGTACGCCCTGTTAATGAATTGATGATATCAAATAATCATCTAACTAATTACGCTCCATTAATGAATTGATGATATCAAATAATCATCTAACTAATTATGCTCCATTAATGATATCAAATAATAATCTAAGTACGCCCTGTTAATGAATTGATGATATCAAATAATCATCTAACTAATTATGATCCATTAATGATATCAAATAATCATCTAAGTATGCCCTGTTAATGAATTGATGATATCAAATAATCATGATGATATCAAATAATCATCTAACTAATTATGCTCCGTTAATGAATTCATGATATAAATTAATAACAAATGGCATAATGATATGATAACCGTTTATACCTATAATTTGGGGGAAGATCGTAATTAACCCGTAACCTCCGGATCACGACAAAAGTCACTTTTGCAAACAACATAGATCCTGATCAGGTGAGGATCTATGCGTTGTTGTTCCGATAGTGGAGTTACACTTATCTGAATAGCAAACAACATAGATCCTGATCAGGTGAGGATCTATGCGTTGTTGTTCCGATAGTGGAGTTACACTTATCTGAATAGCAAACAACATAGATCCAGATCAGGTTAGGATCTATGCGTTGTTGTTCCGATAGTGGAGTTACACTTATCTGAATAGCAAACAACATAGATCCAGATCAGATCAGGATCTATGCGCTGTTGTTCCGATAGTGGAGTTACACTTATCTGAAAGGCAAACAACATAGATCCAGATCAGATCAGGATCTATGCGTTGTTGTTCCGATAGTGGAGTTACACTTATCTGAAAGGCAAACAACATAGATCCAGATCAGATCAGGATCTATGCGTTGTTGTTCCGATAGTGGAGTTACACTTATCTGAATAGCAAACAACATAGATCCAGATCAGAATCTATGTTGTTTGCACATTATGTCCCATTTATTCGGCAGGTTACGGGTTAATGGTTTTTTGTATAGAACGTGTCTCCAGTTGCTCCTCTATATACAGTGAATGTTTGTATCAATAATGCAAAACTAGAAATTGTTTTTGAAAAAAACAAGTCTCTCAACCCGCAGTTGTTTCATGCGGAATAATAAAAACATGGAAGTAAAACAAACAAATTCATTGCAATTAAATGTCATATCTACGTAGTATTATGATTATAGTACCGTGTCAATGGTCTCCACTTGAAATGCCGAACCTGCATTGTTAGAACATTTCAGGAGAGACGAAACACTAAATAAAAATTATCAAACCGGAATGCGAGTATAATATACACTACCAGACATACAACTGATGCTTCGTGCCAAGTTTGGTGAAAATGAGTATAACATAAACTACCGACATACAACTGATGCTTCGTGCCAAGTTTGGTGAAAATGAGTATAACATAAACTACCGACATACAACTGATGCTTCGTGCCAAGTTTGGTGAAAATGAGTATAACATAAACTACCGACATACAACTGATGCTTCGTGCCAAGTTTCGTGAAAATCCAACTAGGGGATTTGGTGATGAAGTGCTGACAAGGTAAGCTTCAGAGGAGGACAGTTATGTTATGTTTCGGGTTTTACGCCTGCATCAGCACCATTTTGGGCTATATCGCCGGCGGGCAGTTTACCTAACAACACCTTTCCTGGGCAGGCTCCAGCGGTTAACCAGTACTTGGGTGCACCAACCTCTGTAAGAAACTGCCAACTTTGTCATATAAATGAGACACGGCCTGAGCGGGGTTCGAACCCGTGACCATCAGTGATGATAGGTTACAGTGGTATACAAGTCAGCAACCGTAACCACTCGACCACGGAGGCGGACTAAAAAAAGAAAGAAAAAAGTTGATTAAACAATATACACTAAATTAAATATTGGCACACAACCTCAGTAACTATTACACAACGCACGTAGCAAGTCTGCCTTCCTATTCTTCTTTAATATATATATACACCGAACCTTCTGCGTAGCATGGAAAGGTTATTTACTCATTTTATATATATATAAATATTACATATCACAATTTCACTTTTTTTACTTTCTGATTCGCCCTAATAAAAAAAAAATCGCCCAAGGAAGTGTGAATAAACCATATTATGATTACAGATCAACTTGCGATCTTCTGTTCTTCAGCTTATTAAACTTCTTTCTTGCTTCAAACTGATGATGAGAGAATTTTGATTGGTTGAATCTGATGACTGAGCTCAGCTATAGCCAATCCGAAAGCATGACGTAGCTCAGTTGTAGCCAATCAGAAAGCTTGACGTAGCTCAGCTGTAGCCAATCAGAGAGCTTGAGATTTGAGAAGATACATGGTATGGTGGAGCCAGCATCCAGCGCTGGGATCAAGTGCAGGTGTTCTGATCAGTTGTGCAGGAGGTCCCGTCCAGGATGTTCTATTTTATTGGTTTGTGGAGGAGGTCCCGTCCAGGATGTTCTATTTTATTGGTTTGTGGAGGAGGTCCCGTCCAGGATGTTCTATTTTATTGGTTTGTGGAGGAGGTCCTGTCCAGGATGTTCTATTTTATTGGTTTGTGGAGGAAGTTCCATCAATGATGTTCTATTTTGTTGGTTTGTGGAGGAAGTTTCATCCATGATGTTCTATTTTGTTGGTTTGTGGAGGAAGTTATGTCCATGATGTTCTATTTTGTTGGTTTGTGGAGGAAGTTCCATACATGCTGTTCTATTTTGTTGGTTTGTGGAGGAAGTTCTGTCCAGGATGTTCTATTTTGTTGGTTTGTGGAGGAAGTTCCATCCAGGATGTTCTATTTTGTTGGTTTGTGGAGGAAGTTCCATCCATGATGTTCTATTTTGTTGGTTTGTGGAGGAAGTTCTGTCCAGGATATTCTATTTTGTTGGCTTGTGGAGGATGTTCTATTTTGTTGGTTTGTGGAGGAAGTTCCGTCCGGGATGTTCTATTTTGTTGGCTTGTGGAGGATGTTCTATTTTGTTGATAGCCAGATGATTAGCGCAATGATGATGATGATCACGGACAGGAATATCACAAGTATACATCGCTTCTTACGTGACCGTGACTGGAATATAAAGTAACATGTGGGTTTATTATAATATCACCCCTAGTGAAAGGGCCAGCAATTTCTGACCTATGAGACACCTCTTACGAACATCAGTACTTGTCGAATCCTATCCTTGAAGGCTAGAAGCCCAGCTGATAGGCAATCAGTAACCAGCTAGAAGTCGGCTGATAGGCAATCAGTAACCATTATTTAATAACTAGCTGGCGGCTCACCAACCAGCCATATCAGAAAGAACCCCTGATGAGGTTCGAACCTTCAAACTCCTGCTACGTATGTTGATGCCGTAAGCACTAGGCCACGGAGACTGAATATGTACAACATCAGGTTCTATTATCAACAATAACATTGAAGTTTGAAAGTAGTTTGAAAGAAACTAGTTTTTTAATTGTTAAAAGTTTGAGTTTGAGCCCCGCTGGAGCTATTATGATTAGGCAAGGTATTTAAATTCCATTTTGCCTCTTCTCTCTCCCTCGTGGCAATTAAATGGATTCCATCAGGAATGAGGTCTCGAGAGTGATTAATATAAGTTGAAAGAAATTGTTTCGTAACCTGGGTTGATGGCAGGGCTCAAGCTTGAGGGAAATTTGGGAGAAGTAGTCTCTCCCTGAACTGAGAATGTGCAGCAGTGAAGTGTTTTCATATGCATTACATAGAGGACACCTAACTTAGTCATGTGTGTGTGTTTTATGTTTATTTATCGCCACTACCGGTTGCCCATATGATCGACGCCTCCTGAAGAGATTTTTGGAGGATAGTGCAATGATACAGACAGAGACCCATTCCAGAGTCTCCTCTGGTTCTTTTACGTGCACGGTGTGTAGCACCGAAACGAGACCTCAGTTTAAAGTCCCATCTGAAAGACTATTAATTTTATTAGGGTCAGACAGGGGGATTGAACCTGCGATCCCTGGATTACCAGTCCAGCGTGCTACCATTGGACTACAGATCCGTCTGTAAGCTTAGTCAACAAACTTCTCCCATCTATATACTACAATGTCTCCAGGTTTAACCCCCGAGACCTGTATGCAGGAAACAATAAATGTCTGCTACTTCATTGAATAACTAAGCGCAAACTAAACGTGACATGCAAAGCAAAAAACTAAAGCATCTTTGGGGCAAATTTACAACAAAACTTGGAAAATGATTCGCATGGTTTGGCTGCCAATTTTATAAGACAAATTATTTTAGTTTATTCCAAATGACATGCAAAACGCATCATATCTCTGCTTAGATAGCTTGTCCAAATTTATGTGGTTTTCTTTATCTAAGGACCGATTTTACACATTTTACGTGCGCAATTCAAAGGAGTTTAATTTGACAGGAGTCTGTCATGGGCGAGTAATCTTGCTAGATCTTGGCCATGCCAACCAACATTGACGAGATTTCATTGGAAGCGCAGACGAAATATTACCCGACAGTCACAAAATGAAATCCCATCTCACCAATGCTATTTACATTTGAAATGCCGTAATTATCCAATAATCTACAAGTATGTGAAAACCTACTCATTGAAATACGATTATCTGAGATTGATGCAGCATTCGTAAAATCCATATCTTTATCCTATCTTCATGCATTATAATTAAGTTACTAAACATACAAAACTGCCAGTCTAATAAACTTTGCTTTATTGGTCAGTGCCTAATAAACCTTCAGTGATGTCATAATGCTGCGTGTATAACGTCATATGTTCACAGATGGTATGATCCGCGAGGGGTTTGACATTAAACGAACATACATACATACATCAACTCCAGTTCATGAATATTCCTGATCTTTCCACTCCAAAACTTCTTTTTAACAAGAAGATAGTATAAATAGAATACAGTCTACATCTGTTATGCCGAATTCTGTCGGACCGAACAAAATACTTTGACATACCGGTACCCAAAGTTTGACTTAGCGAAATTCGATATAAAGAGATCTAGTTATATGTAAATGATAGTGTCTGAAACAGGACATCGATCCGACTTCGAGATAACCGGAGAATTCGACATAAACGACTTTGACATAACGGATGTAGACTGTATTAGGTTACGGTATTATAAATTCTAAATTATTAGGCTCGTCTCCGAAAATGTACAAGGCTTGGAAGATCCTCACCATGTATATTTTCTCCAACTCTCCTAATAAATTAAAATTTACTAGACCGTAACCCAACATTTTCTATATATTCCTGGTATAATACAGTTATGTTATAGTTCGAGTTTTACGCCTGCATCAGCACCATTTCGGGCTATATCGCCGGCGGGCAGTTTACCTAACAACACCTTTCCTGGGCAGGCTCCAGCTGTTAACCAGTACTTGGGTGCACCAACCTCCGTAAGAAACTGCCAACTTTTTCATATAAATGAGACACGGTCTGAGCGGGGCTCGAACCCGTGACCATCAGTGATGATAGGTTAGTGGTATACAAGTCAGTGACCTTAACCACTCGACCACGGAGGCGGACAGATTGAAAGATAGAAACAAATACATATCCTTGATTTATAGATTGAAAGATAGAGACAAATACATATTCCTGGTATAATACAGAAAATGACCATAAAATATGGCATAAAGAGAGAAATGCATACCTGGTAGAAAGCCTAGTTACTAATTTGATACTTCTACAACAACTATAATAGCAACAATCGCTATAATAATTAACAACACAACAATCAGACAACACTTTTTTCGTCTCGCTTTCGACTGAAAATAAAATTAAATAAAAACATCTTCAAATTGTAACAAAGTACAAGAGATTGACCAATGATTATCATGGTGTAGGTATACTGTATTCAAGTACAAGAGATTGACCAATGATTATCATGGTGTAGGTATACTGTATTCAAGTACAATAGATTGACCAATGATTATCATGGTGTAGTTATAAGTACTGTATTCAAGTACAAGAGATTGACCAATGATTAATCATGGTGTAGGTATATTGTATTCAAGTACAAGAGATTGACCAATGATTATCATGGTGTAGGTATACTGTATTCAAGTACAATAGATTGACCAATGATTATCATGGTGTAGGTATATTGGTCAATCTCTTGTACTTGAATACACTATACAAACATCATGATAATCATTGGTCAATCTCTTGTACTTGAATACACTATACAAACATCATGATAATCATTGGTCAATCTCTTGTACTTGAATACACTATACAAACATCATGATAATCATTGGTCAATCTCTTGTACTTGAATACACTATACAAACATCATGATAATCATTGGTCAATCTCTTGTACTTGAATACACTATACAAACATCATGATAATCATTGGTCAATCTCTTGTACTTGAATACACTATACAAACAGCATGATAATCATTGGTCATATACGACGATATACAACACAAACAGTGGTGATGGCCTAGGGATTTATACAAATTTATCTTAGCTTGATTGCGAAACAAGTTCTTACAACTTATATTAATCACTCTCGAGACCTCATTCCTGATGGAATCCATCGCCATGAGGGAGAGAGAAGATGCAACGTGGAACTTAAATGCCTTGCCTAAGGGCACAATCGCAACGGCTCCAGCGGGGCTCGAACTCCAGACTGTTCGCACCTGAAGCGAACGTGAATCACGACTTCCACAAGTGATTTAAGTCAAAGGCAGTAGCCATTCAGCTACCCAGAAGTTATGATAATATTAAAGTCTGTGAGATTACAAACTTGGACAGGAACATGCAAAACAATACCATGATTTACAACACTATATTGCCACTAATATACAATGTATTACATTGATGTGTCATTTCTAGTCTTTTGGCCATCTTACTTCTCATTATTTGACGATTACTTCCCTTTCCCGCTGTGTTTTTGCTTGTTTTCTTGTAGAAAGCTGCATAAATTCTGCTTCAAATAGTCCAGTGTTAATAACTTCATAACAATGGCTAACACAATATTATTTCAAAATTTCCTAATAAAATAGGCCAATTTAGTGCAAAGGTGAACGTACGTAGCCCATTCTAAAGAATCTGTTAAATTCTGCAATCGGACTTCATTCAAACTTCCATTTTAACCCTTTTTCAATTACCCTATGCCCTATTCTAAGGCTAGAAATAACACCATAAAATGAAACGATAAACACTGGACTGTAAACACGATGAAATAATAATTATGATAACAAAATAAATAATTATGTAAATCAATTTACATTCAAACCAATTGCATGTTTGTTTTGAACTTCTGATTGTTATATTTCGGGTTTTACGTCAAATCTTTAATCAAAATCTTGATACTGACTTTTGACATTGGAGAAAGGTTTCAGAACCTCCAGACTTGGAAAAATATCTTGAAATACAATGATAATGGTCAATTGAAAAGAATTAATTTGCAACGGACGTAGAGAACAAACATTGAACCTGATAATTCTTGGCTTTACTCAGCTGTTTGGTTCCTTCTTCTACATGGATCTCCGCGTGTTCTACATTGGCTTCTATGCTGTCTATAAACAAACAACATTTTATGCAGCTCTCAATATAAATGTTCACCAAATGCAACCTCTCATACAACAAATAGTCTTCACTGTGAACTGTTGATACAGGTAAGAGGGTAGAACCACAGATCTTCTGCAAGTTAGCTGGATAGCTGAAACGATTCAGTCTCCAGGAAACAGTGTGGTGTGGGTGTGGTGTGGGTGTAGTCTGGGAACAGGTGTCAATATATTTTGCCTGGTCAGTCAAATAAATATATTTTAACACCGAGACTATTAATTGGGCCGTATTGAGTTTCTGATAATATCAACGCTTGGGGAAAATCGACGAGTTGTCCGTGTAATTATTGACTAGCATTAATCCTATTAATAGGCCTATTAGCACGTGACTTAATTAATGACGTACTTGAATCGAAAGCGAGGCACTGTAGTGTTGATAAAACTTTATAATTGGCCGCCATTGTTTACGGGTCAACGGAACGATAAATAGTTTTAAAAAGTACAATATGCGTCTGATTCGACATATTTATTCAAGATATAAGTCGTCCTTACTTCAATTACGCCGAATCGACCAATTACCACCTAAACGTAATAGTTAAAATCCGCCATCTCGTAGATATAACACAGAAACGGGAAAATATATGTTTGCAAAGTAAATGAGGCTACGGAAGTATTCGTGTATATTCGGAAATGATCGTGCATAATCGTGCCTGTTCGGCGATAACGATTTAATTCCGTTTCTTGTGTTATATTTCGGGTTTTACGCCTGCATCAGCACCATTTTGGGCTATATCGCCGGCGGGCAGTTTACCTAACAACACCTTTCCTGGGCAGGCTCCAGCGATTAACCAGTACTTGGGTGCACCAACCTCGGTAAGAAACTGCTAACTTTTTCATATAAATGAGACACGGCCTGAGCGGGGCTCGAACCTGTGACCATCAGTGATGATAGGTTACAGTGGTATACAAGTCAGCGAAATTCCGTTTCTATATTTGGCGATAGTATCTTGTAGAGAAGAGTTGTCGTTCTTCAAATCTACACCCTGATAAAATAGGGTGTAAGTAGATGGCGCTATGATCGGAAATCAAGTTTCCCCAGGCTGTCATTTTGCCAGAAGTTAAAAATCGACAGACTGGAACCCAGGCTAGTGTGGGTGCAGAGTTATTTCCTACTGTATCGGCACACCATTTACAATGCAGTGTAATGACCATGTACATGATTTGCAGATCGGTTTTACGGTCTGATTAGCATAGTGGTTAGCATGATCGCTTCTCACCAATGCAACACAGGTTCGATCCTCGAACAGCCAAGTATGTCAAGTGGTCGTCAAATCAGACAGGTGGCTTTTCTCCGGGTACTCAGGTTTTCTCTCGCACGATTCACCGTTTAAACGACTTTGATCACACATACACCATTCACCTGTGCCCAAGAGAGTGATTAATTCTAAATTAATTTTTTTTAATAATCAATCGTTGCAAAATAAATAAAGTTTACATTTCTTTAGTTTACAAAACTTGCTACATAGCTTGCATGTATCTAAAATAAATAATAAGTAAAATGCTTAGCAATACAACGGATAAACCTGGTGGTGCGGTGGCTGTGTGTTCCAAGGTCATTAATGATAGGATAAATGCAGGGTTCATTCTAGGTCAGAATTTTTCGGGGGAAGCGCGTGATCGCTTCCTTAAATGGTGTTCTTTAATATACTTCTGCAAAATAGTGTTAAAATGCACAGTACAACCATTAAATACAACATTTGAATAGAAGGAGTGCTTTATAGTGGCCAGTGTATCTTACTAGACAACATTTTATTTGAAAATCGTAAAAACCAAAAAAATAATTTTGAAGTCAGGGTCCCTAGGGCGACAATTTCGCCCACATCACCTCTAGAATGATCCCTGGGATAAATGTGTACGTACCTAACACTTCTCCTTGCTCATGAACCAGCATGCCAAGGTCTTTAAAGATCTGATTTACATCCATTATGTCACTCTGTAAGAGAAGTCAAAGCAAAATTCATCAGTTTTATGGCAATCATATCAATGATACATCAATAATTTCCTATTATCTCCCTTGGCAGATAATGTCTGATTTATTCCAAAATGTGAATAGGTCCTTTTAGTTAGAATCCTTTGTTTTTACTGTTGTTCCTTAACCAGATGTTGCGGTATGATAAATGTTGATTATATCCAAATCATGTTAATTAATTGAAAACATTCTTTTAGAAATAAGTACCCATTGCATATACCGGTACTGTATTGAGATCTGTCGAGATATAGTAATTTAAAATCCATAAGAAGTGATAGTGGAATAAAAAAGCATATTGTGCAAAGGAAAGAACGATAAAAACAGAGGAAAAAACTTACGGTAATAGAACCTATCTACTTTTAGAGAGTATTCAGGGGCAGTAACTGACCAATGTCTTTCATTGGAATTCACCTTACAATACAGTCAAACCTGTGTTAGTGGTCACCTCTATTAAGCAGCCAACCTGTATTAACCCATTCAACCCCAACTAACTGACATGGACTGGTGCATGATATTTTTAGACCAATAAATTAATAAGAAAATTACCTTTGGACTAGTTCATTTATCAAAATGGGTAATTTTATCTAAAAATAGTAATTATTACTGGCAAAAAGTGCAGATCCTGATGAGACCGCTCATCACGAGTCGGCTCATCTGGATCTACACTTTTTGTAAGTCTGTAAGAGGCCTGTAGAGTTGAAAGGGTTAAGCAGCCAGTTTCCAGATTCCCAATCAGTTGCTTTATTATATATTTGACCTCTATTAAGCAGCCACCTGTGCTAAGCAGCCACTTTCTCTGACTCCCTTGGCTGGCTGCTTAAGACATGTTTGACTGTATATAAAAACACCAATCGTATCAGACATAGAATGTTGCTTTGTTTCAGTAGTTGTGATATGCTAATATCCTTGGCTGTCAGCTGCCACTTAGAGGGCTCATGAAAGATAAAATTGTATGTACCCTGTTGAGCCTGTCTATATAACTGAGATTAGTTTAAACTTTATATTTATTACACAACGATTTCGAAGCAAGTTTTAATAACTTATATTAATCACTCTCATTGACGCGGATGAAAGCGTAAATGTCGTCATTCGTGTGGGAGGAAACCAGAGTACCCGGAGAAAACCAACCTATCCGACCTGGCGACCATCGAACCATCTCACATACTTCCCGATCCGAGGATCGAACCCGAGTTGCATTGGTGACAAGCTTAAGCTTAGTTTGTTTGTTTTTGGAGTTTAAAGCCGCACCATTAGCTTAGGTCACATGGTGATTCTCCAGCTATTGGTGGTGGAAGA
>CM026397.1:23789925-23806906 GCA_014843695.1 Archivesica marissinica | reverse complement strand
GTCAAACTGATTTTCAGTATTCGCTCTGCTTTCCACGAGTGGCTATAGTATTAAAATTAATGAAAATTTGATGTCCATTTTGGGGATGGTTGTTTAGCATTTCAAAAAGATTAAGTCGTCATAGCGCGTTCGCTTCAGGTGCAAAAGGCCCGGAGTTTGCACCCTGCTGCATAGTCATGTGGACAAATTTGGGTGACAAATACAGTACCTTGTTGACAACAAAATCGTTTTAATTGCACCTAGTGATCTACCTTTTGGATGGAAAAAATGGCTTATCATTGAAAGAAGCCGACGGTTCATAAAAATATTATGTGTAACAAAATTATTCAAAACAATAGTTGCTACAAGCAACGACATAGTGACCTAGTTTTATCAAAGTATATCTTCTGCTCCTGCTTCAACAGAATTGTGGTCCAAATTTCAGTTTGTTATAAAGGGTATTGATTTAAAGCAGTTTGTTATAAAGGGTATTGATTTAAAGCAGTTTGTTATAAAGGGTTTCATTTAAAGCAGTTTGTTATAAAGGGTTTCATTTAAAGCAGTTTGTTATAAAGGGTTTCATTTAAAGCAGTTTGTTATAAAGGGTTTCATTTAAAGCAGTTTGTTATAAAGGGTTTCATTTAAAGCAGTTTGTTATAAAGGGTTTCATTTAAAGCAGTTTGTTATAAAGGGTTTCATTTAAAGCAGTCAATTATTGTATAGATTTCCCTTCCCATTGAAAGTCAATGTTTTTGTTATCATATGATAAACTTTATTTCATATCCAATAGGTCAATACAGTTAGTAAATATGTTTAACCCATTCAACACCAAGTAACTGACATGGACTGGTACATGATATTTTCAGACCAATAAATTAATAAGAAAATTACATTTGTACCAGTTCATTTATCAAAATGGGTAATTTTTGTCTAAAAATAGTAATATTACTGGCAAAAAGTGCAGATCCTGATGAGACGGCTTATTACGAGCCGGCTCATCTGGATCTACACTTTTTTGTAAGGCTATTGAGAGGCCTGTGGTGTTGAAAGGGTTAAGATAAAAAATGATGTTACCAACTGGTCCGGGGTTCGGTTCAACACCAGCCATGAGCAGGAGCATGCCGATAAACACCAATGTACCGAGGTATTTAAGACATCTGGTGAAGTTGATTGACAGGATCAAGACGACATTAACACCGTAGCTAACCCGGAATGTACCAATTCTCCCTCTGTATGTTGCCATGTCAACACCCATGGTGTACCTGTTGGGAAACATACATAGGATATTTGTTTTGTTTCGGTGAATGATCGCCGATAATTCACCGGATCACCGGATCACCGGATAAACATTGAATGCATTTTCCCCACGAGTGGAGATACATGTAATAACAGCTTTCGTGTTCATAACTTATATTATATTTCTGGTTTTACACCTGCATCAGCACCATTTTGGGCTATATCGCCGGCGGGCAGTTTACCTAACAACACCTTTCCTGGGAAGGCTCCAGTGGTTAACCAGTACTTGGGTGCACCAACCTCCGTAAGAAACTGCCAACTTTTTCATATAAATGAGACACGGCCTGAGCGGGGCTCGAACCCGTGACCATCAGTGATGATAGGTTACAGTGGTATACAAGTCAGCGACCGTAACTACTCGACCATGGAGGCGGACCTCGTGTTCATAACTAAATATATAATTTTATTTTAGTCTGAAAAGTGTTTTTATGATAGAAAACGATGCAACAATGTGCTAAAATGGCGTTAAGAGAGTCCAAAATCGTTAACGTTGACAATATTTCAAACTGCGGTGAATGGGGATTATAAGCGGAAACAAGTGAGAAATAAAATGGAATAACACATTTTATTTCACCGATACATTTCCATAATTTCATTGGAAGGCATCAAAATAAACAGGGGTGGATGCGAGTTCGTTTCAGGTGTGAAAGGTCCGGAGTTCGAGCCCCGTGCTGGAGCCATTACGATTGTGCCCTTAGGCAAGGCATTTAAATTCCACGTTGCCTCTTCTCTCTCCCTCGTGGCGATGGATTCCATCAGGAATGAGGTCTCGAGAGTGATTAATATAAGTTGTAAGAACTTGTTCCGCAATCGAACTAAAATAAATTTGTATAAACAAGGGTAATTTCAGTATGATGTTTGTGCTGTAGATCAAAACATACAAAACATATCAATAATCTATTTATAGCAATACGTCCGCCATTTTGGATTTGACATTTTCTCTTTCCCGATTCTCTCTATATTGATGTAAAAATGGCCCCATACAGAACAACGAGACGAGACTCAAGTTGCAAGTGACGTTTTTTACTCAAGAATCGCCATTGTCCCTGAATAAACTTACTAACTCAGTCAGCCCCTCTCTCCAGTCAGCACCTCTCCCCAGTCAGCCCCTCTCTCCAGTCAGCCCTTGCAGGTATCTGATAAGCAATCTCCTATACACTGCATTGATATATCGACACTCGATTCCCTGGGAATATGTTGATAAATATTTGACATGTTTAAATTACCTATACATTACTTGATATTTAAGCATGTATTTACTAAAAATATTATATATATATAACTATCTGAAATTCCCAAGATTTCCATTTGAAAAGACCAATGCAGTGCAACGATATATTGTGGCGCATGGTATTCAATACTGGCTTTGTACAGCCACAGATTCCTGGCATACAGGAATAGGATCAAACTTTTAGCAACAATATTGTGGCATGCAGATTAAGATAAGGGCGCCACAGAACAGTGGCGCTAGGGTCCGATGAGTTAAAATACTATTTTCAAGAATTGGCCTAGCATATTAATTAACCTCGTGGGGTGCAAGATCAAACTCATAAGAGACTTAGTCACACACTTCATGAATTCTGGATAAAAAAATATTGTCTGTGGAATGTTCTCATTCTCAAGGTGTTTAGGGCGACTTGGGCGAAATAGTGGCCATTGAGGGCGACTTGGGCGAAATAGTGAGGGCGACTTGGGCGAAATAGTGAGGGCGACTTGGGCGAAATAGTGAGGGCGACTTGGGCGAAATAGTGGCCATTGAGGGCGACTTGGGCGAAATAGTTAGGGCGACTTGGGCGAAATAGTGAGGACGACTTGGGCGAAATAGTGGCCATTGAGGGCGACTTGGGCGAAATAGTGGCCATTGAGGGCGACTTGAGCGAAATAGTTATACAATGTAAAAGGAAGAATTACTCACTTCGCATATTGGAAAACTACTTCAGCGGAGCGAATGATGCAGTGTGCGAATGCCTTTAAGGCCCAAATAAATAATGAAATAACTCATGTTGACAGTTTTAGTTAGCATCATCACGTGACCTTGCTGCTCAATAGTGCTATCGCAACGGTGTCGAGTCGGCATCCGTTTATATAGGGAACTCAAAACTTCAGGGCAGCTATGTACGGTGTACTTGTTATTTTTTATTTATCCACAATAACTTGAATATCTTATTTTGATATAGTACATCATTGAATAAAAACAATTATTGGTCTTAATCAGAAATGGTAGAGAAACTATTATTCTGGTTAGTTGTAGATTCGGATAGCTGTCTGAATTGCTCATACGGTAACACCGTATCAGTTTCGGTGGAAATATTCTCCCAATGATTTGTTTGTTTATATTATTCGTCTGCTGGACGAGTCACGTGACAGTTGCATCAGGCTACCGATACACGGAATGCTATTGGACCATGCTTCAGCTCTGTCAGCGAAATTAGCCTAAAACTATATAAATATTTTAAATATGGGTGTAAATGGACAAATATGCCGAGCATAGGTTTCACAACTCTACATGTATAGTACATGTATTATGTCAATCGTATGAATGGAGCACGCAAGTCTATGTCGTCACAACAAGTACCTTACTATGATGTCACAACAAGTACCTTACTATGATGTCACAACAAGTACCTTACTATGACGTCACAAGTACCTTACTATGACGTCACAACAAGTACCTTACTATGACATCACAACAAGTATCTTACTATGTTGTCACAACAAGTACCTTACTATGATGTCACAAAAGTATCTTACTATGCGTCAAGATTACTATGACATCACAAGTACCTTACTATGTTGTCACAACAAGTACCTTACTATGATGTCACAAGTACCTTACTATGACGTCACAACAAGTACCTTACTATGAGTCACAACAAGTACCTACTATGAGTCACAACAAGTACTTACTATGCATCACAAGTACCTTACTATGTCGTCACAACAAGTACCTTACTATGATGTCACAAGTACCTTACTATGACGTCACAACAAGTACCTTACTATGACGTCACAACAAGTACCTTACTATGATGTCACAACAAGTACCTTACTATGATGTCACAACAAGTACCTTACTATGATGTCACAACAAGTACCTTACTATGATGTCACAGCAAGTACCTCACTATGATGTCACAACAAGTACCTCACTATGATGTCACAACAAGTACCTTACTATGATGTCACAAGTACCTTACTATGATGTCACAAGTACCTTACTATGATGTCACAACAAGTACATATTTACGAATTTGGACACAATAAGTAACGTTCGTAAACATAGCGATCATTTGCACACCTTCTAACCATTTTACATCGAAGGGCAGGATTTGTAACATTAATAACCTGCCAAATAAGAATTATCGTGTTGATAGCAGAAGGATTTTAAATGCCCATATGATTTTTGGAGGATAGTGCAATGATACAGAGACCCATTCCAGAATCTACTATGGTTCTTTTACGTGCACGGTGTAAAGCACAGACACGAGACCTCGGCTTAACGTCCCATCTGAAAGTCTGTTAATTTTATTAGGGTCAGACGGAGGGATCGAACCTGCGATCCCTGGATTACCAGTCCAGTGTGTTACCACTGGACTACAGACCCGTCTGTACTGCAGCTCAATTACAAGTGAACAATTTTATAACGCAATTTGTAAAAGAACACAACAAGTAGCAACCACCACGCATCTTTACTGCGCATTATTGCGCAATCGGTGTTCCGATAAAAAACTGACCCCAAAATATGTCCTGTGTATTACGGTCTTGTATGAACAGAGCAAAGGCTTTCCGATTGAAATATTTGCATAAGTGGGAGGAGATATGACCAAATATGAGATGCAGCTCTTATTCTAACTGAATGTATAGCTGAAGCGAAAAATAAGAAGCAACCATTAATATTAACTACCCTGGATGCCCAAAAGGCGTTTGACGTTGTGCATCACAATTCACTTCTGAGAAAACTCAACTTGGACGGGATACAGGGAGACGACTGGCTCCTACTCAAGGACATGTACACAGATTTAACATCCGCTGTCAAATGGGAAAATACACGCTCCAGCCCGATTACAATTCGCCAAGGAGTTCGTCAGGGGGGTGTGCTCTCGACAACTCATTACAAACGCTTTAATAATCCATTACTTCTTCAACTTGAAAATAAATTCACTGGTTCTACCATTGGACATATCAGTATTCCGCAAGTGACATGTGCGGATGACCTGGCGTTAATCACACATTCTCCCTCTGAAATGCAACTGATGATAAGCAGCGTTGAGGATTTCGCCATAAGGGAACGATACTGCATTAATCCAACTAAAAGCAGTGTTCTTACCTATAAAAATGGCACGCGAACATCAGGGACAGAGCAACAATAATATATGTCTGGTGACGAACTCTCGAATGATAAACAAACCGTTCATCTCGGAATTAAAAGGACAGTAGCTGGATATGTTAACGTCGATGAGAAAATAGCATTAGGCAGGAAAGCTGCATACTCCCTCTTTGGAGCTGGGTTACATAGCGGTAATGGTCTGAAACAATCCATCTGTGCAAAATTATGGTCTTCTGAAATTGTGCCAAGAATGACATATGGTCTAGAAACTTTAGATGTAATACAAAACCAAATGTGTAAACTCGAAGCCTTTCAAAGAAAATGTTTAAAACAAATACAAGGACTTCCTGATAAGGCCCCTATCTCATCTGTGCTCGCATTGCTAGGTATTGCACCGGTTGAAATAATAATTCACAAAACACAGTTAACATTATTCGGAAAGATAATCAGAAATCAGGGTAGTGTTGAATATGAGATAGCAGTGCGGCAGCTTGCAATGAAGTCAATATCAGAACATAGTTGGTTCAATAGTATTAAAGCGTTACTCCTGAAGTATAATCTTCCATCCGCATACCAGTTATTAACAAATCCGCCGTCAAAACTGGAGTGGAAAAAATCAGTAAATAGTGCTCTCTATGGCGAAGTGTGTGAAGGATGGTGTGAAGATGTATCTGTGAAATAGTCGTTGAAATACATCAACCCAACTTCACTACGCGTGGGAATCCCTCATCCGATCTGGGGAACAGTGCGGGACAACGTCCACGACAGCAGACGGGCCCAGCTGAAGTGTAGGATCCTGACGGGAACGTACAACCTACAGAGCAACAGAGCGGTGTTCAACCAGTACAGAATCGACCCCACCTGTAAACTCTGCTGCGGACAACCCGAAACGAGACAACACTTCCTAGCCGAATGCGATGCCCTCGTACCAGAAAGGGTCAGATTCCTACAGCAGATTTCTACAATCACACATGATCTAAATATAGACACT
Organism: Archivesica marissinica; assembly: GCA_014843695.1. Classification (NCBI taxonomy): domain Eukaryota; kingdom Metazoa; phylum Mollusca; class Bivalvia; order Venerida; family Vesicomyidae; genus Archivesica; species Archivesica marissinica. Next base: position 23,800,313 of record CM026397.1, on the reverse strand, counting down.
AGAAACCCTGTGACACTTGTTATGCTAATCCTAGACCCGACGTGGTTAGTGAACAACCCTGATGATATAGCAAACATTGAACTCCAGAGCCGTGTACTGATACATAACCTGCACCACAAACGCATTAGACTCCTAAGTGAGGTTGAAAGGCAACAGGGCTTCGGAGATTGTGGCTGAGCAACTTTTCCAGCTATTTTCAGTGCAACCACTGGTGACTTGTAAATAATAAGAACTAACCGAACAACAACAACAACAATAATAATAATAAGAATAATTAAATTACGTCCATCTAGACGGTGCGTCGAAAAATAAACGACGGATCCTTACGACAACAACAACAACAACATGGCGTATATGCCCATTTGGCTGTTACGCCGTATATATTTACAGTTCAAAACCGAAAGTGAAAATTTCAAATATCATAAATTTGTCCAAAACGGCCATATACGCTAATGAAATTGGTATTTTATGATAGATATATCAGTATTATTTTCATTCTGGGCACTTCCAAGAATGTAATTTGACGTATATCCTGTTTATTTGGCGCGCATCCGAGTGACATGACAAGTCTCACCGGACAAGGAAGTAATCAAACTTAACCATTAGCAATATTCCACTACCGCCTTCCCGAATCGTAATTCATGCAGAGTAAAAAAAACATTAAAATATTGCAAAGTGTGTCCTTCTCTCAAGCTCGATTGAGGTATAAATAGATACGGTATTGTGGTTTGGAATAAATGCAAATATGCATTTGCGCTGAATGAAGATTAATTAGCTTGTATTTGCAATTTTCTAAAATCAAAATGGCTGTTCGTACACCGTTCATTCGTACTCGGTTACCGTACACAGTTCATTCGTACTCGGTATATTAAAACTATATTAATTTATAAGTGTGTTGTAAGTACTGTGTGCATAAAATTGTTACAGAACAGGTGAGAAATGTTTATAGAAGAAAATAACACTGACTACTATGTAGAATACCGTTTCATGATCAAGTAATAAGCTGGGGTCAACTTTTTTAAGAAATTGAAAATCAAACCTTTTCCGACTGCAATTTTTCATCATTTACAAGTCCATTAATTTCAAAATTTGTGGTGTAACAAAGTTAAACTATACATTTTTGCAAATGGTTTGATGAGATCTACCAGAAAATGTATAGTTTTACATGTATTATAGCTGTTAATTAATAAAATCATTGAATGTTGCTACCTACACTAATATCCGTGCTATTCTTCTTTCTTTTCCTCCGTATGCCCTTCCAATTATGGAACACCAAGATGATCCCTGGTCATATCTTGTATTAGTATGAATATGTTGGTCGGTATATTCCGCATACACGTAAATATAAAATCACTTGCTAAAAATAAAATATAACTCTTCACCACGTCGAGACCTCCACCCATGCATCTATATACAGCTATTTTAAAATCACAACACATTAGGTTTCCCAAATTGCTATTTTTAGAATGTCTCAAGGCTATATTTTAAACTGATCGTCGCACTGTACAATCGTAACTACTCGGAACCGATGTCGGAACTCTCCGTGCGTTAATAATCACTTATGATTGACTCCCGAAAACTAACGAAGGCCGAATACAATGTTTACATTTGTTAACGGTGTAGACGCTCTTTTTGTTAACCATGGCTTCAGAATCACAGTCCTGTCAAAAAAAGACGAAGAAACTAGCCGGTGCCGCTATATACAAATCTAGATTTGATTCTAAGTGGACACTTAATTATCCAGTAATTGCTTCTCAAAGCTCGGCAAATAACGTTTACTGTACGGTTTGTTCTTAGCAATGTGGATAAATGGTCTTGCTCAATGAAAAATTGGCAAGTCATACCCGGGTTTGAATTTGTACCGAAATTGTAATCAGCCTGATGTGGTAACCACTAGACCACGCTGACTTTGCTCAAGCTGGTGACAAATGCTTGCAAATTACATCGGAGTTTTATTATAAATTGACAACCAAGACAGGTTTGCTTTCTTTACCATAACATGCTATTGCTTGATCAGGTTTTCTTGGTGAAAAGTGTCCTTCATTAGATGCCAAAGTAGCATTTCATGTAAGCCATTTAACACCAAATATGACGAAAATGAGCCATAGAGTGTATCCAGCTTCCCCCAGACCCCCTGGGGGGGGGCAGCCGCCCCTTCGAACCCCATATCTCACACGATGCACCCTTGACAGCTCTGTATATTCCATTAATGTCAAAACCCTTGCGGGGACCTAGACATGTTTTCCTGGGCAGGCTTAGCCGACGTAAGTGGTTAACCAGTACTAAGCAATGTCAATGACACTACATACGTGGCCTGACCGAGTATCGAACCCGTGACCGCTCGATTCCATAGCTGGCGCTTTACCATTGGACCACGGACGCCATATGATAATTAGTAAAAGATTTAATTTATGAATATTATTAAAATTAGTTGAACAAAGAAACAATTCATACCATGTAGTAAGGCTGTGACTTAAATATATGTATTCGCAGATATCGAAACAGAGTGTATCAATTTTCTTCATCACAGATTTGATACTGCCGAACAATCAGTAACGATTGTGATTGGCAGGGCAGTCTAGAACACAGGGATTCGGCACGTTTGGGGGTACTAGTATATATATTTAAGTACAGGGATTCTACTCTGTGGGATGTCAGATTTCGCATCGATCAGTAAAATGTGAAACAATTTTGTACAAATCTGTCCAAATATAACGTTGAAACGAGCGTTCTGATTGGATTATTAGAATGTAACTAGATGTTTGTTTTTTATATGAAGAAGAATCATAATCCAATCAGATTCTCGTTTCTCAAAACAAATTGAAAAATTCTCCGAAATCTCTTTTTGACGTACATTTTTGCCAGAATAAACCTACACGTTAGTGGAAACACATTTTATTGATAATGTTATTCACTGTTAAAACTCTCCCGTCGAAGATTTTTTTGTGTTGCTGACAGAACCCGTGTCCTAGTATGGAAATGTGACCTGCTATGGCCACTGTATGTGGCAATTGTTTGCAAAGTATACATGCACGCAGCTTAAAGTTGTGTTTTATTTGAAGAACAATATAAAGTCGGGATAGGCGTTATATTTGGACAGATTTGTACAACATTGTTTCAGAAAGGGCCATTTTACTGATCAATGCTAAATCCGCCATCCCACAGAGTAAAATCCCTATACTTAAATATATATACTAGTACCCCAAACGTGCCGAATCCTTGTGGTCTAGAACAGCAAGTTAATCTAAGATGTTATGTGCAAGTTAAAAATATAAAAGAATCTACCAAGCTATAGTTAAAAGCCGAGTGTATAATATAAGCGAATGATTAGAAGGCGAAATAAGGCCTTTAAAATACTAGGAAGTCAAGTACGCCTTCAAATCGCAACAAATTCCTGGATCTCAAACATTTAGTGTGGAAAAAGGTCAAAGAGGCTTATCACCAATATCTTGAAAACATCCTAAATCTAAACAGTGCTGATGCCTCCCATCCTTACAGACCAAACACCAAGAAACATTATTCCCTCCTTAAAGCGACACTACATCGGTGAAAACGCAACTTTATACAGAATGTATTTCTCTATTATACAGTATATATACTGTATACTTGTTTTCCGAATATTTACCTCAAAAGCTGGGTATTTCAACTAATAAAAACCGTCGTATACGACGTTTGTTGACATAGCAACATAATGTAAATAGGGTCAACACCCATGCGTAATGCAATATGTGTATCCTGAATAACACGATGTATGATACAGATTTACCGTTATATCTCACACTTTGTTCATGTGCATATTTATTTTTTAGATTAATATGATTTAAAATATCTCTAAGCGACAGTAGCACGCGTATAGACTCCAATAATAAATACACATCAATTCAGAGGAGTAGCCGACCGTTATATGAAATCCTACTTTCACTTTTGAGAGTCTGTATACCACAAAACACTGTTTATGTATAGAAAGTTAGTGTTCGAATTATTTCTGAGGAATATAGAATAGTATCAATGCTATTTATCATATACGTAAAAAGCATTGTTGGGGCTTTTTGCGATGTAATGTCACTTTAAGCATTCCAAGCAAGACTCCAAATCAATGTCACCCCTAAAGCATGAAAACAAATTTCATCATGAAGAAGCTGTTAAAGCCACAGCACTGAACAAACAGTTCCAGTCTGTCTTCAGCTCCAAATCCCCACTAAGACTTACCTCCATTTGTAAAATGAAAATTCAGGACACAAATGGAAACCTGAATGGTCAATCCACGCCAAACAAGAACGAGATCACAGTAAGTTCAAATGGCATATATGTCGCTTAGAGATATTACACAATATCGCCGCCTAGACTGGGACAATTTCAGCGAAATGTTGGCGCTTAGAGTTTATGAGGCGTTTTTGAGGAACAGTTGGCAAACAAACTTTTTCCAAGGGATTTGGGTATGCTGAAAGTGAATATTTTGTTTGCTAAGCTCAATTTTGATTTTTCGGTACCCAAATTGCTAAAAACAAAAATGGCCGCCATGGGAAACTTAAAACGCCCATAACTTTTGAATGAAGGGTGATAAGGCTTAATTGTTTGCACCAAATACCATGTTTTGATGCCTACGAACACACTGAACACATTATAATGGAGCTATGTTCAATATAAATGGGTGGACAATAATATAAGTGGCATTTCATTTGAAAACTGACAAATAATAAACAAAATCAGAACGTTAGATCATGAAATGCCTTTATATTACCAGAAGCATGGCAAATAGTGACTGATAATATTAATAAGTGTATTTTATATGATTTATAAACTGTCCAACATATATTATGCATAGTAGGAAAACTAGGCCGTAATGTTATTCAGCATATTATATTATGTTTAAATAGTAAATGTCTATAACGGTGTACTGTATCGCAAGTCTTTGAAGTATTTCTTTCAGCTTCATTTGTTCATGCACATGTTGTCACTGTCTACACACTTGCAGGCTCCAGTGTATGTCAGTTTGCCCTTTCTGCAGGTGCAACTCTGTGATTTACAGCCTTTTGTGCATCCACATGCAACAATGTCCTTGCATGACTGTGGAATTGGAGCGAGTGACACAAGTATTGGTGACAGCTGTCCACCTTCCAATGTCCAGCCCATGGTTGCAGGTGAGGGTAGGACTGGTTGTGGATTGGTAGCCACTAAGACTTACCTCCATTTGTAAAATGAAAATTCAGGACACAAATGGAAACCTGAATGGTCAATCCACGCCAAATATGAACGAGATCACAGTAAGTTCAAATGGCATATATGTCGATTAGAGATATTACACAATATCGCCGCCAGTTCAATACCGAAAAACACTTTCATTTTCAAGGGAGACTAATCCTACTCTACCGTATAGCGAAAGACACTTAGGTTCTGCATACAAAACAATAAAAATAATGAATTAGCGTAGTAATAGCTATTTATTAAGTTTAACCCATTCAACACCAAGTAACTCACATGGACTGGTCCATGATATTCATAAACCAATAAATGAATCAGAAAATCACATTTGGACAAGTTCATTTATCAAAATGGGTAATTATGTCTAAAAATAATCATATCACTGGCAAAAAGTGCAGATCCTGATGAGCCGGCTCATCTGGATCTACACTTTTTGTAAGCCTATTTAGAGGTATGTGGTGTTGAAAGGGTTAATATACCTAATAACTGTGAATCGCCTTAATATCTGCCCTTTATAGTGATTTATTTTAATGTACTGGGTATTTCGACGAATTCATTTTCAAGGGAGACTAATCCTACTCTATCGTATACTGAAATACACTTACGTTTTACATACAAAACAATAAAAATAATGAATTAGCTTAGTAATAGCTATTTATTAACTTTCATATACCTAATAACTGTGAATCGACTTAATCTCTGTCCTGTATAGTGATTTATTTTAATGTTCTGAGAGTATTTCGGTGATTTCATTTATTTTCAAGGGAGACTAATCATACTCTACCGAAAGACACTTTTTAAGTTCTGCATTTCTGTATATATTACACAATATCGCCGCCAGTCCTATACCGAAAGACACTTTCATTTTCAAGGGAGACTAATCCTACTCTACCGTATACCGAAAGACACTTACGTGCATACAAAACAATAAAAATAATGAATTAGAGTAGTAATAGCTATTTATTAAGTTTAATATACCTAATAACTGAAGTGACTTAATATCTGCCCTTAATAGTGATTTATTTTAATGTACGGAGAGTATTTCGGCGATTTCTTTTTCAAGGGAGACTAATCCTACTCTACTGAAAGACACTTTTAAATTCTACATTTCTGTATAATTATATTACACAATATCGCCACCAGTCCTATACCGAAAGACACTTATGTTCTGCATAAAAACAATAAAAATAATGAATTAGCGTAGTTATAGCTATTTATTAAGTTTAATATACCTAATAACTGGGAATTGAAAGCCCGAAAGACACTTTCATTTTCAAGGGAGACTAATCCTACTCTACCGAAAGACACTTTTAAGATAAATAGCATGCCCTGTCATGTTTGCCAACATATAAATTCCTTGTTTGTGTTTAAATACATTTGGCAAAGTTTATTCATGAGAAGAAATTTAAAGGTTGTTTCCAGCTGGCACCATCGTGGACTTGTTGCTAAATGCAACCATCTGCCAGCCTTTTTTTATAAGCACTTCTTTTGTGGTGTCTTGCCAAACGACACTTCTTTTCTTGGTGCTTTGCAAATGAAAAACTAACGCTATTATAAAAAATAAGCGTGTTTGGTGTCAGATACATCTTTTAGTGTTGCCGTTTCCAGCACATCTTTTAGTGGTAGCGTGACACATCTTTTGCTTTTTATAATACGAAGCACATCTTTTGAAGGTGTCGTAATAGAAGACACATCTTTTGAGGTGCTCATTATTTTAATATCAAATTTCAAAATATTACAATCACAACAAATTATGGTAATAGGTACATGTTTAAAACACAACGAATATAACAACATATAATTTATAAAGCAGAAAGTGAGATAATGCAATGATATATAAACCTTGAACAGATATTGACATATGTTGTAATTATACTTGTAACTGTGTTAGCCTTATATACAAATGCATTGAAGCAAAACTGTCCGTGGCCCACTATCTAAACTAAATGTTATATATCACTGTTTGCAGGTTGCCGTTGACGTCAGTTGGTCCTGGATCTTGTTCTTTTCAGTCGACATTGTAGAAGCGTGTAAACAAACATCAATTACAAAGTTCGTTTATTTTAAATCAATAGGTCTATTAAGACTGGCGCCGAGTGTTGTGCGCCATCTCCGAGTAGGAATTTATGACAACGGCATCATGCACTAGTTTGTCATATTGACTAACTACAACTCTTATATCCCCCATGAAATTCTCCGATTTATAATATGCATCATGTTGTATTAGTTCAAGAGCTGTCAATAGGCGTAATAGTGTATGGTGCTGTTCTGTACCAGACATAGCTCTCGATACAGCTCTATACAAACAGTTACCGTCACCTAATGTCTGAAGTGGTTTATTCTGCATTCCCATAACAGGGTGATACATCTGCAGAATTTCGACAGCAATTTGAACTAGCTGGCCTACAGGTAATTGACTTACTTCTACTTCAATGGGAGCAATTTTGTATGTCTCCATGAGTTTCTGTTCTGCTCTGGCAGCGTTTCGTAATAAATTTTCATTTCTCGTCATGAGAGCCGATACGAGTCTGAAACCATTGGCAAACACCACAATGCTAGTATTTCAGATCAATTTTGTACAAACGAACTGAATTATGTCAGACTCTGTGAAACACAAGTCACAATGTACGATATTATAATATATACACAAATATACCGAGTCAAAAAAGAAACGATACCTGGTGTTTATATGTCTATAATTTCGACAAGGTCAATCACGAAAAAGCACTACTAAATATGCATGACTATAACTATAACATTAAGGTAGATTAAGAGTTTTCTAGATAATAGACTCCAGTCAGTTGTCCTAATGGTATTAGTTCAGAGGCAATTCCGGTGTTCTCTGAAGTCCCACAGGGATCCGATATCCAGCCTATATAAACGACCTCCCACAAAGCATCAGTTCCAAAGTATATCACTGACATCTGCAAATGAATCGGTCACACTTCAAAACGATCGTAAGAGATTAGAAGAGTGGGACATGTAATTTAACCCTACAAATGTCAAGTTATCCACGTCACCAGAAGGAAACATCATATTCCCAGTCAATATAAACTCCATGGAGTCCTACTTGAGTCGGTCACCACAGCCACATACGTGGATATCTCAAATAACCTGTCGTGGGACACTCGCATAAAAAGGTCAACTAAGAAAACTAACCAAACATTAGGATTTCGACGTAGAAACCCCCCAGGTGAAATCCGAACCCCTTAAGTCCATGGCTTACCAGACACCAGTGAGACCCCAGCTGGAATATGGCTCCGAGATCTGGTCGACCCATACCCAAACATTGATAGACCAAATTGGTGTCCAGCGAAGAGCAGCACGTTGGATAAAGGCTGACTTCTATCGTACCTCTAGTGTTACAGACATGCTACATTCCCTAATTCTACGCAGACTACATCAACGGCGTATTGACAATAGGTTATCCATTATGTATACAATTCATAATGCTCGTGTTGCTATTCCCATTGAAAATTACCTAGTTCCCCTCTGCCGTCCTGCTCGCCATTGCCATTCCTTAAGCTATAGGTTAATTACAGCAACTACAGACTACGACACGTTTTCCTTTATTCCAAGAACAATCTACCATTGGAACCATCTCCATCCTGACATTGTCCATCTTCCTACCATAGAGCAATTCAATACGGCAGTTTGCCATATTGATCATGCCAGTCCCTAGTTGTTCTGCGCAGCTGCTTTTAGTCTTTACTACAACTTATTGTTCATTGCTTTCTTATAATTATGTTTTTAACTACTCATACTTTTAACTTCTTTGAGGTTTTTGACGCGCAACATGTCTAAATCCCCGCGATGGGTTCGACATTAGAGGAAGATAGATATATAGTATTGAACAAGCTACCTTTTGGATCAGCTAGACATTTGGCACAACGTGTCGTACAATCTTTTTCTCAACCAGTCGATGAGTACAATTGAGTGGTTGATTAACAAGGCTTACCAGTGTCGCACAAAGTGTAGATACAATAATGGCTCTTTCACCAGTTTTTGGAAATATTGCTAGATGAATGAGTAGATATTTAAATATAAAACACGAGTTCGCGCGATTCCGTATATAAAATGTTTATAGACAATGGGTGTGTTTCATAAATCGACTTTTGGAGCAGTCGTTTAGATAAGCTTAACAAAGACCACTTTCTAAATATATTGTTGGTTTGTAATTTGAGACGCATCTAATGTAGAGACGGGCTCCTATATACTTTAATTGTGGGGATAGTGTGTTTCACAGTATTTGGTCTGAGTTTGAAAATCTAGTAGAAGTTCCACATTTAGAGAAGTCAGAGTAGATAGGGAAACCTTGCAGGGACAATGTATAAAGTGGATTTACAACCGTGTGCCCATGTTATACAGTATGGTAGTACTAAGATAGAATTATTTTAGTTTATACAAATTTATTTTAGCTCGATTGCAAAACAAGTTCTTACAACTTATATTATATTAATCACTCTCGAGACCTCATTCCTGATGGAATCCATCGCCACAAGGGAGAGAGAAGAGGCAACGTGGAATTTAAATGCCTTGCCTAAGGGCACACTCGTAACGACTCCAACGGGGCTCGAACTCCGAACCTTTCGCGCCTGAAGCGAACGCGCATCCACTGCGCTATCACGACATCCACTGCGCTATCACGACATACACTGCTTTGCACCGTGCACATAAAAGAACCAGATGAGACTCTGGAGTGGGTCTCTGTCTGTATCATGCACTATCCTCCAAACTCTAAAATGACTAATCTCTTCAGGAGGCGTCGCTCATATGGGCAACCGGTAGCGACGATAAATAAACGTAAAACACACACTAAAGTGAATATTCTCTATACAGTTTATGACTTCACTGGTAAGAGTTTCTCTGGGTTCTGACCAAGGGCGGAAGTAGTATTGTGCAAAGACGGTTTATTAGTCCAATGGATGCAGACCTTTCATTAACGTTCATACAATCTTTCATTCATACAATTACAACAAACAAAACGATTGGACATGGAACAAGACATTGACATGTGTTCATGAGATAAAAAAACACTTGCACGAAATAATTGACCCTGGAAACATCGACATATCGTCTCCGACGTAGATTGCCGAGTATACCCGATTCAATACAGTTGCATACAAACAAAAAATGATGATACACGAATTGCATACCTCTGTAGAATATTAACACGAATTGCATAC
>CM026397.1:23754970-23788925 GCA_014843695.1 Archivesica marissinica | reverse complement strand
ATAAGTGGCTTAAATGAATTAAATTTTATGTAATAAGACATTAATTTATCCTGAAGAAACATGCAACTAGCATTTCAACATCAGCCTAACTACTAGTATACAGTAAACCTCCCTTAAGCAGCCAGTAAGGCAAACGGCCAGTTTTGGTTACTTACTGGAGGTGACCTGTTAACGGAGGGAACTCGCGTTTGATAACCCAACTTGACTAAATCTTTATATTTATTTTGTAGTAAAGTGTTCTGGAATATAGTTTCAAATTTAAATATTATTATGTTATATTTCGGGTTTTACGCTTGCATCAGCACCATTTTGGGCTATATCGCCGGCGGGCAGTTTACCTAACAACACCTTTCCTGGGCAGGCTCCAGCGGTTAACCAGTACTTGGGTGCACCAACCTCCGTAAGAAACTGCCAACTTTTTCATATAAATGAGACACGGTCTGAGCGGGGCTCGAACCCGTGACCATCAGTGATGATAGGTTACAGTGGTATACAAGTCAGCGACCTTAACCACTCGACCACGGAGGCTCGACCACGGAGGTGGACCAAATTTAAATAATAATTTAATGTTGAGAAAATTACATTTCTTTAAGAGGCATATACAAACATTTCATACAGCCTGGTCAGCTAAATTTTCCAATGAATTGCTGGTAATCCAAGGATCGCAGGTTCGATCACCCATCTGACCCTAATAAAATCAACAGTCTTTCATATGGGACATTAAACCCAGGTCTCGTGTCGGTGATTTACACCGTGCACGTAAAAGAACCAGAGGAGACTCTGGAATGGGTCTCTGTCTGTATCATTGCACTATCCTCCAAAAATCTAAAATGACGAATCTCTTCAGGAGGCGACGATAAATAAACGTAAAACACACACACAATGAATTGCCAAAGTTCAAGGTCAGTGGTAGGATGTGTAGCCATAACTGTTATTTAAATATAAATGCTTGGTTTTTTTAACGCATAAATAATTTCGGAAATCTGAATATATAAAGTTCAATGTCATTGTGGGGGTGGGAGGACTAACTGTAGATGTAGAGAATTAGTCCTCGTATGTGTTTGACGGATTTTGAGAAATGTTAATTTTTGACGCATAAATAGTTACTGAAAGCGGACTATTTTTGTACACAATCTTAACGAGTCAAATACCACCTGGGGTCCGTGTTATCCTCTTAATATGAAAATCAATTTGTATGGATTGCATTGATATGCCCCTCTTTGAGCCATGGATATGCCCCCCTTTAAGTCATGGATATGCCCCCTTTGAGCCATGGATATGCCCCTCTTTGAGCCATGGATATGCCCCCTTTGAGCCATGGATATGCCCCTCTTTGAGCCATGGATATGCCCCCCTTTAAGTCATGGATATGCCTCCTTTGAGCCATGGATATGCCCCCATTGAGCCACTGATATGCCCCCCCCCTTTAAACCACTGATATGCTGCCTTTAAGCCATGGATATGCCACCTTTAAGCCATGGATATGCCGCCTTTAAGTCATGATATGCCACCTTTAGCCATGGATATGCCCCCATTGAGCCACTGATATGCCCCCCCCCCCTCTTTGAGCCATGGATATGCCCCTCTTTGAGCCATGGATATGCCCCCCCTTTAAGTCATGGATATGCCTCCTTTGAGCCATGGGTATGCCCCATTGAGCCACTGATATGCCACCTTTAAACCACTGATATGCCGCCTTTAAGCCAGGGATATGCCACCTTTAAACCACGGATATGCCACCTTTAAGCCATGGATATGCCACCTTTAAACCACGGATATGCCACCTTTAAGCCATGGATATGCCACCTTTAAGCCATGGATATGCCACCTTTAAACCATGGATATGCCACCTTTAAGCCATTGATATGCCGCCTTTAAGTCATGGATATGCTAAGTCATGGATATGCCACCTTTAAGTCATGGATATGCCGCCTTTAAGTCATGGATATGCCACCTTTAAGCCATGGATATGCCACCTTTAAGCCATGGATATGCCGCCTTTAAACCACTGATATGCCACCTTTAGGTCATGGATATGCCACCTTTAAGCCATGGATATGCCACCTTTAGGATATGCCGCCTTTAAGCCATGGATATGCCACCTTTAAGTCATGGATATGCCGCCTTTAAGCCATGGATATGCCCCTCTTTGAGCCATGGATATGCCCCTCTTTAAGCCATGGATATGCCTCCTTTGAGCCATGGATATGCCTCCTTTGAGCCATGGATATGCCACCTTTAAGCCATGGATATGCCCCCCTTTGAGCCATGGATATGCCCCTCTAAGCCATGGATATGCCTCCTTTGAGCCATGGATATGCCACCATTGAGCCATGGATATGCCATCTTTAAGCCATGGATATGCCACCTTTAAGCCATGGATATGCCACCTTTAAGTCATGGATATGCCGCCTTTAAACCACTGATATGCCACCTTTAAGCCATGTATATGCCACCTTTAATCCATGGATATGCCACCTTTAAGCCATGGATATGCCACCTTTAAGCCATGGATATGCCACCTTTAAACCATGGATATGCCACCTTTAAACCACTGATATGCTGCCTTTAAGTCATGGATATGCCACCTTTAAGCCATGGATATGCCACCTTTAAGCCATGGATATGCCGCCTTTAAACCACTGATATGCCACCTTTAAGTCCTGGATATGCCGCCTTTAAGTCATGGATATGCCACCTTTAAACCACTGAAATTCCTCCTTTAAGCCATGACATTGATATGTAAACTGATATCCTCCTGTAAGCTATGTTCATCAGATATTATACTATATTTACTGTCAAACAAGAACATATTTTATATGCCTCAAAGTTTAATCACATATTACATTGAAAGTAGTTGATAACATCGATGCCACACAGACCCAACACCACACAGTTCTCACATTTAGTTTTAGACATTAATTTACAGTCAAACCTGTATGGCAAACAACTTCTGTATAAAGAACACCACCTCTGTATAAAAAACACCACCTCTGTATAAAAACACCACCTCTGTATAACGAACACCACAACACCACCTCTGTATAAAGAACACCACCTCTGCAGTGTTGGACACTCGTTTCAATATGTTCCGGCCAACTTGGCCTGTACTTGAGAAAAGGTACCGGCCAAGATGAAATTGTACAGGCCAAGAATTAGTTCCGGCCAAAAATAAATGGTACAGGCCAGTGAATGTGGTTCTGTCCGGTGGCTTTGCCACCGGATGCATGTGCCGCAGGCAATTGCCATGCTAGGGGGGTCCGGGGGCATGCCCCCCACGAAATTTGTTTTAAGTAGACACAAAATGGTGCATTCTGGTGGACTTTGTGGTAAAATCAACCTCTTTTTTTATCTTAAATTTTGTCAGATAATTTTTCTTCAAAATTGCTATGTAACTGTTTAACTAAGGGGGGTTGATTTTGAATCATTTTTAGGACTGTCCCCATTCAACTTCTTATCTTTTTTTATTAAAAACCTTTCCATGTTCACATGAATGACCACATATACGCTTACATCCGAGCCAACGAGAGTGATTAATATAAGTTGTTCAAACTTGCTTTGCACGATGTCGAGTGCGTAGTAAAAGTTTCTCGCCAGTCTAAAAACGTTATCGCCATGGCGAGTTGGCGAGTGCGAGTGTCCAACGCTGCCTCTGTATAAAAAACACCACCTCTGTATGAAAAAACACCACCTCTGTATAAAAAACACCACCTCTGTATAAAAAACACCACCTCGATATAAAAAACCAACACATCTGTATAAAAAACACCACCCCTGTATAAACAACACCTCTGTATAAACAACACCTCTGTATTTATATCTGTATAAATACCACCTCTGTATTTATATCTGTATAAATACCACCTCTGTATTTATATCTGTATAAATACCACCTCTATATAAATACCAACTCCACCTCTGTATAAAGAACATCTCTGTATAAAGAACACATACAAATACAAATGCATGTTTGGTTTTGGAGCTTATGAAGTCGCACCAATGGATTAGGTCACACGGCCAGCTATTATTGGTGTAGGAAGACACCAGGTGCCCATCCAAGCAGTATTTAATGCACCGTCAGGCATCCAGGTAAAACCACTGACCTCCTGTAAGCCATCTGGATAGCTTCCCCACTTGAAAGAATTCGACACACCCAGTGGGATTCAAACCTGCAGCGGTGAGGGGCCAGTAATTTGAAGTGAAAAACCTTGACCACTCGGCCACAGAGGCCCTTCTGAATATAGACCACATCCGGATAAAGACCACCCATCTCCAACACCAATCTGCCAACAAAGACAACATGTTGTCATTGCTATGACTAGTATTTACAGAGAAGTTAGTTTGACCGCATGTTGACTGCCTAAACTTTGATATTTTTAATTTTACCTATTGTCTTTTTGTTTTTTTTTTCAATGTATATGACCCAATTTCAATACAATTAGTGATGGTCAATGTCGCACGGCTTCAGAGCTTATGTTATGTTAAATTTCGGGTTTTACACCTGCATCAGCACCATTTCGGGCTATATCGCCGGCGGGCAGTTTACCTAACAACACCTTTCCTGGGCAGGCTCCAGCGGTTAACCAGTACTTGGGTGCGCCTGAGCGGGGCTCGAACCCGTGACCATCAGTGATGATAGGTTGTAGTGGTATACAAGTCAGCGACCATAACCACTCGACCACGGAGGCGGACACAGCTTCAGAGCATAAACATAGTTAGCAACAGTGGTAGCTAGGCAAATGTAGACAGAGATATGATGGAGAAATGGGATGTTGTTCATATGGACAAAGCACAAAGTCAGATCTCATATCTCACTTGCGTTCAGCTTATAACTTTATATCAGGGATCATTTTAGAGGGCGATGTGGGCGAAATTGTCGCCCTAGGGACCTTGACTTCGCCCTCTGTAAATTGGTTTTTACGATTTTCAAACAAAATTGTGTCTAGTAAGATACACTGGCCCATTATAAAGCACTCCTTCTATTCAAATGTTGTATTTAATGGTTGTATGGTGCATTTTAACCCTATTTTGCAGAAGTATATTAAAGAACGCCATTTAAGGAAGCGATCACGCGCTTTCTCACTTCTCCCAAAAATTCTGACCTAGAATGAACCCTGTTATATACATGTATTATTTCCGTTTGTATTAAAGTGATATGCACCGCATATAGGAGGTTGCATTTATATGTTATTGAGGTCAAGTGTGTACCTTTGGTATGTTTGTATAGATCGTGTTGTGCGATAATCCAAGACTTCCGCAGTCGTGCAATTTTGTGTGAAGCATGAGACAAGTCACCATACGTTAAATATGTATGCCGACCTGGTTATATATTTGCAGGCCAAGCTTACACATGAAACACATAATGCTTGCCCGTTCTAATCCGATCTATTCTGTCACCATTTGAACCAATTTTCCTTGCGTTTGTCTCGTGTTTCCACGATGTCTGTTTATTTGACTATGTTTAAGCTTGTACCGTCGAGGAATCGTAATCCGACGATGAATATTGTGTTTATATGTGAAATGTAGCACATTGTCTACATTTATGCCAAGTGTTTAATTCACTTGAGAACCCATTGTAAATCCGTAAAAGATAATTTATCTTTGACAAGTTTTGGAACCATGAATCCCATATTTAACATTGCATTCTGGTAGATTTATTGATGCACATTGTAGAACATTGAACTATGAAGAGATCGATAACCAGTAAATGTATTACCGTATTAAGTTTAATAGTAGGCCATTTAATATTGCTTGTACGTCAGTTTTTTTGTAGCTGCCATTTTGTTCCATTGCTAGTGGCGTCGCTTAGCGATTTTGGAATGTTCCACCAATTGTGGGTTGGGTCGACCATATTCTGGTAGTCCGACCAGCATGCGGTATATAAATGATCAATTTTGGGTCGGAGATTCATACCAGGTCTCTCCTCCACTACGTGCACGTCGTGACCTAGGCACAGCTCACAACAGGAGTATGGTTCAAGGACTTCGCTGACGGAAGCCGCGCCATCGGAATCGCGTGACTCTATACATTTACACATAGAGAACCATACGACTAACTTCCCTACTTGGCGAGACAGCAACACTTATTGCTGGCGACGACGGATAGCTGGTTTTCTTTTAGCCGGCTCCTTCAAGGGGAGCGATCTCCTTCAAGGAAGACGGTGGGACACAGACTTCTTAATGGCGTGAGGACCCCAGCGAAGAAACCGGAACCATTATTGCTGCTGTGAGCTGACAAATTGTGGAGGATGTGGCCCTACAAGAGACCCCATCGAAAGATGATACAGAACTTTTATCCCTGAGAAGAACGAAGATGCCTTTCCAGTTGGGATCACACTCTGCTGTATTTATTAAAAGTTATTATTAAATTATTAGAATCATTGTGGATTTTATCAAAGTACTGTACATAGCGTCTAAACGGGACGGATAACTAGTATTGTGTCGTACTGACTGCGAGTGGTTGTAACATTATATAATTATAGTACTTAATCATTATACGGAGTCGGTTGTGTGATACCATCTCTCGAGCATAGAACCGTCGGAGGTTTTGGAGTACAGTCTCTTATCGTGTTATTATATGCTTTCAAGAGTAAACTCATCTTTGAACTGATCTCGTAGTACATTCTCTTTATACCCACGCACACATATACATCACGCATGTAGAGAAATTGACGCGTTGTAGTACCGTAATATCTGCAAGAAGAGCACTAGCTAGAGAGTGCTCCAGTGCCGAGTAGGGACTACGTGAACAATCTACGCACGCTACCACGACAGTAGGGTGGGCTCTTACTCACTGGAACGCAACAATAGATTATAGTTTAAATGAATGTGCTTGTATACATAGTTTATACAATTCTTTCTTTGCTTAAGTGCGAAACAAGTTCTTACAACTTATATTAATCACTCTCAAGACCTCATTCCTGATGGAATCCATTGCCATGAGGGAGAAAGAGAAATGGCAACGTGGAGTTTAAATGCCTTGGCTAAGGGCACAAACGTAACGGCTCCAGCGGGGCTTGAACTCCGGACCTTTTACACCTGAAGCGAACGCGTTACCACTACGCTATCATGACTTCCACTTGCCTGTATGATTAGATTTGTATACGGTATATATAATACAAGTACGGTCATTGTCACAATAAAGTGTCATACATACATCTAAACACTTGAATATTTTTACATTAGACATAACGGAGATGATGAGAATCGATATATGTGTATTGCTTTACTAAAGATGTGTACATCCAAGAACAAAAGTCGCGTGCAAATGGCTTTATGATGCAATATGTAGGACCGGGAAGTATGCGAGATGGTACGGCGGTCGCCAGATCGGACAGGTGGGTTTTCCCCGGGTACTCCGGTTTCTTCCCACACAAAATGACCACATTTACGCTTTCATCCGGGCCAACGAGAGTGATTAATATAAGGGAATAAAGCTTGTTTCGCAATCATTGTAAAATAAAGTTTAAACTTTTTTTTTTAATATGTAGGATTTTTCTTTTTTTTAAGTCAAACTATTTACAAGTCAACGTTTTACAAAGAGAAACAATTGTTTACTTAACACAGGGTTCATTCTAGGTCAGAATTTTTGGGAGAAGTGAGAAAGTGCGTGATCGCTTCCTTAAATGGTGTTCTTTAATATACTTCTGCAAAATAGGGTTAAAATGCACAGTACAACCATTAAATACAACATTTGAATAGAAGGAGTGCTTTATAATGGGCCAGTGTATCTTACTAGACACAATTTTGTTTGAAAATCGTAAAAACCAAAAAATATATTAATTTTTTTAGGGAGAAGTGGGGCCCCCAGAGGGCGAAGTCAGGGTCCCTAGGGCGACAATTTCGCCCACATCACCCTCTAAAATGATCCCTGCTTAACACAAGCACAGGGATTCGGCACGTTTGGGGGTACTAGTAATATATACTTAAATATATATACTAGTACCCCCAAATGTGCCGAATCCCTGTGAACACAAGCCCACATTTGAACATTATAGTTTTAATCAATGATAGGTCCCTTCTCTTTTCTTCTGCAATAACGTTTTAAACACTGAGTAATTGTTTTATAATTCCAAGAAGGGACAAAATATACCAAGAATAACTTACCTTCCTTCAGTACATTCTCCATTTCTTGTTTTGACGAATGAGTGTACTCAGGATATGTTGAGGTGTTAATCAAACGCTCGCCTGTAATTAAAGAATACACCAATGGTACATAATGGTGGTATAACCTGTGTTAATGGTCACCTCTAATAGGCAGCCAACCTGTATTAAGCAGCCATTGTACAGGTTCCCAATACAGTTAAACCTGTGTTAGTGGTCACCTGTATTAAGCAGCCAACATGTATTAAGCAGCCATTGTACAGGTTCCCAATACAGTTAAACCTGTGTTAGTGGTCACCTGTATTAAGCAGCCATTTTACAGATTCCCAATACAGTTAAACCTGTGTTATTGGTCACCTGTATTAAGCAGCCAACATGTATTAAGCAGCCATTTTACAGATTCCCAATACAGTTAAACCTGTGTTAAGCAGCCATTGTACAGGTTCCCAATACAGTTAAACCTGTGTTAGTGGTCACCTGTATTAAGCATCCATTTTACAGATTCCCAATACAGTTAAACCTGTGTTAGTGGTCACCTGTATTAAGCATCCATTTTACAGATTCCCAATACAGTTAAACCTGTGTTAGTGGTCACCTGTATTAAGCAGCCTGATTACATATTCCCAATATGTTGTTTCATTATCAATTTGACTTGTATTAAGCAGCCACCTGTGCTAAGCAGTCACTTTCTGTGATTCCCTTGCCTGGCTGCTTACTACAGGTGTTTTTGTTTGTTTTTTACTACAGGTTTGACTGTATGTAATTAATTTATACAAATTTAATATAGCTTTATTGCGAACTATGTTCTTACATTGGATTTATTCGCTTTTGAGACCTCATTCTTGATGGAATTATTCATGTAGGCTATTTCAAGCATATATAGTACAAAATGAACAAGACACAGTGATTTCGATACAATACTTTTGAGCTAGATATTTGTTACAAAAATATTTAATCTCAGGGTTCCCGCTATTGGTCGCTAATGGCGCCAATTGCGACAAAATACAAATATTGGCGGTAAATTTTGTGGATCGGCGAAAATATTTGGAGCAACTTTTTTTTTAAATAAAATTAAATATAAAGTAAATTTTTTGGCACATGTTTTGTCAAATACATGTCTTCAAATATTTATTTGTGAACTATATGGCTCCAAGTTTTTTTAATTGGCTCCAGTGTTTTTCAATTGGTGACATAAGTGGCGCAGACAAACAGACAGAGGGAACCCTGAATCCGGTACGGAGTCAAACTGATTTTCAGTATTCGCTCTGCTTTCCACGAGTGGCTATAGTATTAAAATTAATGAAATATTTTGTCCATTTTGTATGTGCATTTTGGGGATGGTGTTGTTTAGCATTTCAAAAAGATTAAGTCGTCATAGCGCGTTCGCTTCAGGTGCAAAAGGCCCGGAGTTTGCACCCTGCTGGAGTCGTTGCAATTGTTACCTTCGGCAAGGCATTTAAATTCCACATGCCTCTTCTCTCTCCCTCATGGCGATGTATCCCATCAGGAATGAGGTCTCGAGAGTGATTAATATATGTTGTAAGAACTTGTTTCGCAATCGAGCTAAAATAAATTTATATAAACTAATGATGGATTATATAAACCATTTGATGTAATGTTTTAGTACACATTTAGCATCCATTTTCAATGTTTCATTAAAATGGTGGAAGATATCGGATAAAGTTGCACATAGTCATGTGGACAAATTTGGGTGACAAATACAGTACCTTGTTGACAACAAAATCGTTTTAATTGGACCTAGTGATCTACCTTTTGGATGGAAAATATGGCTTATCATCGAAAGAATCCGACGGTTCATAAAACTATTATGTGTAACAAAACTATTCAAAACAATAGTTGCTACAAGCAACGACCTAGTGACCTAGTTTTATCAAAGTATATCTTCTGCTCCTGCTTCAACAGCATTGTGGTCCAAATTTCAGTTTGTTATAAAGGGTATTGATTTAAAGCAGTTTGTTATAAAGGGTTTGATTTAAAGCAGTTTGTTATAAAGGGTTTCATTTAAAGCAGTTTGTTATAAAGGGTTTGATTTAAAGCAGTTTGTTATAAAGGGTTTCATTTAAAGCAGTTTGTTATAAAGGGTTTGATTTAAAGCAGTTTGTTATAAAGGGTTTCATTTAAAGCAGTTTGTTATAAAGGGTTCGATTTAAAGCAGTTTGTTATAAAGGGTTTCATTTAAAGCAGTTTGTTATAAAGGCTTTCATTTAAAGCAGTTTGTTATAAAGGCTTTCATTTAAAGCAGTTTGTTATAAAGGCTTTCATTTAAAGCAGTTTGTTATAAAGGGTTTCATTTAAAGCAGTTTGTTATAAAGGGTTTCATTTAAAGCAGTTTGTTATAAAGGGTTTCATTTAAAGCAGTTTGTTATAAAGGGTTTCATTTAAAGCAGTTTGTTATAAAGGGTATTGATTTAAAGCAGTTTGTTATAAAGGGTATTGATTTAAAGCAGTTTGTTATAAAGGGTTTGATTTAAAGCAGTTTGTTATAAAGGGTTTGATTTAAAGCAGTTTGTTATAAAGGGTATTGATTTAAAGCAGTTTGTTATAAAGGGTATTGATTTAAAGCAGTTTGTTATAAAGGGTATTGATTTAAAGCAGTTTGTTATAAAGGGTATTGATTTAAAGCAGTTTGTTATAAAGGGTTTGATTTAAAGCAGTTTGCTATAAAGGGTTTCATTTAAAGCAGTTTGTTATAAAGGGTTTGATTTAAAGCAGTTTGTTATAAAGGGTTTGATTTAAAGCAGTTTGTTATAAAGGGTTTGATTTAAAGCAGTTTGTTATAAAGGGTATTGATTTAAAGCAGTTTGTTATAAAGGGTATTGATTTAAAGCAGTTTGTTATAAAGGGTTTCATTTAAAGCAGTTTGTTATAAAGGGTTTCATTTAAAGCAGTTTGTTATAAAGGGTTTGATTTAAAGCAGTTTGTTATAAAGGGTTTCATTTAAAGCAGTTTGTTATAAAGGGTTCGATTTAAAGCAGTTTGTTATAAAGGGTTTCATTTAAAGCAGTTTGTTATAAAGGCTTTCATTTAAAGCAGTTTGTTATAAAGGCTTTCATTTAAAGCAGTTTGTTATAAAGGGTTTGATTTAAAGCAGTTTGTTATAAAGGGTTTCATTTAAAGCAGTTTGTTATAAAGGGTTTGATTTAAAGCAGTTTGTTATAAAGGGTTTCATTTAAAGCAGTTTGTTATAAAGGGTATTGATTTAAAGCAGTTTGTTATAAAGGGTATTGATTTAAAGCAGTTTGTTATAAAGGGTATTGATTTAAAGCAGTTTGTTATAAAGGGTATTGATTTAAAGCAGTTTGTTATAAAGGGTATTGATTTAAAGCAGTTTGTTATAAAGGGTATTGATTTAAAGCAGTTTGTTATAAAGGGTATTGATTTAAAGCAGTTTGTTATAAAGGGTATTGGTTTAAAGCAGTTTGCTATAAAGGGTTTCATTTAAAGCAGTTTGTTATAAAGGGTATTGATTTAAAGCAGTTTGTTATAAAGGGTATTGATTTAAAGCAGTTTGTTATAAAGGGTATTGGTTTAAAGCAGTTTGCTATAAAGGGTTTCATTTAAAGCAGTTTGTTATAAAGGGTATTGATTTAAAGCAGTTTGTTATAAAGGGTATTGATTTAAAGCAGTTTGTTATAAAGGGTATTGATTTAAAGCAGTTTGTTATAAAGGGTTTGATTTAAAGCAGTTTGTTATAAAGGGTTTCATTTAAAGCAGTTTGTTATAAAGGGTTTCATTTAAAGCAGTTTGTTATAAAGGGTTTCATTTAAAGCAGTTTGTTATAAAGGGTTTCATTTAAAGCAGTTTGTTATAAAGGGTTTCATTTAAAGCAGTTTGTTATAAAGGGTTTCATTTAAAGCAGTTTGTTAAAAGGGTTTCATTTAAAGCAGTCAATTATTGTATAGATTTCCCTTCCCATTGAAAGTCAATGTGTTTGTTATCATATGATAAACTTTATTTCATATCCAATAGGTCAATACAGTTAGTAAATATGTTTAACCCATTCAACACCAAGTAACTGACATGGACTGGTACATGATATTTTCAGACCAATAAATTAATAAGAAAATTACATTTGTACCAGTTCATTTATCAAAATGGGTAATTTTTGTCTAAAAATAGTAATATTACTGGCAAAAAGTGCAGATCCTGATGAGACGGCTTATTACAATCCGGCTCATCTGGATCTACACTTTTTTGTAAGCCTATTGAGAGGCCTGTGGTGTTGAAAGGGTTAAGATAAAAAATGATGTTACCAACTGGTCCGGGGTTTGGTTCAACACCAGCCATGAGCAGGAGCATGCCGATGAACACCAATGTACCGACGTATTTAAGACATCTGGTGAAGTTGATTGACAGGATCAAGACGACATTAACACCGTAGCTAACTCGGAATGTACCAATTCTCCCTCTGTATGTTGCCATGTCAACACCCATGGTATACCTGTTGGGAAACATACATAGGATATTTGTTTTGTTTCGGTGAATGATCGCCGATAGTTCACCGGATCACCGGATACACATTGAATGCATTTTTCCCACGAGTGGAGATACATGTAATAACAGCTTTCGTGTTCATAACTTATATTATATTTCGGGTTTTACACCTGCATCAGCACCATTTTGGGCTATATCGCCGGCGGGCAGTTTACCTACAAAACCTTTCCTGGGAAGGCTCCAGCGGTTAACCAGTACTTGGGTGCACCAACCTCCGTAAGAAACTGCCAACTTTTTCATATAAATGAGACACGGCCTGAGCGGGGCTCGAACCCGTGACCATCAGTGATGATAGGTTACAGTGGTATACAAGTCAGCGACCGTAACCACTCGACCACGGAGGCGGACCTCGTGTTCATAACTAAATATATAATTTTATTTTAGTCTGAAAAGTGTTTTTATGATAGAAAACGATGCAACAATGTGCTAAAATGGCGTTAAGAGAGTCCACAATCGTTAACGTTGACAATATTTCAAACTGCGGTGAATGGGGATTATAAGCGGAAACAAGTGAGAAATGGAATAACACATTTTATTTCACCGATACATTTCCATAATTTCATTGGAAGGCATCAAAATAAACAAGGGTGGATGCGAGTTCGTTTCAGGTGTGAAAGGTCCGGAGTTCGAGCCCCGTGCTGGAGCCATTACGATTGTGCCCTTAGGCAAGGCATTTAAATTCCACGTTGCCTCTTCTCTCTCCCTCGTGGCGATGGATTCATTCAGGAATGAGGTCTCGAGAGTGATTAATATAAGTTGTAAGAACTTGTTCCGCAATCGAACTAAAATAAATTTGTATAAACAAGGGTAATTTCAGTATGTTTTGTGCTGTAGACCAAAACATATCAATAATCTATTTATAGCAATACGTCCGCCATTTTGGATTTGACATTTTCTCTTTCCCGATTCTCTCTATATTGATGTAAAAATGGCCCCATACAGAACAACGAGACGAGACTCAAGTTGCAAGTGACGTTTTTTACTCAAGAATCGCCATTGTCCCTGAATAAACTTACTAACTCAGTCAGCCCCTCTCTCCAGTCAACACCTCTCCCCAGTCAGCCCCTCTCCCCAGTCAGCCCCTGCAGGTATCTGATAAGCAATCTCCTATACACTGCATTGATATATCGACACTCGATTCCCTGGGAATATGTTGATACATATTTGACATGTTTAAATTACCTATACATTACTTGATATTTAAGCATGTATTTACTAAAAATATTATATATATATAACTATCTGAAATTCCCAAGATTTCCATTTGAAAAGACCAATGCAGTGCAACGATATATTGTGGCGCAAGGTATTCAATACTGGCTTTGTACAGCCACAGATTCCTGGCATACAGGAATAGGATCAAACTTTTAGCAACACTATTGTGGCATGCAGATTAAGATAAGGGCGCCACAGAACAGTGGCGCTAGGGTCCGATGAGTTAAAATACTATTTTCAAGAATTGGCCTAGCATATTAATTAACCTCGTGGGGTGCAAGATCAAACTCATGAGAGACTTAGTCACACACTTCATGAATTCTGGATACAAAAATATTGTCTCTGGAATGTTCTCATTCTCAAGGTGTTTTGGGCGAAATAGTGAGGGCGACTTGGGCGAAATAGTGGCCATTGAGGGCGACTTGGGCGAAATAGTGAGGGCGACTTGGGCGAAATAGTGGCCATTGAGGGCGACTTGGGCGAAATAGTGGCCATTGAGGGCGACTTGAGCGAAATAGTTATACAATGTAAAAGGAGGAATTACTCACTTCGCATATTGGAAAACTACTTCAGCGGAGCGAATGATGCAGTGTGCGAATGCCTTTAAGGCCCAAATAAATAATGAAATAACTCATGTTGACAGTTTTAGTTAGCATCATCACGTGAACTTGCTGCTCAATAGTGCTATCGCAACGGTGTCGAGTCGGCACCCGTTTATATAGGGAACTCAAAACTTCAGGGCAGCTATGCACGGTGTACTTGTTATTTTTTATTTATCCACAATAACTTGAATATCTTATTTTGATATAGTACATCATTGAATAAAAACAATTATTGGTCTTAATCAGAAATGGTAGAGAAACTATTATTCTGGTTAGTTGTAGATTCGGATAGCTGTCTGAATTGCTCATACGGTAACACCGTATCAGTTTCGGTGGAAATATTCTCCCAATGATTTGTTTGTTTATATTATTCGTCTGCTGGACGAGTCACGTGACAGTTGCATCAGGCTACCGATACACGGAATGCTATTGGACCATGCTTCAGCTCTGTCAGCGAAATTAGCCTAAAACTATATAAATATTTTAAATATGGGTGTAAATGGACAAATATGCCGAGCATAGGTTTCACAACTCTACATGTATAGTACATGTATTATGTCAATCGTATGAATGGAGCACGCAAGTCTATGTCGTCACAACAAGTACCTTACTATGATGTCACAACAAGTACCTTACTATGATGTCACAACAAGTATCTTACTATGACGTCACAAGTACCTTACTATGACGTCACAACAAGTACCTTACTATGACATCACAACAAGTACCTTACTATGTCGTCACAACAAGTACCTTACTATGATGTCACAACAAGTACCTTACTATGATGTCACAACAAGTACCTTACTATGACGTCACAACAAGTACCTTACTATGATGTCACAACAAGTATCTTACTATGACGTCACAAGTATCTTACTATGACGTCACAACAAGTACCTTACTATGACGTCACAACAAGTACCTTACTATGTCGTCACAACAAGTACCTTACTATGATGTCACAACAAGTACCTTACTATGACGTCACAACAAGTACCTTACTATGATGTCACAACAAGTACCTTACTATGATGTCACAACAAGTACCTTACTATGACGTCACAAGTACCTTACTATGACGTCACAACAAGTACCTTACTATGACATCACAACAAGTACCTTACTGTGTCGTCACAACAAGTACCTCACTATGATGTCACAACAAGTACCTTACTATGATGTCACAACAAGTACCTTACTATGATGTCACAACAAGTATCAAGATTACTATGTCATCACAAGTACCTTACTATGTCGTCACAACAAGTACCTTACTATGATGTCACAAGTACCTTACTATGACGTCACAACAAGTACCTTACTATGACGTCATAACAAGTACCTTACTATGATGTCACAACAAGTACCTCACTATGATGTCACAACAAGTACCTTACTATGATGTCACAACAAGTACCTTACTATGATGTCACAACCAGTACTTTACTATGATGTCACAGCAAGTACCTCACTATGATGTCACACAAGTACCTACTATGATGTCACAACAAGTACCTCACTATGATGTCACAACAAGTACTTTACTATGATGTCACAAGTACCTTACTATGATGTCACAAGTACCTTACTATGATGTCACAAGTACCTTACTATGATGTCACAACAAGTACATATTTACGAATTTGTACACAATAAGTAACGTTCGTAAACATAGCGATCATGTGCACACCTTCTAACCATTTTACATCGAAGGGCAGGATTTGTAACATTAATAACCTGCCAAATAAGAATTATCGTGTTGATAGCAGAAGGATTTTAAATGCCCATATGATTTTTGGAGGATAGTGCAATGATACAGAGACCCATTCCAGAATCTACTATGGTTCGTTTACGGGCACGGTGTAAAGCACAGACACGAGACCTCGGCTTAACTGAAAGTCTGTTAATTTTATTAGGGTCAGACGGAGGGATCGAACCTGCGATCCCTGGATTACCAGTACATTGTGTTACCACTGGACTACAGACCCGTCTGTACTGCAGCTCAATTACAAGTGAACAATGTTATAACGCAATTTGTAAAAGAACACAACAAGTAGCAACCACCACGCATCTTTACTGCGCATTATTGCGCAATCGGTGTTCCGATAAAAAACTGACCACAAAATATGTCCTGTGTATTACGGTCTTGTATGAACAGAGCAAAGGCTTTCCGATTGAAATATTTGCATAAGTGGGAGGAGATATGACCAAATATGAGATGCAGCTCTTATTCTAACTGAATGTATGAATGAATGAATGAATGGTGTTTTACGGCGCATCGACATCTAAGGTCATGTAGCGCGCATTAAAGTTATGTTTATTGTCGAGTGTATGAAATAAAATTCTATATAAGTATATGCATTACGTAAAAATTAATACTAAGAAGTTATAAAGACGTAAGATTAATTACAGGTAATATATGAATGAATGATTACTACAAAGGCATGATTAACAATTGATATCACAGCTTTTTATAAATTCCTATTGCTTGATAAATGATATGATGGACTCTACTCTGATAGAGTCGAAGAGTTTTTAATGTTGTCCACATTGTAGTACTGCAACCGGATTGGTTGAAGGTCAACACAGTGTATTAAGATATGCTCCACCGTGTATAGAGTATTGCATGGGATACATTCTGGTGCATCATCTCGTGACAACAGCCATGAATGTGATATTCGAGAATGACCAATCCTGAGACGGGCAAGAATGACTTCTTCTCGACGAATAGGCCTGTAAATTGGGCACCATTCGCCAAGTGTTGGTTTGATCGAATGAAGTTTGTTAAAATTTCCACCATCCCATTGGGCCTGCCAAGAGGATTGAATTAAGGTAGAATTGTAGATTTAAAATCGGTATAACACACTTTAATCCTAGAAATTGATAATGACAAAGCCAGCGTTGCATTCTGGTCAGCCATTTCATTACCTTTTATTCCCATATGACTCGGAAGCCAGCAGAACACAAATGTATTTGTTTCTGAAAGGGAAGAAATCCTTTCAAGCAAAGTACAAACAATAGGATTTTCAAACTTTTCATAATACAAAGCCTGTAAAACAGACCAGGAATCAGAGAAAATGATATATTGAACATAGTGTGATTCCACTGCAAGATCTAGAGCGAGAGCTATGGCCTTCAGTTCGGCAGAGAAAATTGAGGACTTGTTTGGAAGTCTACATTTCCGATATTTATTCCCAAAGATTGCTGCTGACGCAACAGTGTCACCAGCCTTTGAACCATCTGTGTATATGGCTTTGAAGTCAGAATAAAATTCCCTGATTTCATGATATTTTGTTTGAAACTGGCTCCTGTCTGTAATAGACTTTTTATCAGAAGTGAGATCAAAGCGAAACTCGGCAGTTTTAAGGGTCCAAGGAGGAGAATCTGGGATTTTATACTGTGCAATAGATTTCATGTCAATATGTAGGTCATCTAGACATTTTTCCATGCGTATACCTAGTGGGGCAATAGCTCTCGGTTTTCTTTGAAACTGCACTTTAAATTGGGGTTGAAAGACCACTTTGTGAGCTGGGTTTAGAGGATTTGACTTGAGTTTCAGTAGGTATTGAAGAGCTAGCTTCTGTCGTCTAGTATACAGAGAGGGTTCATTTGCTTCAGCATAAAGACTTTTAACAGGGGAAGTTCTGAAAGCTCCAAGGACTAATCGTAGACCGTGATGTATAGGATCAAGTATTTTCAGGTACGATTTTCGTGCAGATCCGTAAATTATCGAACCATAATCCAGCTTAGAGCGAACCAATGACCGATAGAGCCGTAGAAGTACCTTTCCATCAGCTCCCCAATCGGAATGTGCCACAACCTTTAAAATATTTAGAGCTTTGACATTTCTTTTTTAAATTATTGATATGAGGAATGAATGAGAGTTTTTTATCAAAGATAACACCTACACATTTGTATTCTGAGACTACTTCTACACGTGAGCCATCCAGGTAAATTTCTGGGTCTGGATGAAGTCCACGTAGATTACAAAAATGCATACATTTAGTTTTTGATTTAGAAAATTTAAAACCATTTTCATCCGACCAAGTCTGAAGTTTATTCAGACATTGCTGGAGTTGGCGTTCTATTATGTTCATATTACTAGACCTGAAGCAAATAACAAAATCATCTAAATAAAGGGAGCACTCAACCCCTGGATTTATTGATTTAACAATATTGTTTATCTTAATACTAAACAATGTAACGGACAAAATACAACCCTGTGGTACACCCATCTGCTGTTCCCGAGCATCTGATAGTGTATTACAAACACGCACACGAAAAAGTCTTTCATTTAAAAATGCAGAAATAAATAATGGAAGGCGTCCTCTGACGTCAAAGTCGTGAAGATCTTTTAAAATGCCATATTTCCAGGTTGTGTCATAAGCACTCTCAAGGTCGAAAAATACTGAAGCAACATGTTGTTTATTGACAAAGCCCTCTCTTATAAATGTTTCGAAACGAACTAGATGATCCAGTGTGCTTCGCTGCTGACGAAAGCCACTCTGGACATTAACAATTAAATGATTTGATTCGAGAAACCATACAAGCCGGTTGTTTACCATTCTTTCCATAGTTTTACATATACAACTCGTCAATGCTATGGGTCTATAGTTGTTTGGATCCTTTTTATCCTTATCTGGTTTTGGTATTGGGATGACTAAAGCCTCCCTCCAAGATGTAGAAAATTCACCAGTTTGCCATATAGAATTAAACATGTCCAATAATATAAAGAGGGAGGAGCTAGGTAGATGTTTTAAGAATTGATAGTGGATTTTATCTGGACCTGGGGATGTATCATGTGCTTTTGACAAAGCAGACTTTAGTTCTTTAAGATTAAATAGTTTGTTGTAATGTTCTTTGTTCTTTGAATTGAAGTTTAGTTTTTTTTTCTTTAGTGTCTTTGAATTTCTGAAATTTTTGTGAATAATTATTTGCTGATGATTTTTGTGCAAATGTTTCTGCTAAGGTGTTTGAAATTTCCAGAGGTGTGGTGATTTGTTTGTTGTTTGCAGTGAGGTGGTTAATAGGTGAAGTACCTTTGCCATTAATTTTTCTTATCATGTCCCAGGTTTTCTTAGTTGTTGTTCTGTTATTTAGTCTTGAGATGTATTGTTTCCAACATTTGCGCTTGCTGCTTTGTATTGTACGTCGTGCTTTTGCTCTATATATGGGAATGTTGTTTACATTTTCTGTGGTGGGTCTCAAATTGAATTTTCTTATGGCCGATTTCCTATTTTGGATGGCTTTCTTACAATCATCATCATACCAGGGTTTGTATGGTCTCTTTGGATTAGGTGAAGTCTGAGGTATGGATTGTTCTGCTGCTTTTATTAGTAATGTAGTGAATAGCTGTGTTTGATCACGACAATCCTTGAATGTTTCATATGAAATTGTTTGTTCACAAAGTTGTTGGAATTTAGTCCAATTTGCTTTAGAACGTTTCCATCTTCTGGGTTGACTATAAGCTGTTGGCTGATTTTCAGATATGAGGATGGGGAAGTGGTCGCTTCCGTGGAGATCATCATCGACTTTCCATGAGAAATCTGGAAGTATGACTGGGC
This sequence comes from Archivesica marissinica, assembly GCA_014843695.1. Lineage (NCBI taxonomy): Eukaryota > Metazoa > Mollusca > Bivalvia > Venerida > Vesicomyidae > Archivesica > Archivesica marissinica. The sequence continues at coordinate 23,768,924 of CM026397.1, read as the reverse complement.
TACATAGTGTAAGATCTATTGCAGAATAGGATCCTGTTCCTGGCTGTAAATATGTTTTGGAAGATGGATCGTTCATGTAAGAAAGAGAATTATCAGAGATGAAATTCTCTATCTGGAGACCTCTTTGATTTGTATTATTACAACCCCAGATGATGTTATGTGCATTGAAATCACCTATTAGAATATATGGAGTGGGTAATTGTATTATAAGATCATTCAGCCTATGTTCTTCAATTGGTTTACTTGGAGGAAGATATAGTGAACACAGTGTGATAGTGCTATGTAATGACAGTCTTACAGCAACAGCTTGTAAGTTTGTATTTAACAGTAATTCCTTATGTGGAACACTATTATTGACGATGATAGATACCCCACCCTGGGTTTTATCACCTTCACTGTATATTTTATTGAAAATGGTGTGATGTTTTATAGAAATTGTATCATTTTGTTTCAAAAAAGTTTCTTGAAGGCATAACGCAGCAGGTTTATGTTCTTGCACTAAAAGAGAAAGCTCTGCAAAATTAGATTTTAAACCTCGACAATTCCACTGGATAATTCCATTGGCCATTATGGAGAGATTAATTATTAAAAATACTATACCGATATTTACATAATTATTATTCATAGATAAAATATAAAGTTAAAAATATATTAAGTGGCATCCTGCAATGACTGGAGGTTCTTGCTCCAGCCACCCTCGCCATCTTGCCAGGTCATAGACTCGGACTTGTCCGAGTCTGATGCCTCGCCCTCCAGATTGTCATCGTCCGTGTCCAAATCCGAGTATCTATTGCTTGTAGACACTGGACTGGACACTGTGTGTTTATCTTATTGTTTATCTGATTGCATAGGTTTATTTTTCTGCTGTCTGGAAGTGACAGCAGATTGCTTTTTTGTTGTAGTTGATGCTTGTTGAGTTGTAGGTTCTTTAGTAGGTTTTGGTTTTGATGAAGTTGATGTTGTTTTTGGTTGAATGTGTTTTTCTTGTGTATTGTTGTTTCGAGTGTTTTTTGTTGTTGGAATCTTGTGTATGTTTGTTTTTGCTTGTTTTTGTTTGTCTGCTGTAGGTTTAGGTGTTTGTGGTGTATTTTGATTTGTAAGCTGGTCAAGATGAGATGTAGGTTTAGGTGTTTGAGGTATATTTTGATTTGTAAGCTGGTCAAGATGAGAAGAACTATCAGAACCAGGGAATAACTGCATTATTTTGTTTTTTTGTCTGGAAAGATTTGGCAAAGTTTGGTTAACAAGTTTTTGCAAGTTTTGCATTCAACAGAAGCTGTTTTAGCAACACTTGCATAGCTTGGCTGATTTTCGGATTTGTATCGAGATTCATAAATCTTTCTTGCATCCTGGAATGAAATGTTTTCCGAATATTTGATCTTAACAATTTCTTTTTCTTTTTTCCAGGAGACAGTCTTTAGAATTGGATATATGATCAGCGCCACAATTGGCGCATTTATTTGTGTTGGGGCAGTTGTTTTCTTGATATTGTGGAGCAGTCTCAGCACACTTGGAGCATACAGACTCGTTCCGACACCTATCCTCATGATGACCATACTTCTGGCATTTAAAGCATCTAAGAGGGTTAGGTACATATATGTCGACGGTGACAATCTGGTAGCCGACTTTGATACGTGACGGGATGACTGGTGTGTCACATGTAATTATATATGTGTATGTGGGTTTTATTTCGTTGTTACGTTTGATAGATATTCTCTTCACGTCAATGATCCCTTGACTTGACAAACCTTCTTTGATCTCATCCAAAGAGCAGGAAGATAATTCCCTGCACCGGATGACACCTTTGGATGAGTTCAAAGATGTGTGGGGACTGACCTTCACAGAATGTCCAAAGAAGGTGTTCGTTGATAATAAATTCTGAGATTGAGCTTTTGAAGTAATTTCAACCAAAAGACTTCCATTTCGAAGACTTTTAACAGATTTAGGTGTACCTAGGATATATTTCATTTGCTTTTCAATGACGAAAGGGGACATTTTTGTGATAGGTTTTGAACTGTCTACAGCCTCAATGAGAATGAAGCGAGGGAAGTTCACTCTCTGTTGTTCACCAGAATCATCATCGGATTCACTTAGTGCACGCTTGGCTTTTTTTTAGTGGAACTCATAATAGTAATATATAGTTCATCGTCAATGCTCCCCACCCGTCTCAGAGCCCAACAAGGGGACATGATCTGGGGAAATCCATCACAGATCATGACAGGGATACATCAATGATATACTCAGAATGAAAGGACTAGACTGGACAAGTGTATTCCCACAGAAGGTCCTACCAAGTTTAGACTATCCTTGGGAGGTTACAAAAGTCAATCAAATATCAAACTTTCACCCGATTAGCCCATGAGCCACCGCCTTCTAGGGCATCAAAAAGAAGACAATGAAAGAGTATAAATATTTAGAGAATCAATATTTGTTTTCAAGACAAATTTTGAAAATATGTGTTTAAGATTAACGATGCCCTAGGGCTCGGCATGACCAGCCGATTGATCAAGGACAGGCTTTCCTGACCTCCCGTTTAACCCAACTTAAGGCCGAAGTGGTGTGTTGTGGAAACAGGGTATTATTTGCCAACACTGATTCTACTCAACCACCAGGATCCTCTCATCAGGCGACACAGGTCTCCGCCAACGGCAAACAGACAGACACATTGGGGGGGGGGGTTGTACCCCTCTGTAGTGCGACAGCTGGGATATTCTAACCCCTGCCCAGCTGGGGGGACTGAATGTATAGCTGAAGCGAAAAATAAGAAGCAACCATTAATATTAACTACCCTGGATGCCCAAAAGGCGTTTGACGTTGTGCATCACAATTCACTTCTGAGAAAACTCTACTTGGACGGGATACAGGGAGACGACTGGCTCCTACTCAAGGACATGTACACAGATTTAACATCCGCTGTCAAATGGGAAAATACACGCTCCAGCCCGATTACAATTCGCCAAGGAGTTCGTCAGGGGGGTGTGCTCTCGACAACTCATTACAAACGCTTTAATAATCCATTACTTCTTCAACTTGAAAATAAATTCACTGGTTCTACCATTGGACATATCAGTATTCCGCAAGTGACATGTGCGGATGACCTGGCGTTAATCACACATTCTCCCTCTGAAATGCAACTGATGATAAGCAGCGTTGAGGATTTCGCCATAAGGGAACGATACTGCATTAATCCAACTAAAAGCAGTGTTCTTACCTATAAAAATGGCACGCGAACATCAGGGACAGACCAACAATACTATATGTCTGGTGACGAACTCTCGAATGATAAACAAACCGTTCATCTCGGAATTAAAAGGACAGTAGCTGGACATGTTAACGTCGATGAGAAAATAGCATTAGGCAGGAAAGCTGCATACTCCCTCTTTGGAGCTGGGTTACATAGCGGTAATGGTCTGAAACAATCCATCTGTGCAAAATTATGGTCTTCTGAAATTGTGCCAAGAATGACATATGGTCTAGAAACTTTAGATGTAAAACAAAACCAAATGTGTAAACTCGAAGCCTTTCAAAGAAAATGTTTAAAACAAATACAAGGACTTCCTGATAAGGCCTCTAACTCATCTGTGCTCGCATTGCTAGGTATTGCACCGGTTGAAATAATAATTCACAAAACACAGTTAACATTATTCGGAAAGATAATCAGAAATCAGGGTAGTGTTGAATATGAGATAGCAGTGCGGCAGCTTGCAATGAAGTCAATATCAGAACATAGTTGGTTCAATAGTATTAAAGCGTTACTCCTGAAGTATAATCTTCCATCCGCATACCAGTTATTAACAAATCCGCCGTCAAAACTGAAGTGGAAAAAATCAGTAAATAGTGCTCTCTATGGCGAAGTGTGTGAAGGATGGTGTGAAGATGTATCTGTGAAATAGTCGTTGAAATACATCAACCCAACTTCACTACGCGTGGGAATCCCTCATCCGATCTGGGGAACAGTGCGGGACAACGTCCACGACAGCAGACGGGCCCAGCTGAAGTGTAGGATCCTGACGGGAACGTACAACCTACAGAGCAACAGAGCGGTGTTCAACCAGTACAGAATCGACCCCACCTGTAAACTCTGCTGCGGACAACCCGAAACGAGACAACACTTCCTAGCCGAATGCGATGCCCTCGTACCAGAAAGGGTCAGATTCCTACAGCAGATTTCTACAATCACACATGATCTAAATATAGACACTAGAAACCCTGTGACACTTGTTAAGCTAATCCTAGACCCGACGTGGTTAGTGAACAACCCTGATGATATAGCAAACATTGAACTCCAGAGCCGTGTACTGATACATAACCTGCACCACAAACGCATTAGACTCCTAAGTGAGGTTGAAAGGCAACAGGGCTTCGGAGATTGTGGCTGAGCAACTTTTCCAGCTATTTTCAGTGCAACCACTGGTGACTTGTAAATAATAAGAACTAACCGAACTACAACAACAATAATAATAATAACAATAATTAAATTACGTCCATCTAGACGGTGCGTCGAAAAATAAACGACGGATCCTTACGACAACAACAACAACAACAACAATATGCCCATTTGGCTGTTACGCCGTATATATTTACAGTTCAAAACCGAAAGTGAAAATTTCAAATATCATAAATTTGTCCAAAACGGCCATATACGCTAATGAAATTGGTATTTTATGATAGATATATCAGTATTCTTTTCATTCTGGGCACTTCCAAGAATGTAATTTGACGTATATCCTGTTTATTTGGCGCGCATCCGAGTGACATGACAAGTCTCACCGGACAAGGAAGTAATCAAACTTAACCATTAGCAATATTCCACTACCGCCGTCCCGAATCGTAATTCATGCAGAGTAAAAAAAACATTAAAATATTGCAAAGTGTGTCCTTCTCTCAAGCTCGATTGAGGTATAAATAGATACGGTATTGTGGTTTGGAATAAATGCAAATATGCATTTGCGCTGAATGAAGATTAATTAGCTTGTATTTGCAATTTTCTAAAATCAAAATGGCTGTTCGTACACCGTTCATTCGTACTCGGTTACCGTACACCGTTCATTCGTACTCGGTATATTAAAACTATATTAATTTATAAGTGTGTTGTAAGTAGGCTACTGTGTGCATAAAATTGTTACAGAACAGGTGAGAAATGTTTATAGAAGAAAATAACACTGACTACTATGTAGAATACCGTTTCATGATCAAGTAATAAGCTGGGGTCAACTTTTTTAAGAAATTGAAAATCAAACCTTTTCCGACTGCAATTTTTCATCATTTACAAGTCCATTAATTTCAAAATTTGTGGTGTAACAAAGTTAAACTATACATTTTTGCAAATGGTTTGATGAGATCTACCAGAAAATGTATAGTTTTACATGTATTATAGCTGTTAATTAATAAAATCATTGAATGTTGCTACCTACACTAATATCCGTGCTATTTTAAAATCACAACACATTAGGTTTCCCAAATTGCTATTTTTAGAATGTCTCAAGGCTATATTTTAAACTGATCGTCGCACTGTACAATCGTAACTACTCGGAACCGATGTCGGAACTCTCCGTGCGTTAATAATCACTTATGATTGGCTCCCGAAAACTAACGAAGGCCGAATATAATGTTTACATTTGTTAACGGTGTAGACGCTCTTTTTGTTAACCATGGCTTCAGAATCACAGTCCTGTCAAAAAAAGACGAAGAAACTAGCCGGTGCCGCTATATACAAATCTAGATTTGATTCTAAGTGGACACTTAATTATCCAGTAATTGCTTCTCAAAGCTCGGCAAATAACGTTTACTGTACGGTTTGTTCTTAGCAATGTGGATAAATGGTCTTGCTCAATGAAAAATTGGCAAGTCATACCCGGGTTTGAATTTGTGCCGAAATTGTAATCAGCCTGATGTGGTAACCACTAGACCACGCTGACTTTGCTCAAGCTGGTGACAAATGCTTGCAAATTACATCGGAGTTTTATTATAAATTGACAACCAAGACAGGTTTGCTTTCTTTACCATAACATGCTATTGCTTGATCAGGTTTTCTTGGTGAAAAGTGTCCTTCATTAGATGCCAAAGTAGCATTTCATGTAAGCCATTTGACACCAAATATGACGAAAATGAGCCATAGAGTGTATCCAGCTTCCCCCAGACCCCCTGGGGGGGCAGCCGCCCCTTCGAACCCCATATCTCACACGATGCACCCTTGACAGCTCTGTATATTCCATTAATGTCAAAACCCTTGCGGGGACCTAGACATGTTTTCCTGGGCAGGCTTAGCCGACCTAAGTGGTTAACCAGTACTAAGCAATGTCAATGACACTACATACGTGTGGCCTGACCGAGTATCGAACCCGTGACCGGCTCGATTCCAAAGCTGGCGCTTTACCACTGGGTAGCCGACCTAAGTGGTTAACCAGTACTAAGCAATGTCAATGACACTACATACGTGGCCTGACCGAGTATCGAACCCGTGACCGCTCGATTCCAAAGCTGGCGCTTTACCACTGGGTAGCCGACCTAAGTGGTTAACCAGTACTAAGCAATGACACTACATACGTGGCCTGACCGAGTATCGAACCCGTGACCGCTCGATTCCAAAGCTGGCGCTTTACCACTGGGTAGCCGACCTAAGTGGTTAACCAGTACTAAGCAATGTCAATGACACTACATACGTGGCCTGACCGAGTATCGAACCCGTGACCGCTCGATTCCAAAGCTGGCGCTTTACCACTGGGTAGCCGACCTAAGTGGTTAACCAGTACTAAGCAATGACACTACATACGTGGCCTGACCGAGTATCGAACCCGTGACCGCTCGATTCCAAAGCTGGCACTGGACGCCATATGATAATTAGTAAAAGATTTAATTTATGAATATTATTAAAATTAGTTGAACACAGAAACAATTCATACCATGTAGTAAGGCTGTGACTTGTCTTAAATTTATGTATTCGCAGATATCGAAACAGAGTGTATCAAAGTCAGACGGTGTTATTGATATAGTGGTCTGGGATTGGTTGAAAAAGTGTAGGGAAGCCCTTAAGAGTTATTGATACATGAACTGATTGGCTGAGAAAAAAAACGCAATCAGTCAACCCCATTGAAATTTGACATTTTCCTGTGGCTCAAAGGCCAGTCTGTTGAAAACTACTGTCTTTTGTGCCAAACTATTTTGGGGGAAAATATAATGGCACTGTATGTTATAATGGTGACCTATGGAAATTGCAATAGCGGTGTCTGACCTAAAGGACACTGTAAAGAATGATGTTATTTAAAAAGTACTACACAACAAAATGCTGCCTGGGAGAGGCTTGTTTTCAATTTACAGCTTGATTTGAATGTGTGAGTGCTGGAAACAATAGGTAGCTATGCAATATGAGTCCAGACAGGGTGTTACATAACATAGTTCTGTGGTGTTTATGTATTGATTACAATGAAGATTAGTCCTTATTCTCTGTGATACAAAGACTGTGCTGAGATATTTGCAACATCTGAATCACATACACTAGTTTATCAAGTTGGGAATTACTTCATGGTGTACATTGAGAACCATTTTAAGCTTAACTAATAATTCAAAGGGGTTTCTAATACATACAACAGTAGGGCCTGGAGAAATGCAGTTCTTCACATAGCCGCGAGTCAATAAATGGCTTCAGCGACATATGTCGCACATTCTGTTACCTAGGTTCCATGTGCGCTTGTTAAAATTTGTCGGTTTCCTTCGCAGTACTTATTGTGGTGTAATATACCAGGGAACTTTCATTCTAATTACTGTTGATAATAATTACTATGCTGGTTAAGACCTACAACATTGGATTTGATTCATTGAAACTTCACTAACGATGCCTATTATGGCACAATAAGCCCAATGTGAATGCAGTTAAATAATGAAAAGTGGTCATTTTACATTGTCTGATATAAAATGAACGCAAAAATGATAAATAATTCATTGTACTGAGTACATAATAGCATAATAGGAACCTATAAGCAGGCAGGTGTGTTCAAATTACCTCCCTTTATTAGTGTTAATACTTTATAATTGATATCTGTGTCCTTCAGTGTGAGTATGTTGTGGTTAAATTTGCTTTTTTCATTAGGAAATAGTGTTGTTTAATTGAAACAAGCTTGCAATTGGTTCCAGTAGCTATCAAGGGCCTCACAAAAAGAATTTCAGTAAAATATATGGCACAAATATGCATATGCATTGCTTTTGAGTGGTTATATTTCAGTCATTTATTAATATTTACAACAAACTTCACCTCCCTAAGATGAAATGTCATATTTCAAGTGGCAGTACATAGTTGTATACCTCATACAGTGCTTGTTCAAGACACACTATCTGAAGTTAAATGCATCTTGTAATTACTTTTCTGCCATTTCTTACTGTCATGTGACCTACAGTAAGCTGCCTGACCCACTCAGCATTTGTAATGACCATCATTTTCCATGTTTGTTGTCTTCCTTTTTGTCTGTGTGACATTTTTTCTGCTCCATGCAAATAATTATTTCCTTTCAGTAGCTTCCTGGTGCAAGATTTAGTTCCATTCTTCAAAATAAACCCTTGTTTTGCAGGGGGTGGGGTAAAATAATGGTCCCTGATCACCACCATGTCTTATCTAATACTATACATGTGGTATGTCTGTCTCGGGCAGACATTATTTCATATATTCATGAGAAATATTACACTGTTAGTGTAAAGATTAATATGTGACGACATTATAAATGTCTTATTTAGAGTTCTATTGCTAAAATGGCCAACAGTCTATGTTAAGCACACTGCATAGTGTCCCATTTGAAGGCATGTGCTGTGCAATGGTGATGTGGAAGACATAAGAAAGTCATATTTATGTGCAGAAATGTTTATTGTAATGGTATATATCTATTATATTAAATGAAACGCAAAATAAAAGTGTCTTTAGGTCAGACGGTGTTATTGATATAGTGGTCTGGGATTGGTTGAAAAAGTGTAGGGAAGCCCTTAAGAGTTATTGATACATGAACTGATTGGCTGAGTAGGTATTGTCACAAATAGTGAACATGACTTCTAAATATTAAAATACAATATATGAGCTGCATTTTGGAATATTTAAAAATATTTGCAGACAATATGGTGACAAATAAACATCATATTATAAATGCAGGTGTCAGTACTACATTCACCACTAAATTACCTTCAGAGTAGGGGGTGGGTGCCTTTAGTGGGAAATATAAAAAACCGCAATCGGTCAACGCCATTGAAATTTGACATTTTCCTGTGGCTCAAAGGCCAGTCTGTTGAAAACTACTGTCTTTTGTGCCAAACTATTTTGGGGGAAAATATAATGGCACTGTATGTTATAATGGTGACCTATGGACATTGCAATAGCGGTGTCTGACCTAAAGGACACTGTAAAGAATGATGTTATTTAAAAAGTACTACACAACAAAATGCTGCCTGTGAGAGGCTTGTTTTCAATTTACAGCTTGATTTGAATGTGTGAGTGCTGGAAACAATAGGTAGCTATGCAATATGAGCCCAGACAGGGTGTTACATAACATAGTTCTGAGGTGTTTATGTATTGATTACAATGAAGATTAGTCCTTATTCTCTGTGATACAAAGACTGTGCTGAGATATTTGCAACATCTGAATCCCATATACTAGTTTATCAAGTTGGGAATTACTTCATGGTGTACATTGAGAACCATTTTAAGCTTAACTAATAATTCAAAGGGGTTTCTAATACATACAACAGTAGGGCCTGGAGAAATGCAGTTCTTCACATAGCCGCGAGTCAATAAATGGCTTCAGCGACATATGTCGCAAATTATGTCACCTAGGTTCCATGTGCGCTTGTTAAAATTTGTCGGTTTCCTTCGCAGTACTTATTGTGGTGCAATTTTCCAGGTAACTTTCATTCTAATTACTGTTGATAATAATTACTATGCTGGCTCAGACCTACAACATTGGATTTGATTCATTGAAACTTCACTAATGATGCCTATTATGGCACAATAAGCCCAATGTGAATGCAGTTAAATAATGAAAAGTGGTCATTTTACATTGTCTGATATAAAATGAACTCAAAAATGATAAATAATTTATTGTACTGAGTAAATAATAGCATATAGGAACCTATAAGCAGTCTGGTATGTTCAAATTACCTCCCTTTATTAGTGTTAATACTTTATAATTGATATCTGTGTCCTTCAGTGTGAGTATGTTGTGGTTAAATTTGCTGTTTTCATTAGGAAATAGTGTTGTTTAATTGAAACAAGCTTGCAATTGGTTCCAGTAGCTATCAAGGGCCTCACAAAAAGAATTTCAGTAAGATATATGGCACAAATATGCATATGCATTGCTTTTGAGTGGTTATATTTCAGTCATTTATTAATATTTACAACAAACTTCACCTCCCTAAGATGATATGTCATATTTCAAGTGGCAGTACATAGTTGTAGACCTCATACAGTGCTTGTTCAAGACACACTATCTGAAGTTAAATGCATCTTGTAATTACTTTTCTGCCATTTCTTACTGTCATGTGACCTACAGTAAGCTGCCTGACCCACTCAGCATTTGTAATGACCATCATTTTTACATGTTTGTTGTCTTCCTTTTTGTCTGTGTGACATTTTTTCTGCTACATGCAAATATTTATTTCCTTTCAGTAGCTTCCTGGTGCAAGATTTAGTTCCATTCTTCAAAAAAAAAACTTGTTTTGCAGAGGGTGGGGTAAAATAATGGTCCCTGATCACCACCATGTCTTATCTAATACTATAAATGTGGTATGTCTGTCTCGGGCAGACATTATTTCATATATTCATGAGAAATATTACACTGTCAGTGTAAATATTAATATGTGACGACATTATAAATGTCTTATTTAGAGTTATATTGCTAAAATGGCCAACAGTCTATGTTAAGCACACTGCATAGTGTCCCATTTGAAGCCATGTGCTGTGCAATGGTGATGTGGAAGACATAAGAAAGTCATATTTATGTGCAGAAATGTTTGTTGTAATGGTATATATCTATTATATTAAATGAAACGCAAAATAAAATTGTCTTTAAGTCAGACGGTGTTATTGATATATAGTGGTCTGGGATTGGTTGAAAAAGTGTAGGGTTAGGGTTAACCCTTAAGAGTTATTGATACATGAACTGATTGGCTGAGTAGGTATTGTCACAAATATTGAAACTGACTTCTAAATATTAAAATACAATATATGAGCTGCATTTTGGAATATTTAAAAATATTTGCAGACAATAATATGGTGACAAATAAACAGCATATTATAAATGCAGGTGTCAGTGCAACATTCACCACTAAATTACCTTCAGAGTAGGGGGTGGGTGCCTTTAGTGGGAAATAAAAAAAAACCGCAATCGGTCAACCCCATTGAAATTTGACATTTTCCTGTGGCTCAAAGGCCAGTCTGTTGAAAACTACTGTCTTTTGTGCCAAACTATTTTGGGGGAAAATATAATGGCACTGTATGTTATAATGGTGACCTATGGAAATTGCAATAGCGGTGTCTGACCTAAAGGACACTGTAAAGAATGATGTTATTTAAAAAGTACTACACAACAAAATGCTGCCTGGGAGAGGCTTGTTTTCAATTTACAGCTTGATTTGAATGTGTGAGTGCTGGAAACAATAGGTAGCTATGCAATATGAGTCCAGACAGGGTGTTACATAACATAGTTCTGAGGTGTTTATGTATTGATTACAATGAAGATTAGTCCTTATTCTCTGTGATACAAAGACTGTGCTGAGATATTTGCAACATCTGAATCACATATACTAGTTTATCAAGTTGGGAATTACTTCATGGTGTACATTGAGAACCATTTTAAGCTTAACTAATAATTCAAAGGGGTTTCTAATACATACAACAGTAGGGCCTGGAGAAATGCAGTTCTTCACATAGCCGCGAGTCAATAAATGGCTTCAGCGACATATGTTGCAAATTATGTCACCTAGGTTCCATGTGCGCTTGTTAAAATTTGTCGGTTTCCTTCGCAGTACTTATTGTGGTGCAATTTTCCAGGTAACTTTCATTCTAATTACTGTTGATAATAATTACTATGCTGGCTCAGACCTACAGCATTGGATTTGATTCATTGAAACTTCACTAATGATGCCTATTATGGCACAATAAGCCCAATGTGAATGCAGTTAAATAATGAAAAGTGGTCATTTTACATTGTCTGATATAAAATGAACTCAAAAATGATAAATAATTTATTGTACTGAGTAAATAATAGCATATAGGAACCTATAAGCAGTCTGGTATGTTCAAATTACCTCCCTTTATTAGTGTTAATACTTTATAATTGATATCCGTGTCCTTCAGTGTGAGTATGTTGTGGTTAAATTTGCTTTTTTCATTAGGAAATAGTGTTGTTTAATTGAAACAAGCTTGCAATTGGTTCCAGTAGCTATCAAGGGCCTCACAAAAAGAATTTCAGTAAAATATATGGCACAAATAGGCATATTCATTGCTTTTGAGTGGTTATATTTCAGTAATTTATTAATATTTGCAACAAACTTCACCTCCCTAAGATGAAATGTCATATTTCAAGAGGCAATGCACAGTTGTAGTCCTCTCACAGTGCTTGTTCAAGATACACTAGCTGAAGTTAAATGCATATTGTAGTTACTTTTCTGCCATTTCTTACTGTCATGTGACCTACAGTAAGCTGCCTGACCCACTCAGCATTTGTAATGACCATCATTTGCCATGTTTGTTGTCTTCCTTTTTGCCTGTGTGACATTTTTTGTGCTCCATGCAAATAAGTATTTCCTTTCAGTAGCTTCCTGGTGCAAGATTTAGTTCCATTCTTCAAAAAACCCTTGTTTTGCAGGGGGGGGTAAAATAATTGTCTCTAATCACCACAATGTATTATCTAATACTATAAATGTGGTATATCTGTCTCATGCAGACATTATTTCATATATTCATGAGAAATATTACACTGTTAGTGTAAAGATTAATATGTGACGACATTATAAATGTCTTATTTAGAGTTCTATTGCAAATATGGCCAACAGTCTATGTTAAGCACACTGCACAGTGTCCCATTTGAAGGCATGTGCTGTGCAATGGTGATGTGGAAGACATAAGAAAGTCATATTTATGTGCAGAAATGTTTATTGTAATGGTATATATCTTTTATATTAAATGAAATGCCAAAAAAAATTGTCTAGGTCAGACGGTGTTATTGATATAGTGGTCTGGGATTGGTTGAAAAAGTGTAGGGAAGCCCTTAAGAGTTATTGATACATGACTGTAAAGTTTAAGTCTTAATAAAGCATTCTTTTTCTTCTTCTTCTTCTTCATGAACTGATTGGCTGAGTAGGTATTGTCACAAATATTGAAAATGACTTCTAAATATTAAAATACAATATATGAGCTGCATTTTGGAATATTTAAAAATATTTGCAGACTATTTGGTGACAAATAAACAGCATATTATAAATGCAGGTGTCAGTGCAACATTCACCACTAAATTACCTTCAGAGTAGGGGGTGGGTGCCTTTAGTGGGAAATATAAAAAACCGCAATCGGTCAACCCCATTGAAATTTGACATTTTCCTGTGGCTCAAAGGCCAGTCTGTTGAAAACTACTGTCTTTTGTGCCAAACTATTTTGGGGGAAAATATAATGGCACTGTATGTTATAATGGTGACCTATGGAAATTGCAATAGCGGTGTCTGACCTAAAGGACACTGTAAAGAATGATGTTATTTAAAATGTACTACACAACAAAATGCTGCCTGGGAGAGGCTTGTTTTCAATTAACAGCTTGATTTGAATGTGTGAGTGCTGGAAACAATAGGTAGCTATGCAATATGAGCCCAGACAGGGTGTTACATAACAGTTCTGAGGTGTTTATGTATTGATTACAATGAAGATTAGTCCTTATTCTCTGTGATACAACGACTGTGCTGAGATATTTGCAACATCTGAATCACATAT
>CM026397.1:23735628-23753970 GCA_014843695.1 Archivesica marissinica | reverse complement strand
TGAATGGGTTAACATCATGCACCAGTCCATGTCAGTTACTTGGGGTTGAATGGGTTAATATCATGCACCAGTCCATGTCAGTTACTTGGGGTTGAATGGGTTAACATCATGCACCAGTCCATGTCAGTTACTTGGGTTTGAATGGGTTAAGAACACGCACCAGTCCATGTCAGTTACTTGGTGTTGAATGGGTTAATATCACGCACCAGTCCATTTCAGTTACTTGGTGTTGAATGGGTTAATATCATGCACCAGTCCATGTCAGTTACTTGGGGTTGAATGGGTTAATATCACGCACCAGTCCATGTCAGTTACTTGGGGTTGAATGGGTTAATATCATGCACCAGTCCATGTCAGTTACTTGGGGTTGAATGTGTTAATATCACGCACCAGTCCATGTCAGTTACTTGGGGTTGAATGTGTTAATAGCACGCACCAATCCATGTCAGTTACTTGGGGTTGAATGGGTTAATATCACACACCAGTCCATGTCAATTACTTGGGTTGAATGAGTTAATATCATGCACCAGTCCATGTCAGTTACTTTGGGTTGAATGTGTTAATATCACGCACCAGTCCATGTCAGTTACTTGGGGTTGAATGGGTTAATATCATGCACCAGTCCATGTCAGTTACTTGGGGTTGAATGGGTTAATATCATGCACCAGTCCATGTCAGTTACTTGGGGTTGAATGGGTTAATATCACGCACCAGTCCATGTCAGTTACTTGGGGTTGAATGGGTTAATATCATGCACCAGTCCATGTCAGTTACTTGTGGTTGAATGGGTTAATATCACGCACCAGTCCATGTCAGTTACTTGGGGTTGAATGGGTTAATATCATGTACCAGTCCATGTCAGTTACTTGGGGTTGAATGGGTTAACATCATGCACCAGTCCATGTCAGTTACTTGGGGTTGAATGGGTTAATATCATGCACCAGTCCATGTCAGTTACTTGGGGTTGAATGGGTTAATATCATGCACCAGTCCATGTCAGTTACTTGGGGTTGAATGGGTTAATATCATGCACCAGTCCATGTCAGTTACTTGGTGTTGAATGGGTTAATATCACGCACCAGTCCATGTCAGTTACTTGGTGTTGAATGGGTTAATATCATGCACCAGTCCATGTCAGTTACTTGGTGTTGAATGGGTTAATATCATGCACCAGTCCATGTCAGTTACTTGGGGTTGAATGGGTTAATATCATGCACCAGTCCATGTCAGTTACTTGGTGTTGAATGGGTTAATATCATGCACCAGTCCATGTCAGTTACTTGGTGTTGAATGGGTTAATATCATGGACCAGTCCATGTCAGTTACTTGGGGTTGAATGGGTTAATATCATGCACCAGTCCATGTCAGTTACTTGGGGTTGAATGGGTTAATATCATGCACCAGTCCATGTCAGTTACTTGGGGTTGAATGGGTTAATATCATGCACCAGTCCATGTCAGTTACTTGGGGTTGAATGGGTTAATATCATGGACCAGTCCATGTCAGTTACTTGGGGTTGAATGGGTTAATATCATGCACCAGTCCATGTCAGTTACTTGGGGTTGAATGGGTTAATATCACGCACCAGTCCATGTCAGTTACTTGGGGTTGAATGGGTTAATATCACGCACCAGTCCATGTCAGTTACTTGGGGTTGAATGGGTTAATATCATGCACCAGTCCATGTCAGTTACTTGGGGTTGAATGGGTTAATATCACGCACCAGTCCATGTCAGTTACTTGGGGTTGAATGGGTTAATATCATGCACCAGTCCATGTCAGTTACTTGGGGTTGAATGGGTTAATATCACGCACCAGTCCATGTCAGTTACTTGGGGTTGAATGGGTTAATATCATGCACCAGTCCATGTCAGTTACTTGGGGTTGAATGGGTTAATATCACGCACCAGTCCATGTCAGTTACTTGGGGTTGAATGGGTTAACATCATGCACCAGTCCATGTCAGTTACTTGGGGTTGAATGGGTTAATATCATGCACCAGTCCATGTCAGTTACTTGGGGTTGAATGGGTTAATATCACGCACCAGTCCATGTCAGTTACTTGGGGTTGAATGGGTTAATATCATGCACCAGTCCATGTCAGTTACTTGGGGTTGAATGGGTTAATATCACGCACCAGTCCATGTCAGTTACTTGGGGTTGAATGGGTTAACATCATGCACCAGTCCATGTCAGTTACTTGGGGTTGAATGGGTTAACATCATGCACCAGTCCATGTCAGTTACTTGGGGTTGAATGGGTTAATATCATGCACCAGTCCATGTCAGTTACTTGGGGTTGAATGGGTTAATATCATGCACCAGTCCATGTCAGTTACTTGGGGTTGAATGGGTTAATATCACGCACCAGTCCATGTCAGTTACTTGGTGTTGAATGGGTTAATATCATGCACCAGTCCATGTCAGTTACTTGGGGTTGAATGGGTTAATATCATGCACCAGTCCATGTCAGTTACTTGGGGTTGAATGGGTTAATATCACGCACCAGTCCATGTCAGTTACTTGGGGTTGAATGGGTTAATATCATGCACCAGTCCATGTCAGTTACTTGGGGTTGAATGGGTTAATATCACGCACCAGTCCATGTCAGTTACTTGGTGTTGAATGGGTTAATATCATGCACCAGTCCATGTCAGTTACTTGGGGTTGAATGGGTTAATATCATGCACCAGTCCATGTCAGTTACTTGGGGTTGAATGGGTTAATATCATGCAACAGTCCATGTCAGTTACTTGGGGTTGAATGGGTTAATATCATGCACCAGTCCATGTCAGTTACTTGGGGTTGAATGGGTTAATATCATGCACCAGTTCATATCAGTTACTTGGTGTTGAATGGGTTAATATCATGCACCAATCCATGTCAGTTACTTGGGGTTGAATGGGTTAATATCATGCATCAGTCCATGTCAGTTACTTGGGGTTGAATGGGTTAATATCATGCAACAGTCCATGTCAGTTACTTGGGGTTGAATGGGTTAATATCACGCACCAGTCCATGTCAGTTACTTGAGGTTGAATGGGTTAATATCATGCACCAGTCCATGTCAGTTACTTGAGGTTGAATGGGTTAATATCATGCACCAGTCCATGTCAGTTACTTGTGGTTGAATGGGTTAATATCACGCACCAGTCCATGTCAGTTACTTGGGGTTGAATGGCTTAACATCATGCACCAGTCCATGTCAGTTACTTGTGGTTGAATGGGTTAATATCATGTACCAGTCCATGTCAGTTACTTGGGGTTGAATGGGTTAACATCATGCACCAGTCCATGTCAGTTACTTGGGGTTGAATGGGTTAATAACATGCACCAGTCCATGTCAGTTACTTGGTGTTGAATGGGTTAATATCATGCACCAGTCCATGTCAGTTACTTGGTGTTGAATGGGTTAATATCATGCACCAGTCCATGTCAGTTACTTGGGGTTGAATGGGTTAATATCACGCACCTGTCCATGTCAGTTACTTGGGGTTGAATGGGTAAATATCATGCACCAGTCCATGTCAGTTACTTGGGGTTGAATGGGTTAATATCATAGACCAGTCCATGTCAGTTACTTGGGGTTGAATGGGTTAATATCATGGACCAGTCCATGTCAGTTACTTGGGGTTGAATGGGTTAATATCATGCACCAGTCCATGTCAGTTACTTGGGGTTGAATGGGTTAATATCATGCACCAGTCCATGTCAGTTACTTGGGGTTGAATGGGTTAATATCATGCACCAGTCCCTGTCAGTTACTTGGTGTTGAATGGGTTAATATCATGCACCAGTCCATGTCAGTTACTTGGTGTTGAATGGGTTAATATCATGCACCAGTCCATGTCAGTTACTTGGTGTTGAATGGGTTAATATCATGCACCAGTCCATGTCAGTTACTTGGGGTTGAATGGGTTAATATCATGCACCAGTCCATGTCAGTTACTTGGGGTTGAATGGGTTAATATCATGCACCAGTCCATGTCAGTTACTTGGGGTTGAATGGGTTAATATCATGCACCAGTCCATGTCAGTTACTTGGGGTTGAATGGGTTAATATCATGCACCAGTCCATGTCAGTTACTTGGGGTTGAATGGGTTAATATCATGCACCAGTCCATGTCAGTTACTTGGGGTTGAATGGGTTAATATCATGCACCAGTCCATGTCAGTTACTTGGGGTTGAATGTGTTAATATCACGCACCAGTCCATGTCAGTTACTTGGGGTTGAATGTGTTAATATCACGCACCAGTCCATGTCAGTTACTTGGGGTTGAATGGGTTAATATCACACACCAGTGTATATCAATTACTTGGGTTGAATGGGTTAATATCATGCACCAGTCCATGTCAGTTACTTGGGGTTGAATGTGTTAATATCACGCACCAGTCCATGTCAGTTACTTGGGGTTGAATGGGTTAATATCATGCACCAGTCCATGTCAGTTACTTGGGGTTGAATGGGTTAATATCATGCACCAGTCCATGTCAGTTACTTGGGGTTGAATGGGTTAATATCATGCACCAGTCCATGTTAGTTACTTGGGGTTGAATGGGTTAATATCATGCACCAGTCCATGTCAGTTACTTGGGGTTGAATGGGTTAACATCATGCACCAGTCCATGTCAGTTATTTGGGGTTGAATGGGTTAATATCATGCACCAGTCCATGTCAGTTACTTGGGGTTGAATGGGTTAATATCATGCACCAGTCCATGTCAGTTACTTGGGGTTGAATGGGTTAATATCATGCACCAGTCCATGTCAGTTACTTGGGGTTGAATGGGTTAATATCATGCACCAGTCCATGTCAGTTACTTGGGGTTGAATGGGTTAATATCATGCACCAGTCCATGTCAGTTACTTGGGGTTGAATGGGTTAATATCATGGACCAGTCCATGTCAGTTACTTGGAGTTGAATGTGTTAATATCACGCACCAGTCCATGTCAGTTACTTGGGGTTGAATGTGTTAATATCACGCACCAGTCCATGTCAGTTACTTGGGGTTGAATGGGTTAATATCACGCACCAGTCCATGTCAGTTACTTTGGGTTGAATGGGTTAATATCATGCACCAGTCCATGTCAGTTACTTGGGGTTGAATGGGTTAATATCATGCACCAGTCCATGTCAGTTACTTGGGGTTGAATGGGTTAATATCATGCACCAGTCCATGTCAGTTACTTGGGGTTGAATGTGTTAATATCATGCACCAGTCCATGTCAGTTACTTGGGGTTGAATGGGTTAATATCATGCACCAGTCCATGTCAGTTACTTGGGGTTGAATGGGTTAATATCATGCACCAGTCCATGTCAGTTACTTGGGGTTGAATGGTTTAATATCATGCACCAGTCCATGTCAGTTACTTGGGGTTGAATGGGTTAATATCATGCACCAGTCCATGTCAGTTACTTGGGGTTGAATGGGTTAATATCATGCATCAGTCCATGTCAGTTACTTGGGGTTGAATGGGTTAATATCATGCACCAGTCCATGTCAGTTACTTGGGGTTGAATGTGTTAATATCACGCACCAGTCCATGTCAGTTACTTGGGGTTGAATGTGTTAATATCACGCACCAGTCCATGTCAGTTACTTGGGGTCGAATGGGTTAATATCACACACCAGTCCATGTCAATTACTTGGGGTTGAATGGGTTAATATCATGCACCAGTCCATGTCAGTTACTTGGGGTTGAATGTGTTAATATCACGCACCAGTCCATGTCAGTTACTTGGGGTTGAATGGGTTAATATCATGCACCAGTCCATGTCAGTTACTTGGGGTTGAATGGGTTAATATCATGCACCAGTCCATGTCAGTTACTTGGGGTTGAATGTGTTAATATCACGCACCAGTCCATGTCAGTTACTTGGTGTTGAATGGGTTAATATCATGCACCAGTCCATGTCAGTTACTTGGAGTTGAATGGGTTAATATCATGCACCAGTCCATGTCAGTTACTTGGGGTTGAATGGGTTAAGGAGTTGTACATTACATACACATTAATCCTCTTCACCCCGGTCTGGGTATAGGGCCTTTCACCACTGCTCTCCACTTGGACCGGTCCGTTGCTGCTGCCTTGGCTCCCCCCCCCAGGACATCCTGCTTCGACGCAGCTCACTGTCAAGAGTCCTTCGCCAAGTCGTAACTGGTCGACCTCTTTTCCGTGTGCCCTGTGGATTTCAATCCAGTGCTTGTTTATTTCAATTCATATTATTGTTCAAAATGAGTATCATGTTTTCTTTATAGCAGGCCCGTAGCCACACCGAGGCACACCGGTTAAAATTTCCAAAGAAAAATATATCCCTTTGTTGTATAAAATGTTGACTGCTAGAGAGCTGAAAGGTCAGTACATAATTATACGTCTAAAATCAGAAAACGCAGGAAATATCTTCTATACCCCAACAATGTTAAGGGGGAACATGTCCCCGGCCCCCCCCCCAGATTGCCTCTGTTGAAATTTGCCTCTGGCTACGGTACTGTATAGTTTTAGAGCAGTGGTTTGGGTCAGGAATGTTGACTAGGGTGCTCCCCGAGGTAGAACAAAGCGAAATTGGTATATTCTTGTAGGTTAATGTTTCATAGACTCGAAAATAGTTCTTGGCTTATTCAAAACGGTGATTCAAGAAAATTATAGAGCTTTTAATAAGATGATGTAGTGTTTTTTAAACGCCTAAGATAAAAGGGGGTAGGTGTAGTATTTTGAAAATAAAACAACTATCAAAGAAATGAAATGGTATATATTATATAGCGTTGGAACGGGTCATTGGATCATGCATTTATCATCATGTATTTAGCCTGGGTTCCAGTCTGTCGAATTTTCACTTTTTTACTTCTAGTCAAGTGATTGTATTTTAAATAGATTCTCAAAATAGAACGCCGTATGTATATTAGTATCACTGAGCCACGTTCTGTGCACATATCTTCAACCCTCGGGTGGGATTTCCTTTCTTTACACACATCTTCAACCCTCGGGTGGGATTTCCTTTCTTTACACACATCTTCAACCCTCGGGTGGGATTTCCTTTCTTTGCACACATCTTCAACCCTCGGGTGGGATTTCCTTTCTTTGCACACATCTTCAACCCTCGGGTGGGATTTCCTTTCTTTGCACACATCTTCAACCCTCGGGTGGGATTTCCTTTCTTTACACACATCTTCAACCCTCGGGTGGGATTTCCTTTCTTTGCACACATCTTCAACCCTCGGGTGGGATTTCCTTTCTTTGCACACATCTTCAACCCTCGGGTGGGATTTCCTTTCTTTGCACACATCTTCAACCCTCGGGTAGGATTTCCTTTCTTTACACACATCTTCAACCCTCGGGTGGGATTTCCTTTCTTTACACACATCTTCAACCCTCGGGTGGGAGTTCCTTTCTTTACACACATCTTCAACCCTCGGGTGGGATTTCCTTTCTTTGCACACATCTTCAACCCTCGGGGTGTGATTTCCTTATCTGCAACTCTTGGAGGTGCTAGATTCACTCTATCCATGTGTGTCTACGCTCTTGACGTGTACGTATTGCATCGATGCATATATATATAGAGAATATTAGGTTACTGTCTTATACATTTTAATTTATTAGGCGAGTCGGAGAAAAAATACAAGGCGAGGCTCTGCCGAGCCTTGTATTTTTTCGGAGACGAGCCTAATAAATTAAAATTTATAAGACAGTAACCTAATATTCTATTTATCCTACATTCTGAGTGTGCACCCGACACAAAAACAAACAAACTAGCCGTGACAGCTTACAAACTCGCAACGCACTTGGTAATATGTTGCTCATTGATATTTCTATTTATATTCACGGTTAGCCCTATGACGTCACGAAAGCTTTATTAGGCACTGACTAATAAAGCAAAATTTATTAGGCAGGCCGTTTTTGTACGTTATTTCGCATGAAGGTAGGATAAATATATATAGCGTGTGTGTGTATACGGACTATATATATATGTATGTATATTTTTAGAGACGGTATTCGTCAAACCTTGAAAGTATGATATAAATAGCATGGCACATTGCCCATTCGGATTTATAAATACTATTAGTTGTTACTAATAACCATGCGTCTATGCTTGTAGTTTACTACATGTTTTCTAAGCAGAATGATTTCATAACAGTTTCATATGATCGTTACCCAACCCACCTTGACCAACCACAGCCTCAAATCAAGCGGGTTGCAACCAAGTTTTATTGTTGCAACACTAATCTCATTTTCTGGTTTATTTCGCCTACCAATACATCGTGGAAGTCGTGATAGCGCAGTTGATGCGCGTTCGCTTCAGGTGCGAAAGGTCCGGAGTTCGAGCCCCGCATGACCCTGTGACCCCGTCCGTGTCTACTGCCAGAGAGAGAGAGAGAGAGAGAGAGAGAGAGAGAGAGAGAGAGAGAGTGCAACACCTCAGCAAACCATGCATTAATTCCGGCTTGCACCAGTCAATTCATTGTGTGTACGCTGCTTAGCCGGGGACACACTAGGCGATTTTGTACGCCCGATCCATTTTCGCTTGCGGAATCATGTAGTGTGTCTGATTGTGCGACGCCGAACTTTGCTAGCGAACACGTACGCCCGACCAATCGGCCGTATTCAACATGCTGAATATTGGCGATCAATTTCGGCCGGATTTTTATCGGTGGCGTAGAGATCGGCCAGTGTGCCCACCTCGGCGACAGCAGATCGGATGCGTATATTGACAGCAGCCAATCACTGTACGCCTACAAGTCACATGATTTCAACATGGCAGCCTCCACCAAAACAGCTACTGCGGTTTGGAGCTCGGAAAAAGAAGACGAATTGGCCGTCCTTTGGTCAGAACATCCTTGTCTGTACGATGTGAAATCGAAAGAATATAGAGATAGGGTGGCCAAGGAACTAGCCTTAAAAGAAATTGGACAGAAAGTGGAAATGACTGGTAATATTTAGGCGCCGTGTATTACATTCTGTGTTGAGTGATAAACATTTACATGTCAGTCATTCTGAAACTCTTGATTTGTTTGAAATTCTCTGGTAATTTTATTATTGGCTGAAAGGAGGAAAAATGTTTTCATTCATTTTGCCTTAGTTTATTTTTACCATTTTTACCATGACTGACCCAATACAATAATGGTTATCAATGGGCTACATGGTTTGATATTGATTACTCTTTTGGGTGATATATAACGCAATTATTGGAATCATTCATTAATTTTTAAAAATTAAGATTTGATGAAGTCAAAAATATTTTCATTCAGAAAGGTAAACAAATCTAGTCCCCAAGTGTGATGACAGTGTTTTTTATTTCCTTCCTAATGTCTGCTTAATTTCCTTCACAGCTGATCAGGTTTCTACAAGGATGAAAAGTCTCAGAACCCAGTATGGTAAATTGATTAAAGCTTTACCAAGTGGAAGTGCTGCACGATCCAAGACATCCAAGAACAAATGGATAATTGATAATTTGGCATTCTTAGCAACCCATATGGGATCCAGACAAACATCCTCCAACCTTCAGGTAAATACACAATATCTCAAAAACCATTCATTCTAAAGTAATTTGGTTTTATAACATAATCAGTTTAATCAGATAATAGTAGCCTTACATGTAGTAGTGCCTACATAATATGACACATTCTAGTTGGAATATATGTGATATATCCTATTGTCATTTACATGTCACAGTCCGATTACATGTGAGACATCCTAGTTTGGTCCTCCAATCATTTTATCTTGCCATGACACTGCACCTGTACCAAGGAAATACCTCTTCAAAGCTTCTCTTTGTGCTTTTGCTCCCACCGGTGCATTCCTATAGTGACCTAATTGCAGTCTACCCAGAGCTAACCCTGGATTGGCCCTCATTTCCCCATTTTCATCAACAAGGTTAGAGATATATTGTGATGCCTGTTTACAAATTAGAAAATTATGGAGACAACAAGATGCTAGAATTAGATCTTCAACAAAATTTGGTTCTAGTTCTATCTGGGTAAGGAATAACCTAAACCTGCTGCACAGAATGCCAAAGGCGTTCTCGACACATCTGCGTGCTCGACTGCACCTGTAGTTATATATTCTTACATCTTTCTCGACATTCCTATGAGAGTACGGTTTCATTAGATTTTTTGACAGACCAAAAGCATCGTCTCCAACTATGTGGTAACTGCAGGTATCCTCAGTTCCTGGCAGGACATCTGGCTCTGGAAAGTTCAATAAACCACGGTCCATGGCCCCCTTTAATGAACTATCAGCAAATATTCCAGCATCTCCATTTCTCCCTGCAGAGCCTACATCAACATACAAAAATTTATAATTGGCGTCGACAAGCGCCAAGAGGACTATGCTGAAGTAATGTTTATAGTTGAAGTACATAGACCCACTACACTCTGGACTTTTAATGTTGACGTGTTTGCCATCGAGCGCCCCTAAACAAAAGGGATAATTCCATTTCTCCTGAAAACCTTCTGCCACTTCCATCCACTCTTCCTTCTTATCAGGCATCTGAAATTTAAAAACGAAATATTTATCTTTTTAGCTAACAGATGAAGATGAAATACATGATGATTGTGGAGACAGAGAGTCAGAGAATGACGAAGCTAGTGAGGATGAAAGCAATACTAGTAGTATTTGTCCAACACCACCATCTCGGTCAAATTCCAGGAATTCTGATGTCCCACCTGACACAACAGTTCCAAGGTCAACAAAAAGGCCATTAAATGAGAAGGTTTCAGTTAAAAAAGCCAAGAAACAACGAGAGGAAAAGGAAATGGTCCTTTTGGATGGTCTGACAAAGTTTGTGATGGGATCAACAGAAAGCCAGGATGACCCTCCTATCACTGAGGTTCAGGCATTATGTCAGTATCTAGAGAAGTCATTTCATAAATTTGATGCAAAAACCTTTAGTGTTCTCCGCTATAAAATCAATAATCTAATATTTGATGCAGAGCAAGGTATTTTGACCCAGCCAGTACAACCAGTGGCACCTCAGTTCAACCAGCAAACCCACCATAATTTTCAAGGTCATGGATATAATCAGCAGCTCGAGCAGCATCCTGGAAGCCTACTTCGGGAATTGGGTACATGTACCCAACAAGACCAATCGTCCACCAACGCTTTTTTCGGCCATCCATAAATATGCCTAGACCCAACATTTATATGCTCATATCATTTTTATACTGTTTTGTTTGTTCTTTCTGTACCATGGAGTAAAATGTCCTCTATAACAGAAGTCAGAGTATATAGACCAACTAATGTTGAGTTATAAGTTACCTGTATACATGTAAGTCATTTAAATTTAAGTGTAAATTTAAGTTTAACTTTAAGTTTAATAAAGTTTATTTTACCTTTAGATAATTTTCCTTCAGTGTGTTGTATAAGACCCTTGCAGTTTCCTTGACAATGCTTGACACGGTGCTCCGTCCAACTCTGTAGCTAAAGTGTAAACTGTGGAAGGATTCTCCTAAAAATATAATTACATGTACCATTACCACAGGACAGTTCTAGGAAGTGGAAAATCAATATTGAGATTAGATGTAGGCATACTATGGTTTTGAATGAAATGTCATATTTTTTACCTTGCTGTTGATAAAAATGCATTTGCTTGAAAATCATGAAAGGTCATTATATTCATTTTTTGTTTAAATTAAAATGACTGCACATAATTCTTCCTTATTTTGGTGCCCAATCTTGCTGGAAGTAAAACACTTGAGAACATGTGTTGTGGTCTTTGTGGAGACCACACACACACGCACGCGCACGCGCGCGCGCGCGCACGCACGCACGCACGCACGCACGCACGCACGCACGCACACACACACACACATCAAAACATAAGGTAATTAATCACTACACATGTATATAGGCGTAAGGCAAAAGGTAACTATGTTACACTATTAATAGTGCACTTTAGTGAAACTGGTGTAGCTGACTGGTGCTGTTTGGTTTTAAAGTTTAAAGTCGCACCAACAGCTTAAGTCATATGGGGTCCAGGACTCTCTAGCTGTTATTGGCGGAGGAAGACACTGAACACCTCTTTCGCGCAGTATTTCAGACACTGACGAGTACCCGAGTAGAACCACGGAAAACGGGATAGCTTCCTCATATGAAATAATCCGGCACCCACCGAGGACTCCCTGGGTGGGATTCGAACATGCAGGGTCGAGGGACACGTGATTTTAAGCCAACGACCGAAACCACTCGGCCATGGAGGTCTTCTGCCATGAAATATAGCTCTACTGCCAATGTAATGTGCGGCGACAATACCTTTATTCATGTAATGTATTTCTACATTGCAGTCATTATGAATGGAGGTCAGAAGCTGAACCAGTTCGGAGATTACGCTGACGTCACAAATATGACGACCGATGATTGGGACTACAGATGGTCACTACAGCAAACTAAGTTCCATATGCCAATCGTTCATCCGTAAGTTGTACTCATCACTACCGTAGTCAGAGGCTAATTTCAACCGAGGCAATCTAGGGGGTCCGGGGCATGTTCCCCCTTTAATTTTTTTTTAATTTTTGGTTTTGAAATTGTAACCGAGGCAGCTGCCTCGGTGTGGCTCAGTGTGGCTACGGGCCTGCTCATTGACTCAGTGTAGCCAAAGCAAGTTCCGTGTATACGTGAGGATTTCATCAGGGGCTGGCTAAAGCCATGATAGCACATCTTTAGTAATCCTTCATACGGCTGTCCGATTGGCACAGTGGTTAGCGCGCTCGCTTCTCACCAATGCAACCCGGGTTCGATCCTTGGACCGGGAAGTATGTGATATGGTACGATGGTCGCCAGCTTGTACATGTGGGTTTTCTCCGGGTACTCCGGTTACCTCCCACACGAATGACCACAACTACGCTTTCATCCGCGCCAACGAGAGTGATTAATATAAGTTGTTAAATCTTGGCATCGCAATCGTTGTAAAATAAATAAAGTTTAAACTTTTTTTTTTAATTCACTATTTGGCTTAGGAGAGTAACGTTGGAGGTTTAGAGGATTATCGTAAGCTTTGAGTTCGAACATCGGAAGTAAATCTGAATGACTCTTGTAGATAGACCATTGAATGTTATAACCATTAAGACTGCTTTTTGAAAGCTAACCTTTTCCGGAAAAGTCATTCAATTGAGTGTTAAGAAACGACTATTCATGTCCCATGTACATCTGCATACGTAAGAAACGACTATACATGTCCCATGTAAGAAACGACTATGCATGTCCCATGTACATCTGCATACGTAAGAAACGACTATACATGTCCCATGTACATCTGCATACGTAAGAAACGACTATACATGTCCCATGTACATCTGCATACGTAAGAAACGACTATACATGTCCCATGTACATCTGCATACGTAAGAAACGACTATACATGTCCCATGTACATCTGCATACGTAAGAAACGACTATACATGTCCCATGTACATCTGCATACGTAAGAAACGACTATACATGTCCCATGTACATCTGCATACGTAAGAAACGACTATACATGTCCCATGTACATCTGCATACGTAAGAAACGACTATACATGTCCCATGTACATCTGCATACGTAAGAAACGACTATACATGTCCCATGTACATCTGCATACGTAAGAAACGACTATACATGTCCCATGTACATCTGCATACGTAAGAAACGACTATACATGTCCCATGTACATCTGCATACGTAAGAAACGACTATACATGTCCCATGTACATCTGCACACGTAAGAAACGACTATACATGTCCCATGTACATCTGCACACGTAAGAAACGACTATACATGTCCCATGTACATCTGCACACGTAAGAAACGACTATACATGTCCCACGTACATCTGAATACTTACTATTATTAGGGGTCATAATTACTCTGGTAGTGACGGGGTGTCATTTTTAAATATGCTTGGATATGGCCTAAAATGTATGTATGCATAGTGTCAAGCCTATGGTATATAACAATGTTCTAGCAAAAATAGTTTTAAAAAATGGTTTTGAATTTGTCTAGATCACAAGCCTCTGTGGTTTGACCCGAAAGTGTATCTTTCACATCTTAAAGATATAATGTTGCGTTCCAATGGGATAATTCTTTGGTTAAAACATATTTATTTTCTATCATGCACATGGTTATTTACAACACTTGAAATAAGGAATTGGACAGAAAGCTATACTGCTTATGGTTGTCCTCTCCTTCAAATTACTTCCATGTGTTTAACTTCCGTGTGTTTTACTTCCATGTGTTTAACTTCCGTGTGTGTTACTTCCGTGTGTGGGTTACTTCCGTGTGTTTTACTGTCGTGTGTTTTACTGTCGTGTGTTTTACTGTCGTATGTTTAACTTCCGTGTGTTTACTTCCGTGTATGTTACTTCCGTGTGTGTTACTTCCGTGTGTTTTACTGCCATGTGTTTTACTTCCGTGTGATACTGTCGTGTGTTTTACTTCCGTGTGTGTTACTTCCGTGTGATACTGTCGTGTGTTTTACCTCCATGTGTGTTACTATCGTGTGTTTTACTTCCATGTGAGTTACTGTCGTATGTTTTACTTCCGTGTGTTTTACTTCCGTGTATATTACTTCCGTGTGTTTCACTTCCGTGTATGTTACTTCCGTGTGTTTCACTTCCGTGTATGTTACTGTCGTGTGTTTTACTTCCATGTGTGTTACTGCCGTGTGTTTTACTTCCGTGTGTTTTACTTCCGTGTGTGTTACTGCTGTGTGTTTTACTTCCATGTGTTTTACTTCCATGTGTGTTACTGTCGTGTGTTTTACTTCCATGTGTGTTACTGCCGTGTGTTTTACTTCCGTGTGTGTTACTGCCGTGTGTTTTACTTCCATGTGTGTTACTGCCGTATGTTTTACTTCCGTGTGTGTTACTGCCGTGTGTTTTACTTCCATGTGTTTTGCTTCCATGTGTGTTACTGCCGTGTGTTTTACTTCCGTGTGTTTTACTTCCGTGTGTGTTACTGCTGTGTGTTTTACTTCCATGTGTTTTACTTCCATGTGTGTTACTGTCGTGTGTTTTACTTACATGTGTGTTACTGCCGTGTGTTTTACTTCCATGTGTGTTACTGCCGTATGTTTTACTTCCGTGTGTGTTACTGCCGTGTGTTTTACTGCCGTGTGTTTTACTTCCGTGTGTGTTACTGCCGTGTGTTTTACTTCCATGTGTGTAACTGCCGTATGTTTTACTTCCGTGTGTGTTACTGCCTGTGTGTTACTGCCGTGTGTTTTACTTCCGTGTGTTTTACTTCCGTGTGTGTTACTGCTGTATGTTTTACTTCCATGTGTTTTACTTCCATGTGTGTTACTGTCGTGTGATTTACTTCCATGTGTGTTACTGCCGTGTGTTTTACTTCCGTGTGTGTTACTGCCGTGTGTTTTACTTCCATGTGTGTTACTGCCGTATGTTTTACTTCCGTGTGTGTTACTGCCGTGTGTTTTACTTCCATGTGTTTTGCGTCCATGTGTGTTACTGCCGTGTGTTTTACTTCCGTGTGTTTTACTTCCGTGTGTGTTACTGCCGTGTGTTTTACTTCCATGTGTTTTACTTCCATGTGTGTTACTGTCGTGTGTTTTACTTCCATGTGTGTTACTGCCGTGTGTTTTACTTCCATGTGTGTTACTGTCGTGTGTTTTACTTCCATGTGTTTTACTGTCGTGTGTTTTACTTCCATGTGTGTTACTGTCGTGTGTACTTCTATGTGTGTTACTGCTGTGTGTTTTACTTCCATGTGTTTTACTGTCGTGTGTTTTACTTCCGTGTGTGTTACTGCCGTGTGTGTTACTGCCGTGTGTTTTACTTCCGTGTGTGTTACTGCCGTGTGTGTTACTTCCGTGTGTTTTACTTCCATGTGTGTTACTGTCGTGTGTACTTCCATGTGTGTTACTTCCGTGTGTTTTACTTCCATGTGTGTTACTGTCGTGTGTTTTACTTCCATGTGTGTTACTGTCGTGTGTTTTACTTCCATGTGTTTTACTGTCGTGTGTTTTACTTCCGTGTGTTACTGTCGTGTGTGTTACTGCCGTGTGTTTTACTTCCATGTGTTTTACTTCTGTGTTTATTTTACTTCTACATATTACAACAGGATGCTACAGAAACACATACAGAAGTTAACTTCCGGAAGAAACAGGCAAAGAGTATTTGTACCGCTGTGTGGCAAAAGCTTGGATTTGAAATGGTAAGATCTCACATGGACTGGTCCATGATATTCATAAACCAATAAATGAATCAGAAAATCACATTTGGACAAGTTCATTTATCAAAATGGGTAATTATGTCTAAAAATAGTCATATCACTGGCAAAAAGTGCAGATCCTGATGAGACGGCTCGTCACATCTGGATCTACACTCTTTGTAAGCCTATTTAGAGGTATGTGGTGTTGAAAGGGTTAAATACCATGCGAAAACGTTATAACAATATAGTCTTTTGTTTTATAGTTAAGTTTAGTTTAATCATATTTTATTGCATTCATTCTATATATACAATGTACAGAACAAAACAAATGCACACACTTGTATAATTATGCATATTATGTACGATTTATGTCATTGTTGTGCACAAGAAGTGTCAATAAATGTTGAAGCAAGTGAGTTTGAACACAAGTTTTAACAACATTAGTCACAGCCCTCCCCACAATACTAGATTGTAACAATCAAAGTGACTTAATATATGGGGTGTGCAAATACTTAAAATTGATGATTACATACTAATATAGAAGGAAAATGAAGAAGACTATAGCAAAATATATCTTTTGTTTTATACTTTCGAATGAAATATAGAAATTTGTCGATGCAATAAGATGTGTTATTCCACTGGTTGAATGCAGAGGAATTTACGCTTATGGTTCCCAACCACTGTAGTTTGAAATATTGTCAACGTTGACGTTTTCGGGGGCAAGCCGTCAGTGACGTGATCTACGCGACGTTTTCGGGCGCAATCCGTCAGTGACGTGATCTACCCGACGTTTTCGGGCGCAAGCCGTCCGTGACGTGATCTACGCGACATTTTCGGGCGCAAGCCGTCAGTGACGTGATCTACGCGACGTTTTCGGGCGCAAGCCGTCAGTGACGTGATCTACCCGACGTTTTCGGGCGCAAGCCGTCCGTGACGTGATCTACGCGACGTTTTCGGGCGCAAGCCGTTAGTGACGTGATCTACGCGACGTTTTCTATCATTAAAACAAACTTTTCAAGCTAAAATCAAACGAAAATGTGTTTGTTGAAATGAATGATCGAGTTATCTTCAATTGGTGAGAATGTCTATTTGGATCAACCCCTATAACCCCTTGTTTTACGACACTTATAGGCTGAATACGGCATATAATGTGATTTTAGTGGAAGTCGTGATAGCGCAGTGGATGCGCGTTCGCTTTAGGTGCGAACGGTCCGGAGTTCGAGCCCCGCTGGAGCCGTTACGATTGTGCCCTTAAGCAAGGCATTTAAAGTCCACATGCATTTTCTCTCTCCCTCGTGGCGATGGATTCCATCAGGAATGAGGTCTCGAGAGTGATTAATATAAGTTATAAGAACTTATTTCGCAATCGAGCTAAAATAAATTTGCACAAACTTAATAGTGTGATTTGTTGTGACTGTCTCTTAGAACTCATTATTGAGTTGCACGGTACATCGGTGTGTTATTTATTATATTAAATGGTGTTTGGTGTACATTATTGAGTTGCACGGTACATCGGTGTGTTATTTATTATATTGAATGGGGTTTGGTGTACATTATTGAGTTGCACGGTACATCGGTGTGTTATTTATTATATTGAATGGTGTTTGGTGTAGTGCAGGTAGTCCAGGTTTTAAATGTTATTTGCAATAAGAAAGCGGTAACCATACAACCAGATTGCTTTCTCCTTAATCCTGCATGTTTGTACATAATATTTATACTTGACTATGTTTATTCCAAGAAATAAATATTGTTTAAACTAACAAGGAAAACAGCAATACAAAACATTAACATGATCGATTAAACAATTTGTGCCATGTCATATCATAGTGACGTATATGTTCTGAATAACCTAATTTATGAAGCTTGACCCAGCTTTACAATACAATAAATACTTCCCACAGCCTGTGAAAACACTGATAAGATCTTATCTTGGTAGCCATCTTGTATGCCAAGTTTTATAAACGACAAGTTCAATGTTTTCCTAGTAATTCTTTAATTACAATAACATAAATAGTTTTTGTTTGCTATGTAAAATTTGGTATCATTTTAAATGTATTGAAATACACTTTTTTTTAAATATTAGTTTGATTTTTGACAAATTGTGTATGGAGAATGTTAACCTGCACAGGCAAATTATTTTTTAATCATTAGCGATGTGAAAAGATACAACAATATGTCCCTTCTAAGAAATGTTTATTTCT